>OY986435.1:307678907-308143907 GCA_963920525.1 Dichetophora obliterata
TAGATAATAATAATTAACTAAAAAAAATAAGTTCTTCTTTGAAGGGAAAAATCTGTATCGTAACGTATGTTCGTAACCAGGGACCGTACAGGTTATGGTTTTTATCAAAAAAGTCAGATATTAACAGTTATCGTTTAACTTTTATTTTTTCCGACAAAAATGCTAGTTATTTAATGGCATTTATTTTTTCGGGCAAAAATAACTGTTACTTTTGACTTTTATTTTTTTGGTCACAAATAACAGTTATTCAGTTGAATAAATTTTTCTCTCTGAAGACAATGGCAAACCTCAGAGAGTAAAGCTTCTTGAGAACATAAGCTGTTCGGAGTCGTCATAAAATACGTAGGTAATTCGGTCAAAAATATCAGGCAATTTGAATTTTTTTAAAGGCCACTTGAACGCCAAAAAAAGTTTTATGCAATTTTTATCGTCTCATCAGCGCGCACATTTTGAGCTATAAAACTTTTTAGTTTTTAAAGTTTTTTATTCAGCTTTGAAAAAATAAAAATTGCCTGATATTTTTGACCGAAAAAATAAAAGGCAGAAAATAACTGTTATTTTTGACCTAAAAAATAAAAGTCAAAAGTAACAGTTATTTTATAAAAGGCAAAAAATAACAGTTAATTTTAATTTTTGTAGTAATAGCCAACAATTTAAAAGGCGTTTAATATTCGCGAGGCTGCTGCCATTACGATAATAATGATATATTTAAAACAGTCCTCCGGCAACTTTTTCGTTATGCCTTTTTCATCTGGAAAATGCAAAATAACAGTTATTTTCGGTCCCTGTTTGTAATGTATTATATTTTGGTTTGTAAAATTACTTTGACAAAAAAAGCTCGTGATTTTTTCGTTTATATTGATACAGACAAAAACCACTTCTATTTTTTGTATCGTAACGCGTGCTTGTTTGTTAGCTTTTATCTTTGGAAATTACTTTCGAACGCTTCTACACTAATTTCGTTTAAAAAGTTTGATTTTATATGAAAATTTGAATTTGAAAATGATAATTTTTATAAAAAACAAATTGTTTAAACGAAATTTAAGGGCAAATATAGTCACCCCACCCATATGCTCACAAAGAGCTTTTTTCTTAGAATTTATTTATTTATTTAGTCAAATATTAACATTTATTGTTATACAGTTACTATAAGTACATAAGTTAATCGTAGGTATAAAAAATTATTACTTTAACATGATATCGTTCTTAAATGCTACCTTTTTTGGGTGATCTCTATCGAGCTGCGGATAGTGTTGAACGTTTTAGTCATATTGTAAACCGGATAACCCTTGCCATAATTAGCCCTTATGTAGGGTATATAGAACAATTGCCTTTGCCTAAAATTTCTTTCAGGTGCATAAAGTTTGAAAAGAGCCAGAAGTGGTGCACAACCAATATGATTCATCACTACATCCCGGGCAAATAAGGCGAGAAAATACTTTTACAGGAACTTTTACCGGAACTTTTACCGGAACTACCGGACTTAAGTCCAAGAAGAGCACATCGCGCTTCATAGGAAGGCATAAAATCCCATTGGAACTTGCAAATTGCTAACCTAGTGAAACGCCTTTGAATATTTTCAATTCTTTTAATATGTAGAGATTATTGAGGGTCCCAGATAACACAATTATATTCTAAAACTGATCTGACAATTGAAAATAAAATGGTCCTCACGGTAAAGGGATCAGAGAACTGCTTAGAAATCCCTTCATCGCATTCGCTTTTGATATAATAGCATCAAAATTTTTGGCAAAGCTTAACTTTCGCTCAAATAAAACCACTAAATCTTTCTTCAAGTCGACGCTCTCGAGTAAGACCGTATTAATATCATATGATCCTTCGAAAAGTTGGTTCTTCATAGAGAAAGACATGTCATTACATTTAGATACATTAAGATGCAGTTTATTGGTCTCGCACCAAATTGGAGACTATCCATGTCACACTGAAGCAATAGGAACTCTTCGTGAGAGTCCACACATCTGGAGATCTTAAGATCATCAGCACTCAGAAAAGCCTACATAATTCAGAAGATCATTGATAAACAGAACAAACAACAGGGGACCTAGGTGGCTACCTTGGGGTGCCCCTGAATAATTGTCAATGTATTTTGATGAATTTTTACCAATCTTAACATATTGCTGACGACTAAGAAGGTAGCTCTCTAACCATAGTAGTAGCGAGGAATGAAATCCAAGGATACTTGTTCAATGTAGTATTCGAAAATCAGTGATTTCCGGAAACAATATATCGTCCCGTAGCAACCGTAAAGAACCGCAGTAGCCCGGGTTCAATTCCAGCTCAGACAGAAAATTTTTTCAGTTGAATTAATTTTTCTCTCTGAAGACAATGGCAAACCTCAGAGAGTAAAAATTGACATGTAAAGCTTCTTGAGAGCATAAGCCGTTCGGAGTCGGCATAAAACACGTAGGTCTAGTTCTCGGTCACTTGTGATCAAACATTTAATAACACGCACAACACAATTGATCAATAGAAGCTGGGTCAAAGTCCTTCCAAGGGCTGAAATGGCCAGTTTATTTTTTTTATATATATATATCGTTCCAAGCAAATTGATTCGATCTAATGAATATTTTTGTTTAATACGGTGGAGCTAGTTTACTTAATTTGGAGGCTTAAACGGGACATCATCTAAAAACGTGAGGTTGGTCAAGAAGATATGAAAATCAAAATTCCAAGATTCAAATCTCCGATCGTCCTGAACTTCCCACTTAAGCCAGTTGTAGGTAAAACTTCGGACGCTATGAGCAGCTTAACCCAAAACTTCCTCAAGCTTTCCGAAGCTTTGGCCATATTATTGAGATCTGGTTCTTAAACAAAGCAAAGCCTTTAAATAATACTTTACCAACAGAGTTACTAAAAGTTAAATTCGATTCGGTACCTAATAACTGACTTTTTAGTATCACTCGTTGAAATTTTTTTATCCTTGCTGACCCCATAAATATTACAAAAAACACGTATAGATATCGAGATTTTTATCTTTACAAAATAAAGCCTTCTGCGCGTTGGTATTTCGATAGAGAAAACCTTCTACTTTATAAGGGTTGGTAGACATAAAATAATATAGCTAACAAAAAGAGAGTCTGGCAGCTGCAGTATCTAAGTTATTTTGACAAAAAGTCAGGAATATTCTTTTAACCAACCTTAGGAGAGGCGGAAAAATATCAAGCTGTGCAAAATATTTATGTGAAAACATACGTGTTAGTGAAATTCTTTCATAAAAGTAGCAGCAGAGTTATTTGGGTAGCAGCAAAATCGAGATACTACTAACTGCTAATTTAAGACTTTTGTTGCATGACTGATACTTAGTTGTTGTTTTCCTTATTTCTCATCAATTGCAATTGCCGGCGGCATCAATACAATTGATGTAGTTGTTGTATTGTTGGTGTTGTTACATACAGCTTACAATACATTCCAGTGTTGCCAGGTTAGGGGATTTCTCCCTAGATTAAGGGGTCTTTTAATTGTGTTGAGGTATTTTAGGGGTAATGACTCTTTAGGTCTTTTTTAGGGAGATTTAATTTTTTTGGGGGTTTTTAGGGGTACAGTATGGTCTCGCTAATCCGGATACTCGCAATACCGGACTTCCGAGTAATATGGACATCTCTACACTTTGGACATTTTTGATATTTTACCTCTTTAGTTCGGACAGAAAACAAAATCGGGCATGTATGGTTTACGAATTGACTGTCGCTATGTAAATCAAGTCAACGTTGTCTTTTCAAATGTATTTCGTTAAGTTAACGAGGCTTTTTGTGAGAACAAGGCTTATTTGCTTGCATATTGTCATTCAGTTTATTTAGTTTTTGCCGTACATTTTTGTCTACACGCTGATAATAGTGTGAATATTAAAATTTAAAAAGTTAAAGTAGATTCTTTAAATGCCAGCGACAGAAAGGCAACATAAAACGACAAATCTTTCCGAAGTGTAAATTTTTTGATTTAAATGAAACTGTGAAAATAGCTGCTCAGCTGAAAAATTCAAATTGTCAAAATCTAAAATTTTTGATATAAAGAAAAATAAAGAAAAATTTCAAAAATATGTGTCGCAAACATTCCAAGGATCATGTAAAATTAAATTTAAGCAAAGAAAAGGCAAAATGATTGAATCAACTCTGCTCCAGAGAAAAGAAAAATATCAGGCGAGCATCCACAGTTAATGCTAATTTATTATTATTCATTATTTATGTTCTTACATGTAATTTATTTACAAAAATTTCTTAGTAAAAGCTTTTCAATTAATAAGGCATTCAATATGCATTCAAATATGCTCAAAATTGTTTAACAAATTCTTTAGCTTTCTGTATTCCGGACACATGCAGTAATACGGACATTACACCGAAACTATAAATGTCCGGATTAGCGAGACTGTACTGTAAAAAATGTACCTTTGGAAATAATGTTTTCTTACTTTTTCTTAAAATTATGCTTAAAAATTAAGAAAATAAGATATTTGAAGCACAGCCGCGAATAACGTTTTAAGTTACAAAAATTAAATTGTTCACAATATGTAAAAAACGTTTTAAATGCAGCAGACAATTTATAGATACTTATATACTTAATATACTATGGAAATACTTAGGTAAATTACCTATTTTGATAAAAAAAATTGTTTAATAATAATATTTGGTTAGTAAATTAAGTATTATTACCGTTTACAATGGAAAAACGCTACATATCCAAAACCCATTGGTTGTTACAACGTTATTCCACGTTGCAAAGCAGAGAGTGCGATGGCTTTTAAAATGTTATTCGCGTAATTAAAGCATATGAAGACTTATTTGATTGCATCTTTTTCGTTAAATGAAATGTAAATGATAGAATTTGAAAATTTCTTTATGATAAAACCCTTAATAACAAAAACAAAAATTCATTTGAGAAATTAAAAGAAAATATTTTAAAACCTTCAACAAAATATATTTGTTTGCTTTCGAATACAAACTTAATATTTTTCTTAATATGACTGCATATTGATTTATAGAACTCGGTGTACTTTTCAGGCAAATATGAAGTCATTGCAAGGATATCCTTTTTCTTTTCATCACTTACATGAATGGGTTCTTTTCGAAAAACTGGCATCGTATAATTTGCTAAGTTTTGAGTTGTTATGGAGTTACTTCGCACAATTCGATTAAAAATGTTAAAAAATAATAAATAAATAAAAAATAAATTTTAAATGAATTTAAAATAATTTTTTTTTAATGCACTTATGACGAACTTTTTTGCAAGAAAAGAAGCATAGACAATCACAAATATATATAAAAACAATTCAATTACCAAAAACGTAATGTAAACTTACAACGTTATTCCATTTTACTTGCTCTGGAGCGTTTTTTGGATGTATACATTTTTTTTTTCTTAATATTTTTTTATTACCACAATTCTTCAATTTTTTATTATTATTATCAATTCAAGTTTCAACATTGGACTTACTTTCTGTGCATCTGTTGCACTTATCAATTGCATTATATAATTGAACTCTAATAATTTTCTATGTAATTTACAACGTTCTTCCACTGACTGACACTTTGTTATTGCTTTTTGATAGCGATAAGGTGCATATTTTTGGCTGATTTAGTGTTGAGGCAATGTAAGAGAGTCATGTTAACAGTAATTTGCAATAAAATTTGTCGGCCTTTGTAGTCTAGTGGAGAGTGCGCTAGACTATCAACCCAGAGATCCCTGGTTCGAATCCGGGCTCGGGCATGGTTTTTTCACTTTCTCTCTTCTTTTCTACATTTAAGAATTATAGAAAGTTAAAAATTCACAATTAATTTGTGGAAAATGTGGAATTAAAGGACAGGAACACAACTAAGAGCTGGAAATGCTTACCGAAGTTAAGGCATAACACTATTTTAACACCTCGGTTAAAAGCAATTCAAATTGTTTTTCACGGTTGTTTCGCCTAATCAATAATTCACGTTTGGTTCCAATCAATTCCTCTAAATAATCTATCCCTTTCCTTTCAGGTCAAAGACCAAACTTTGTTTGTATAAGGCGCATGCCTTAGTTCTTTGTTCTTTAAAAAAAAACCGGTTTTGCAAAAATTGGCTTTTACAACGTTATTCGCGGCTGCGCTTCATTTGGCTTCTTGGTTATTTCAGCAACACTTTATAAAAACAGCTGAAGGGGCAGCACTTCAAATAAATTAGCAATCATTTCCCACTTCACTTCAAACTTGCTTCGAGCTTTACTTGCAATTGATTGATACCGTGTAAAAACTAAAAACAAAACAAGTATGGGAAAAACTATAGACAAAAAAGATATGCCCGAAAATATATCAAAAAGTCGGAGAGGGAACCTCCTTTCAAGAGTAAGACTTAATTTTTAGGTCCATTTCACATTGGACATTTGAGAACTATGAAGCAACTTCCTGCCCTCGTTAAAGACGTCCAACAGCTCAGCCCTTTAAATACATAGGCTTGCATTGCAGCTGCACTACTTTTCTGTTGCCCTATCAAATTTTTGTATTTTTGTATCTTTTTCGAAAAGAATTTTAGGGGAATTTAAGGGGGATTTGAAATCCAATCTAGGGGTAGATGGTGAAGGGCACCTGGCAACACTGATACATACCAGCATGCATCGTCAGCATACATACGGTAATTGCTGACAGCAGTGACAACCAGGGTTGTCGTTTTGGTAAAATATTATTATTTTTGGTAGAAAATTTTTGAATTGGTAAAATGGTAAATTCTTTATCGTTTTGGTAATTTTATTTTGTACAATCAAATTTTTTTTAAAAAGTTCATGATTCCAATCAATATTTACCACCAATATTTTTTTTCTCACAATAGTTTTTTTATGGTTCATTAGTCAAAAATATTTAAAACTAATTTTTTATTTCAATATGAAACAAGAAATTTGCGAAATTTTTTTTTTTTAATTTACGTTTGTAAAAATGGATCTTTTTTCAATCTCTTATACTGCAATAACAGACGCAGATAGAAAAGTTTGTCCCAAACAAGAAATGTGCGCCTTTTTCTTAGCTTTGATTTGAAGACAATAGTTGAAGACTTGAAGTATTATTTTTAGTCTTTAATCATGTTATTTTTTATTGCGAATATTAGAGATTCAACAAAATAGATTTATTTTAATTTGGACCTATTTTTTTTTTTTTTTTGTTAAAAATGAAAACCAAAATATTTGTCTTCTTACTGGTATGATTTGAGAGTGAAAAAATTAATACTTACGGAGCAATGATTTTTCAATCGCAACTTACACGTGCGAAGCGTACCGCAGAGTGCTTTTCTTAACTTGTTTACTTGTCTAAACTTGTTAGTTCATTGTCTATTTCTAAAAACGTTCCGATGACGTTGTCAAAGATGTCATATTCTCAATTCAAAAATCGCTTTTGCAATCAATTTGACGTGAAAAAATCATTGCTCCGTAAGTATTTACCCCTCCACTCTTAAAGTATATTATTATTAAGAATAATGTTTTGGCTTTTTTTTTAAAAAACAACAAATTAAATTAAATAATAAGTTAGAAATCTCTATTTTTCGAAATCAAAAAATTATATGATTAAGTTTTAGTGAACATCATTCGAAAGCTAAGAAAAAGGCTAACATATCTTTTTTGGGACAAATTTTTCTATCATTGTCAATACAAACGAATTATACAAACGTGTATACAAAATCGCACGAAGTTTAAGCTGAAAAACCAAAATTAAATTAAGAAACTAAACTTATTTCTAAGTCATAGCTTATTGAATAGGTAATAGCATAGTCTTTCTTTCAACACCCATACTTAATTTTATACACAAATAAAAAATAGCAAATTTTTCAAGCACATTTCTTAAACTTTATGCCCCTATAACTTCTAAACCATATACGAGCGGGAGTTAGTTTTTCAGATTTGATATTAGAATCCGTTATTACATACATATGTTTCACGAGTGAAAAAAGTTTTTAGCTAAATGTTCATTAAGTAAGTTCAGTAAGTATTATTAAGTAACTGTTCCGAAAAAATAAAAGTTGACCTTAAGATTTTTGCAGAGACGACATAAAAAACCTATAAATTTTGATCTCAACCTTTAAAACCATTAATCTCAAATTTTTTTATTTAATAGATGGTGATACTGAAAATCTTGTCACTCAACGGAAGCTTCTTAGGCTTTCTAACCTAGAATTTAGCATTAATTATGATGTAATAGGTTTTTGGAATAAAGTTAGAAATAAAAAAAACCGCATGGGAAAAGGTTAAGGATTTAACAGATTTTGTTTTTAATTCAGTGTCGCTGCTTCATAGCTTGCAGCAGAAAGAAAGTTTTCTGAATTTGTATTTATTAACACGAAGAAGTTAGAACCATTAATAGCATATCCAAAGAACTTTGCGAAGTAAAAAATAAGCCCCATTATGTGTGGTTCAAAAAGAAACGATTTTTAGATTAAACTTTTATTTTAATTAAAATATTCAAACTTTATAATTTATAATATTCAATAAGTTGCTATTTATTTTTTATACAAAGAGGCAAACACTTTTAAACTATTTTTAAAAAAAATTTAATTAACAAATTTTTGTTCGGTTTAAATGACATATATAAAGTCATATATAAAAACTGCATTCTTCTGCAGCAGAAAGAAAGTTTTCTGAATTTGCATTTATTAACACGAAGAAGTTACTTTTTAGAACCATTAATAGCATATCCAAAGAACTGTGAAGTAAAAAATAAGCCTCATTTAGTGTGGTTGAAATTAAACTTTTATTTTAATTAATTTATTTAAACTTTATTATTTATAATATTCAATAAGTTGCTATTTATTTTTAATACGAAGAGGCAAATACTTTTAAACTATTTTTAAAAAAATGTAACTAATAAATTTTTGTTCGGTTTGAATGGCAAAGTCATACATAAAAACTTGATACAGTCGAACTTCTCCATAGTGAAGTCCTATACAATGAAGTTTTCCCTACTATGCATTTATTTAAAAAGCACAGCTTTTTCGTTCTACTTTAAGTGTATTTAGATCATCTTATAATGATTTTCCATACAGTGAATCTTTCTCTACAATGAACAAATTTTGCAGCTGCAAATTGAACTCTCATGCATTTTTGTCCCCATATAATGAATTTTTTCAAACCATTTTCTGTTACGCATATTAATATTACTATGTAGAAAGAAAAGGTAAAGCATTATTAGGGAATGCCCAAAAGTTGAAAATAACTAAAGAAAAATAAAAAGAAGAAAGTACCATCACTAGCAATTTTGTCAGCAGTTGACTGTGTTCATTGAACGAAGTTGTGGAAAGTTGTGGAGTTCAGGCTATGCCAGGTATTTATTTTATAATTTATGTGCATACTCATGTTCATATTATAACCCTGTTGCCAAATAATTACGGTGAAGAATTGGCGGATGCTACGTTACCTACATTGGGACGAATTTCTTCAACAATTGACATACTTCGAACCTTTTTGGAGATGAGTAGAGGAGTGGAGGAGTGTGTTTAAATTTCTAAATATATTACAAGGTTTTGCGAGGAAGAAAAATGGAAAAGTATAATCCAAACTCAAATATTTTTTCTCCAGATTCTTTTATAGAAAAGTGGAAAAAATATCATAATTTCTGTACAATGAAGTTTCTATATAATGAAGTAATTTTTTGGTTCCTTGCGAATTCATTATATGGAAGTTCGACTGTACTATAAAAATGTGATTTTAATATTTAAATGTTTTTCATCGTATCGTATACGTTTCCTTATGTTTTTTTTTTATAAATTAAATGTTCAATAAATATTTTTTAAATGAAAAAATACGTATCTATTATTAGCTGCGTTTCATTCGCTTCAAAATAATCCAGATTATTTTTTTTTTACATGCAAAGCAAAAACAAAAATAATAATCCAAATAGGACTATTTTTGCTATCCATATAAAATTGTAATATAGCTTTTAAAAAATTTGAAACACAGGTGCCTCACCTGCATGAGCTGTCTTTTTCTTTTTTGAATTATTTGTTTGTTTGATACAATGACTATTAGGTAGCCATGACAGCTACCTATTTTCTCACGAGCCGAGACCATCGAATGTTAAACAAAAGATAACGAAACAAACCGCGTGTGTCACACACATTGGACGCATTCAGCGGAGTCAACAATTGCACTTAAATTATTTATATAATTGCATAATATTAATAATTATATTAAATAATTAACAATTTTTCTGACGTTTAAAGTAAAACACATTCAGAGAAAAACAGCGTTCACTAAGGTATCGCTACCATAACAGTTCACAACAGTTTTGAACGACACACGTTCTCATGACACCTAATAGTTATTGTATCATGATTGCTTGTTTGAATTTAATTTTGACTGCAACGGTAGTGCCCTCTATGAGTCGTTTTTCTTGCCGTTCCTTTGAGAAAATTTGTTATCGCGATTATATTAAGGCGAAAGGAACGCGGCTGTTTACTTTTACATAAAAGAAAAATTTAGTAAATTTTTTTTCATATTATTAAATTTTTACGGGATTTTGGTAGAACAATTTTTTTTCTTGTGTGGCAACCCTGGTGACAACAACAACAACTCATTTGAGCTGTCACGTTATAGTGCGGTCACGTTTTTTCATTTACGCACGACAATCAACAACTTGCGAGTGAAACAATAATCATTAAATCGATTTTTAATAGAAAAAACATTTAAGGTCGGGCTACAAGTTATCGCAATGCAAAGTATTTCGTTGGTGTTGCTGCCCGTCTGACATTGCATAAAATGTTAAGAGATAAAATGTGAGAGAAAACACACAAACAGAAAAACAAACTTGAAGTCTTTAAACTCAATTATTTAATAGGGAATTCATCATGATTGTTATTTGTTTTCTTGTTGTTGTTTTTGTTGTTAAAAATGCTCGACGTAACTCAAATTCGGCGGGTGTTGTCTGTCACACATGGTTGCACTGAGCCGCCGCCACATTTTGCTACAACTACAATAACAACAACACCAACATGCCGTATGGCCACTGCTAAGCAACAAAAATATATTCATATCCATTCACCTCTGGCCGGTCTACCTGCATATTATTTGTTTATATCAAATAAAAACGAAAAAAAAAACAATGTTTTAATGTTTTTTTAATTTTTTTATTATTTGTTTGCACTGAAGCGCACATAAAATTACGTCGTCTTCCGTTGGTTTTTTTTTTTCTGCTGGCTAATTTCTAGTTTTTGTGCGGTGCTTTGCACAGCCAGTTGTTGCTTTCGAACAGGTGATTGCGTACTTTTTGTAACCACTGTTGCAAGAAGACGCAAAGGAAGAAGAAATGGTTTTCCAAATTTAGACACCTTTTATTTTGTTACCCGGTATTTGCAGTTATTACATCGGGCTAGTTTTAAGACAGCTGAACTCTAGTCAAGAGTCAAAGAAAGTAGACGGAAGACCAGCACGTGGTAAAAGGAAGATGTCACAGCGTGCAGAACAACGACTTAAAGATGCTACCAATTAGGTAAAAAACTTTTTAACAAAAAAAAAAAAACTTCAAAACCACTACAAAAAAGTAAAAAATAATTTTAAATTACTTTTCTCATTAATTCTTGGTCAAATTTGATAATTTATTTATATATCTTATATATTAATAGGCAAACATCAAATGTTGTCGTACACTTTTTCGATATTAATTTGAGAATAAGGGCAATGAAACTTATATCATTCGAAAGATACATATAGGGCATATGTGCAGAATCATTTTAGATTTTAAATTTATGACCTCTGACCCGAAATATTAACGTTGAAAGTTTGTATTATTTTTTAGTAAGGAATCTCAGGGCTAGGAAGAGGTAGAATGGTGAATGAGTTATCAAATGAAAGATCTAGCTGCACAGTATGATAACATTTTAGATTGGTGACCTTCGACCTGAAATATGAGCTTAAAAAGAGCATTTATTAAATAAAAGCTAAACTGTAACAGATGGAAGAATATAATGTAAGAGGGAATTTTAGACATTGATAAGGTGTGCAAAAAGTACTTCCGACATTTCTTACGGATACCCCACGATAAGCATTTTTTTATGTTAAAAGTGTGAATATATATTGTGATGGCGAAATTTTTTACAAATAGCCAATTATGAAAAATTTTCGTTATTTTGACATGAAAATTATTGTTATAGCTCAAAAACTATAGATGTTTTCAGTACAACGTATTTTTGTATGAAACGACGTTGGTTCAGAAATATAACGGTATACGAAAGCTTTTTTGGTAATATTTTTCTCGGATAATATGTTAAATAATATATGTTCCCGTTATAATGGCATTAAAACTATTGAGATATCTTAAAAAATGTAAATTTTCTAAGTACAACGTATTTCCTTGAAGCAGGGTCATCGCCTCAGAATGAGAAAAAAACGATTGAAATTTCAAGTTTTGATTTTGCAAGCAAATAGCTTGGCCATTTTTCAATCGATTTTCATCAAATTTTCTCTAGCTGAAAGACCAATTAATTGTCTTTGGAGAAATAAGAAAAGATTTACCGTCATCTCACCAATTCAATATTTTACATGGTTTTAAAAAAACCTCTAAAATATTAAGTTTTTGCTCAAAATATAGGCCAAACGTTTTTGTTGTATTTTTTTTTTTTTATAAAATTTTCTTTTTTCACACTCCTTCATATGACATATCATTTATTAGCGAAAATTGCTTCATTTTGACACATAATGCAAAAAACAGTTTCTATCATCGAAAATCATGAGTCCCACCCCCTATGATTTTTTTTGATAAAAATTAAATTTTTCAAAATGTTATTTTTATATTTTCTACAAAGCTCTACAGCTTAAAAAATAATTTCTGTGAAAAAAATTTTCAAATATTTCAAACCACTGCAAAGTTACATACACAAATCTATGTTTTAAGCCATTTCGTTACATATAAAAATAGGCGTAGGAGAAACAGTTCTTCCGTGTTTCTGAACCGATTTTGATAATTTTTTTAAATAAATTAGAGTAGGGAGAAGAAGTTCACCGAATAGTTATGTGACCTTTGACCTGATATATGAGCATTGAAAGAATATTTCTGGAGTAGAACCTAACTATAAGGAATGGAAGAACATGGTGTAGGAGAAAATTTTAGGTATTAATACAATGTAGGAAAAACATTTTTCGCTATCTTTTACGGATACCCTACAACAACAAGCATTTTTTTATAGTGCATTTTTTTATTTTACAAATAGTAAATTCTGAAAAATTTTGATATAAAAGTTATGACGATATTTCGAAAACAGTTGCTTTCTCTCGAAACTTAAGGTTTTCTTAGTACAACACATTTTCTTAAGGCAAGGTCAATGCCTCAGAATGAGAAAAGCAATTAAAATTTCGACCACAGGCGAACTAGTTTGTAATAATTGTTCCAACCCCTGTACCAATTTGCAGTACCCTAGTGTCAATATTAACTGAGATACAGTATTTATAACTCCCACTTTCTTGACCGTAAATTTTCATAATTATGCCTACCCCTGTACCTAATTTCAGTACACTATTGTCAATATTATTCGAGTTACGGTGTTTTTCTAATATTGCCACTCCTATGTTGAACAACGCCCACTTCATGACCGTAATTTGTAATAATTATTCCAGCCCCTGTACCAATTTCCAGTACTCTAGAATCAATACTAACTGATATACAGTATTTTTCTTATATTTCCACGCCCTTTTCTTACAGCGTTTTTTTAATATTGCGATGCCCTTTATCGAATGCGATGCCCTTCAGTACTTCAGTTAATACTATTCGATATACAAAGTTTTTCTTATATTGCCACGCCCCTGTGTCGAACACCGCCCACTTTTTTCAAACGGGCACCTCCGCGTCTAATATCTCTATCTATTGACAAAAAATTGTGGCAATCGGGCTATTACTTTAGGAGTTATCGATGGTACATACATTTAAAAAAAAAAAACCAACCAACCTCCTTTTTGAAGTCGGTTAAAAATAATTTAAAAAGCATTATTCAAGATAATATTTAAATACCTTTGATTAAAAATATCGTGCACATTTCGTAGATTTTTTTATTTATATTGATGCAGACAAAAACCTGTTCAATCGTAACGCGACCTTTTGTATTTGCTTATATCTTTGAGCAATACACCTTTTACACTAAATATAGTACTACTAGAGTGCTATCCAAAAATCAAAACAGAACAACAAAGTTAAAATTTTTCTTTGCTTTTTTCATTTTTAACAAGAAAAAAGGCAAACGAACGTTACGTGCGCTACCATGGAAATGCTCATATATAAACTACAATTGATTATTTAAAAAAACAAAACATAATTTGAACTTATATAATTTTTTACTTTTATTTCTTATGTTGTTATTTTATATTGTTATTTTTCTTAAAATTAAATCTTTTAAAAAAGAAATGTATAATTTAAATTGACTTTTGTTTCGGAGGCTACAATTTTCTTAAATACGTTGCCAAAGAAACGTGGCCGAAAAAAGCTTGGGAGCCGCTGATCTAATTGATTAAGTTTTGCAATGTTCATAAAAAAAATATGAAAATACACAAAACATTTTATTATTTTAAAATTTAAAAAAGCACTGATCTCATTTTGACAATTAAATTATTTTACGTGCTCATCTAATTGAATTAATATTTCAATGTTCATATATAAATGTATCGCTCATTTCATGCAAGATCTATGTGACTGAAAATTTGAAATTTTTCAGGAGACCGTTTTGAACTTTTTTTAATTACTCCAGCTTTCATTGTGATTTAAACAGGTTAGTGTTTATATTTGACCGATCACCGGTTTATTTTTCCAGATGATCTACTTTGTAAATTCAGTATTTATTATAGATTTATAAACGAAGTTGCAATTTAGGGATGCAATAGGGCAGTTCATGATCTTGTTCCATCGTTGCAAATGCAAAATAAACTGCTTTTACAAAAACAAAAAGCATATGTTGCAAAAGCTTTTCAATGCTTTTTGTTTTTGTAAAAGCTGTTTATCTTGCATTTGCAACGATGCAACAAGATCGTGAACTGCCCTAATGTAACCCTTCATGCAATGAAGAACGAGACCACGAAACAGCTTCCATAAAGACAGCGCGACAAAAGTGTTCGCAAAACCGTTATTTGAACGCCTAATTTTGAGTTGTGACAGTTTTGTACGCAATCAGCGCAATATCTCAAAATAAAATTTTGGATACAAAAAACAAGACGGCACTGTTTTCTTCAAAACGGCACTACTTTTTCCTCCAATTCGGCACCCTTTCAAAAGGTCCAGTTCCATCCCGGCACTGTACAAAAATAGATGTATTTTTGAGAATTTTGAAGCAGTTTTGGATGTGCTTTTAATTTGTTTGAGAAGTCATCAACGTGTTATTGATACTGTGAAAATATTCATTTGTGAATTAGTTTTCTAATTATTAAAATATACAAATATTTCTAAAAAAAATAAAAAATAAAGTTGCAATAATAAAAATAAATAAAATAAGGTAACATTAATTTTATTTTTAAAATTTAAATTTTAAAATGAAGGAAAAATGGTAACTGCAATTTTACATTTTGCCCAACCTTTTTATTAAATGATTTAGACGGGCAGACAGACAGGCGCAGGCCGTAACCTGCGCAGAAACGAAATAGAAATAAAGCTAAGCTGAGTTTTATCTCGCTTGTTCACACAGTTTTAAAGTGCCTATCTGTCTGCCTGTCTGAATCGGCGTTCACTCTGTCCGCAATCTTACACCCCAGCTAATAGCACCTTTTTCGTTCGAAATTTTTTACTGATTATGTATTCTTTTTAATTTTATCAAATTGCTTAAGAGTTACAAACCAACTCGGTTACGACCAAAGTTGCACCACTTTTGAAAATGCGTGTATTTTCTGAGAGGTTTTTTTAACAACATCAACATAAATATAGACTTTGATTAGATAATAAAGTGTGAAGAGTGATGTAAAAAACACCTTGCGACCTTGCGTTGAATGGAAAGTGCTTGCTGCGCATTGATAAAGCTTCAATGATGTTTGTGTGTGTGTGTGCGATTTCTTCAACTTGATCGATTGCCATAATAATTCTAACCTTAAATCTTTCCGTTTGATTTGTGATTATTTTAATTATTTTATAAAGGTGTTTAAAGAACAGTTACAAGAACAACATGAACGACAACTTAATTAAAAAAGCGCTTTAGAGTAGAAATGGTAACGCAGTGAAAAATGCTACGCTGACCCACCAATGCAAGCCCAATTTGATGTATCATCAAAATAAGCTAACTTAATTGCGCCATAGTGTAGTTTGAAAACTGGGGAAAAAAAAAACGATGACTTCTATATCAACAAGACATTAATCAGCACAGAGAGTTATTGCGTTGAAAAGCTATGGTAAATTAAGTATTTCCAGTAATTTGAGTACGTCATTGAGTTATGTTTACTCATATTATATCCTCTAGCAAAATGTTTCATCTATGGTAGGAACAATTTCTATTACTTCGCTATTGCGTTTCTTTTATCAAATTAAGTATATCAATGTATTAGCGCAGTAACTCTTAAGTGCTTCAACTCAATAATACAACGCAGCACTACACATGACTACTTAACAGCAATTTAAAGCAATTTCTTCTGGTTTTTTTCTGGCATCAGCAAAATGAGCTAACTTAATTGCACCAGAATGTTAATTACAAAGCTATGATTTCTAAATAAACAACAAATTAATCAACACAGAGAGTTATTGCGTTGAAAAGCTATGGTAAATTAAGTGTTTCCAGTGAGTTGAGTACGTCATTGAGTTATGTTTACTCATATTATATCCTCTAGCAAAATGTTTCATCTATGGTAGGAACAATTTCTATCACTTCGCTATTGCGTTTCTTTTATCAAATTAAGTATATCAATGAAATAGCGCAGTAACTCTTAAGTGCTTCAACTCAATAATACAACGCAGCGCTACACATGACTACTTAACAGCAATTTAAAGCATTTTCTTCTGGTTTTTTTTTACAGAGCAATTTTTTCGAAGATTACACTGCACAACAAAATTGCAACTTTTTTCTGATGAATGACTTTTATTTATCACATGATCTGGAATGAACCCGTGAGTAGCCACGACTACTGTTTTTTTGTTTGTTTGTTTGGCTAACATAAATGGCATTAACCGAAAAAAATCGAGCCAAATGGGAATATCCTTGCATACGGTTGTCATATAGACGTGTTTTCAGCCCTAAGATATCACCTGAATCTCAAGCTGATGTTTCACAGGAGGAGCGTATGGGTTTTGAGGAGAAAACTGACTGTAGTGATAGTGACTTTGAATGTGACTTGAAATCACGCCAAAAAAATTCAACCAAGATAATTTAAATGATCTTATCAGAAACCTAGGGCTAAAAGAAAGATATTTCCCAACAGAAGAAACCAAAACTTCTTATTACCGCACAAGAGAACAAAATTTCCTCAAATATTTTGCTGACATTCGTATTTTGGAAAGATGTATCTGGTTTACACCAACAAATTACGTTTCTAGTGAGTAACGTTTATTCATGGATTCATTAAAACGGAGATTAAAATGTGTTCTCTTACACATGGAATAAATAAGGGGCGTTACCTATTGCACATTCTACAAAAGTTAAAGAAGAATATACAACTATGGCTCTGGTTTTGGACAAAACTAAATATGTGAAACACAACTGGCTCATATGTGTTGATTTTAAAATGGTAAACTTTCTTTTAGGCAACAAAGTAGCCCTGTTTTCTTTGCTAGTGGGATAGTATAGCTAAAAATCAACATTGCATTAAAAAAGATTGGTCTACGCGGGAAGCGATAAACCAACCTTTAGTATGTCTGGCTCGTATAATTTTGCCTTCTTTACGCATAAAACTAGGGCTTTTAAAATAATTTGTAAAAGGTCTTCACAAAAATAAAAATTGTTTCCTTTTTCTATCAAAAAAGTTTTCAAAACTGAGTGCAGAAAGGACAAAAGCGGGTATTTCTGACGGTCCACAAAAAAGATCGTTAAAAAAAGACTAAAATTTTACGGACATTATGACAGAGATTGAGGACAAGGCATCGAATGAGTTTGTTTGACATGTTCAAAATTTTTTGGGAAATAAGATAAGTTCTGACTATTCTCAACACGCCGAACAACTAATGAGTCACTTTCAAAGGGTTGGTTGAAACATGAGCATCAAGTTACACTTTCTACACAACCAACTGGACTATTTTCCCGCCAATCTTGGGTATCTTAGTAAAAAACAGGTCAAGCGATTCCACCAGGATATTCGTACGATGAAGGAACGCTATAAAGGCTACTGGAGAAGGCACACATGATGGCTGACTATTGCTAGAGCATTCAGAACAGCTCTCTGCCTTCAGCTTCAGCAAGGAAGTCAAATAAAATAAAGTTTTTTTAACTTAAAAACTAAATAAAATAGGATTATCTCTAAATATATAATAATTTATTTTAAAAATACCCAAGTGTCATATTTTTTTAACAAGAGCTGATACAGAAATTTCAGTCACAGATTTGAAATCGTCATTAAAAATTGGACTAGTATCATGTGGACCCAATCATCAGACATGCTGTTGTGCAGTGTTTCAATCTAAGTAAATAGAAGGTTTTAGCGGACTCAAATGTTCAAGTTGAACCTTAATAAAGTTGAAAATTAATAGAGTTATTATAAATAATTTAAAAACTGTGTAACAGGGAACGTAACGGTAATGGTTTTTTTGCAAAAAGTCCACATATGATCGTTATTTTTTGACCGATTTTATTTCTGTAAAAAATAAAAGTTAAAATTTGACTTTTATGTTTTTGATCAAAATTAAAAGTTAAAATTTTACCTATATTTTTTTGATCAAAAATATAAGTTAAAATTTTACTTTTATTTTTTCGGTCCAAAATATAAGTTAAAATTTGACTTTTATTTTTTCGATCAAATATAACTGTCATAATTTGACTAATTTTTCGATCAAAAATAACAGCTAAAATTTTACTTTTATTTTTTCGATCAATAATAAAAGTTAAAATTTAACTTTTATTTTTCGATATAAAAAAATCAATATGCTGCTTAATGACTATCCTATTGAAATAACAAATAAAATTTATTTTTGATACTTACTAATAAAAGTTTAATTAATTATTAATTAATTAAAATTATGTATTTCATTAAATTTATCATATAATTTAATAATTATTATTCTTTTCGTAACCTATTAGTAACATTTTTGCAAAGAAAAAAAAATTACTATCGATCTTCATATCGTTGCACATCGTTATTTAAATGACATCGCTTATTTGCTTATCATTGCACATTGTGTTTTCATTCATTTCGCAAACGACTAAGACAATGGCTACAAACATACGATATGAGAATTAAAATATGACTTTTAGTTTTGATCGAAAAAATAAAAGTAAAATTTTAATTAAAGTTTTTTCTAAATTACCTCTATATTTATTATGTTGACTTCATATGATTTAAATACAAATTCTAAATGTTTGATAGTTTAAATCATACTTGATTTTAAATACAAATTCTAGTTGTTTGATAGTTTAAAATCGTTTATTGAGCTTAAGGTCAAAGTTAGAACAATTAATTGTTCTGACGAATTTTTCAAAGAAACAACAACAACAACAAAGTTTTTTCAATATGAAAAGGAAAAAATCACTAGCTGATCTTATTGCACGATTTCTGCCCTGCTAAAAGCGTCATCAGAAATCTTTGTGATACCCGTGCAAGCGTTAAGCATTAACGCACTGCACCACCGGGGCGATGAGATTTAAAGTGTCAATTTCTCAGTTTTTCTCAATTTCAAATTTTTCACATTTGTTGTTGTATTTCTGTTTTACTTTAGTCTCTATGTTTAGGTTATTATATGTAGTCCAACAGCCTGCTGGAAGTCTGCACTAACAAAGCTTTTAGCAGGGCAGAAATTGTGCAATAAAATCAGCTAGTGATTTTTTCCTTTTCATATTGAAAAAACTTTGTTGTTGTTTCTTTGGAAAAATTCGTTAGAACAATTAATTGTTCTAACTTTGGCCTTAAGCTCAATAAACGATTTTAAACTATCAAACAACTAGAATTTGTATTTAAAATCAAGTATGATTTAAACTATCAAACATTTAGAATTTGTATTTAAATCATATAAAGTTAACACAGTAAAATTTTAACTTATATATTTGATCAAATAAATTAAAGTCAAATTTTAGCTTAAATTTTTGACCGAAAAAAATAAAATTAAAATTATCTATAACTTTTATTTTTGATAAAAAAAATAAAAGTCAAATTTTAACTTTTATATACATAAAAGTCATATATATGATCAAAAAAATAAAAGTAAAATTTTAACTTTTATTTTTGATCTTTTGATTTTGATGAATAAAATTGGTCAAAAAATAACGATTATTTATGGACTTTTTTAAAAAATTCAGAAAAATTAAAATCATTAAAGATTATTATTCCTTAGCTAACAGGCATCACATTGCTATATTCAGGTATCGAATAAACTTACTCTTTCCATTTGACTTTTTCAATGGAAATTTCGGAAATAACTGTTATTTTCGGTCCTTCCTCTGTAATGCAACTATTAGGGAAGTTAATCCCGGGATCCCGGATTTCGGGATCCTGGACGATTTAAGCCCTTTTAAACCCCGGAATGTCGTCATATATATGTTTTGCATCGAATAGACGTGTTTTTTGTTCGCTCGTCTTTAGCTACAATTTAAAAGTGTTTTCTTTAACCTAAATTTCTGATTTAAAAACGCGGTGAACAGCCTTGCATTGTTCTTGCTATAAGTGCATAAGCGATATTTGTTAAAAATTTAATTTTGGAACTTTTGAGCAATTCTAATTTGCTGCACAATAATTATTAGTTCGTGAATTTTTTGTTCCCGCCACGAAGTCTACCAAAAAACACTATGTCATCGACTAGAGCTAAGACATTATACTCGAAAAATTTGCCTTCTACTCCTTCGCAAAGTGCCTCTTCGGCTGCCAACAACAACAACATCAACAACAACACATCAGCTCTAACAATCGATCAGCTGGATGACCGCCTAAAACAACAGAGTGATCTTCTAATACAAAGCTTTCAAACGGAACTTAGCCACCTTCGCAATGAGTTCAACTCAAAGTTTGAAGATCTCGAGAGAACGTGGGGTGAAAAGATTAACAGCATAAACGCCGCCGTTGCCAACGTCGTGGATCGCGTTGAGAAATTGGAGTCGTGGAGCGCTGTCGATGTCGTGGAGCGAGTTGATAAGTTGGAGTCGTTTGCTGAAAACATTGAAGTGGCTGCTCTTAAAGAAGATATATGTGAGATGCACAAACTGATTGCTGATCTTGAGCGGAAAGAAGTCGCTGCTGATGCTATTTTGTTTGGTATTCCGGAGAACAAAGAAGAGAATCTTACTCATATGTTCAATAAGCTGTGCTTCACTATAGGCTGCAGGCCCCCATCACTTCGGAGTGTGTTTCGTGTGAAGAGTAATGCACGCAGCGCAAGAAGCTCTCCCATTATTGTGAAGTTTTCCTGCTCTTATGAAAGAGATGCTGTTCTTCGAGCTGCTGCAGTCTACAGAAGAAACAACGGAAAAAATCTTTCTCTGAATGATCTAGGGCTCAACTCTCACTCAAGTTTTTATCTTAATGAGAGTCTGACTTAGCGCAGTCGTCAACTTCTGCAAAGTGCGGTCAAGCTGAAGCGAAACAAAAAACTATTCTCCGCATATGCTAAAAATGGACTTATTTTTGTAAGAAGGAGTGAAAATTGCGAGAGTGTAATGATTGATAGCTGTTACCAACTTTCTGCTATTGCTGCGGGTGAGCTGGATGATACCGAGACTCATTATGATGGATAAGGCTTTTTATTATAATAATAACATTTGCAAACCTTTAACTTATTCTAAGCTTAGTATTAAAACTTCATTTCTATTTCCCTCTCTTTCTTCTCTTCTTTTTATTTTCATTAGTGAAGTATTCTGGTTACTATTTGCCTTTTGTTTTAATTTCTTATTTTTTATGTATTTAAAAGTTTTGTTTACATTAGTTAGCTTGTTTAATGTTTCTGAGTATTTCTTTTTTCCATCCTATGATTGGATCTAACTATTATTGTAATGGTGTTAATGAAAATTGTAAAATCTTGATAAATGTTCTTTGTAGACGTTACTCTGGTCTTAATGTTGTGCATTTTAATGCTCGGAGCCTTAACTCATATAAGTTTGACTATTTTAAGTATGTGTTTGAGGAATCGTCCGTTGATGTCATATGTGTTTCAGAAACATGGTTTTGTTCTGACGTTAGAGACCAAGCTTTTGAATTAAAGAACTTCAACTTATTCAGAAATGATAGAATTGATAAGAGGGGGGGTGGGGTTGCTATTTACTGCAGAAAAAACATAAATGTTACAGTAATTAATAAATCAAACAGTGATAGTGTTGAGTTTTTAAATCTTTGTATTTCTGATAGCAATACAAAAATTTTTCTTTCTTGTGTGTATAATCCTAACAAATGTTTTAATCTAAATTCCTACTTCTCTCAACTTTCTGATTTAGCAGTCGACTTTGATTTTTTTGTTTTGTGTGGGGATTTCAATGTTAATCTTTTATGTCATGATAACATCTCTAAATCTATGTACGAAAATGTGTCTTCTGTCGGTCTGTCAATTGTAAATAATACTATGCCCACGCGATTTTCCCATAATCATATTCCTAGTCTTCTTGATTATTTTATTGTCTCTGACCAATCGACTGTTCTTTTGTTTGACCAGATTTATTTTATCTCTGATCATGATTTAATTTTCTGTTCTCTCGACATTAACTTATCTCGTGCAGCTACCTCTAGGACTATCTCTTACCCAGACTTTAAATCTATAAACTTCTCTGCCCTCTATCGTGATATATGCTTAGTACCTTGGAATGATATATGGTTTTTCTCTGATGTTAATGAAAAAGTAGAAGCCTTCTCTAATATCCTTAACAATCTTTTTGTAAATTATGTTCCCACTAGAACTACTGTTATAAAAAATGTTTCCTGCCCATGGTTTAATACAAATGTCAAAAATGCTATAAAAAAACGAAACAAAATGCACAGTTGTTGGAAAAAAATCCCGTCGTCTGAAAATTGGGAAAATTACAGGATTGCCAGAAATGCTTCAGTTCTAGCTATTAAGCAATCGAAACGGAACTACTGCTCTGCTAAATTAAATACCTCGCTTCCATCCAAAGTTCTGTGGAAAAATTTAAAAAACCTAGGAATTGGGAAAAAATCTGGCTCTGATTGTAACGTTAATCCTGACGTTCTTAACCATTTCTTTCTCTCCAGCAATTCTTCTCAAGAAAACATAAATATAGTTGATGCCATTGTCGAACCATACTTCCAATTCTCTTCAGTTAGTGAAAATGATGTGGGCAAGTACATAATGAAAGTTAAATCAAATGCTGTTGGAGAGGATGGCATCTCGATAAGATTTATAAAGATAATTATACCCTATATTCTTAGTCCGTTAACCCACTGTTTTACAACGTCTTCTTTTCCTCATTCCTGGAAAATTGCTAAGGTGGTCCCAATTGCTAAAAAATCGTCTGCGGTCGAAGCCAATGATTTCAGGCCAATTAGTATTTTGTCCTCGCTGTCTAAGGTGTGTGAAGCGATTATGGCAGATCAAATCTCAATTTTTCTGAACACTAATAATATGCTTTCTCCTCTACAATCTGGATTTAGAGCTGGCCATAGCTGTTCCACTTCTACTATGAAAGTTTTAGACGATATACGAAAATCATATGACGAAGGGCAGATTACTCTTCTCTGCATGCTCGACTTTTCCAAGGCTTTCGACACTGTAAATCACAACTTACTTTGCCAAAAACTGAAATGCTGGTATGGCTTTTGTGATAATGCTGTAAGTCTTTTGAGAAGCTATTTGTCGAATAGATTGCAAAGAGTAAGGGTTGGTGATAGGTGTTCTCAATTTAGTTTGGTACGCAGTGGAGTGCCACAAGGTTCAATTCTTGGCCCATTGCTATTCTCAGTTTTTATAAATGACATTTTCTCAACTTGTAAATATTCTTCTATGCATGCATACGCGGATGATATTCAATTACATCTTTCCCGAAGAACTGGTCTCTTGGAGGACTTGAGTTGTAGACTTAATGAAGACCTCCAAGATATAAACCAGTGGTCTTTAAGAAACGGTTTGCAGCTTAATGCACTAAAATCTCACGTTCTACCGATCTCGGCATCTAAAATTTTTTTTGAAAATATCCCTGACTTGTTTATAGGTGATAAGAAACTTAAACTTGTTACCAATGTTGTAAGCCTAGGTTTCCATATAAACTCAACACTGACGTGCACCGATCATGTTGACAGCATTATACGTAAAATATATTGTTGTCTTAGAAATCTTAGAATGTCTTCTGACTTTACGCCCTTAGAAACCAGGCGGAAGCTTGTAGTACAGTTGATATTACCTATAATAACGTACTCTGAACTTATATACAGCAAATTAGATTCACACTCTGAGCATAAACTACATGTAGCATTCAATCACGCTACTAGATATGTCCATGGAATTCGAAAATTTGATCATATTTCACAGTACAAGAAATCAGTTCTTGGTTGCGACTTATCTAATTACCTTAACGCCAGGACTTGTATCTTTTTATACAAACTAATTCAGTCTAAAACTCCCTTATACCTATTTGAAAAACTACAATTCTCCCAGTCAGCTCGAAGTAATGTTCTGATAGTACCTAATTTTAAATTCCTTAATTCAACGAGATTATTTTTCATTAACGCCATTCGATTATGGAATTCTTTACCAAACCATTTAAAATCCATTGATGGAATTGGAAGCTTTAGACAAGCTGTATTTAAAATGTTTACTTAACTACAGAGTTTTGTTAATGTAACCAGTTTTCTTACTTTATTTCACTATTTCCCTCTATCCTCTTTCATCTGATTCTTTTCTGTTTTCTTTATAATACTGTTAAAAGCTAAATTAAATTATATTTTTAATAATAATAATCGTATATTTCTTTCAATTATAAACTTAAATAACTTATGCTCAAAATTCAAAATGATTCATTTTTATTTTGTAATTTTTGTTATATGTAATATTTAATTCTAAATTATATTTCTTTGTATAGCAAAAGAACTTGTTCTTATTATACTAATGTACTAAAAATAAAAATAAAATAAAATAAAATAAAATAAAATAAAATAAAATAAATGTTCTATCCGGGATGCCGTGATTTAAAAATAAAATATTTCTATTACAAATATTCATGCTTAGTGGAGAGTGCGCTAGACTATCAACTCAGAGGTCCCTGGTTCGAATCCGGGCTTGGGCATGGTTCTTTTTACCTTCTTTGTTCTTTCCTACATTTAATAATTATGGAAAACTAATAATCCACAACTAAACTAAAAGGACAGGAACACAACTAAGGGCTGGAAATGCTTGCCGAAGCTATCTTTCACGGTTGTTTCGCCTAATCAATAATTCACGTATGGTTCCAATCAATTCCTCTACATAATCTATCCCTTTCCTTTCAAGTCAAAGACCAAACCTTGTTTGTATAAGGCGCATGCATTGGTTATTTGATCTTTCAATAAAAAAGAAAATTGAAAAATGAATATAGAATTAGAAAAACCTTTTATTGAGGCTGAAAAAGATTTTTAGGATGATGAGTGTGAATCACTTTAGCACAGACTTTGCAAAGTCTTAGAAGAATTTGCAACATCGGGAAGTCAGCAATGTATTAAAAAATTGTCAGATATTCTGACTTAGCAAATAATTTTGTTTTGTGGTGAAAGCAATCGTGGTCGAAACTTACAAATTGTTTACGATGATCGTACAACTAACATAGAATCAGAAGAGAGTTTCTCATTAGCTGGTTGTATATGTAATAATATCTGAACAAAACTCTTATGAAAAATTAGACGCGTTGATCAGCTTAATGTATTACTTTAAAAATAATTAAAAAAAAATTAATTTTATAAAGTCTTTCCCAACCTTAATTTGCCTTAAAACAAAAAAAAAAGCATGAAAATAAATGTTTAAAATTTATACAATACCTTAAACTGTTCAATATTTAACTTTTTTTATTTTTTGTTCTTTAAATTAATACAATTTGCTAGTCATTAATATTATTTAAGTTTTTTTGTGTTTATTAACAACAAGGGTATTTACAATTGTGTGGTATATTTGTATTGTGTTTTTTTTTTTGCCATAGTTGAAAATCACAATTATGAGCTCCATTTAAAATAAAATTTTTGGTTGGGAACCTCTCGCTATAGCTTTTTGTTACTATACAAATAAACTAACTATCCAATTTAATATATTTTATTAATATATGGCATCAAAAAGTTTAACTTGTATTTTGAGCTTCTTCTATTTTTGCAATTAGAAAATAACTGGCAACAGATCAGATGATTTTGGAACTTTAAAAAACACGTTTGTTAAACATATCTTTGCGCTACTTAAAATTACCACTTTTTTGATTTCTAGAGATTTCATGTAAAACATTAAAAAATATAAAAACCGCTCTGTAAAGTGGAGTATCAATATCACGGGGTTTGTTAACTACACTGAAAATGGGTTTCCATTCCTCACTGCTAAAGTGGTTCAAAAATTATTTGACTGACCGTTAACAGTTCGTTCAAATAGGTCAAACCAAATCAAGAATAGTTTTTAATTACTCAGGTGTTCCGCAAGGGAGTCATCTAGTCCAATTCTATTTCTGCTATTGATTAATGATTTGCCAAGTTATCTTAAGAATTCTGCCTGCTTGATGTATGCAGCCGACGTGAAAGTTTATAAATCTGTGAAAAATATTTCAGATTGTTGCATTTTACAGAATGATCTTAATAATCTCTCCAGTTGGTGCGAATTAAATAGACTATTTCTTTATGTTTTCAAATGTGAGGTTCTTTCTTTTGGTATGCCCACGGATATAGATAGATGAGTTTAGCTACTCAATAGATGTTAATATTCTACCTAGAGTAAAAATGAAATTTGATTTAGGGCTTTTATTAGACCAAAAACTTAATTTTTTGGCACAATATGATAGTATCATTTCAAAAGGAAATGCTATGCTTGAATTTCTATTACGGAATTCAAAGGAATTTTCTGACCCGTTCACTCTTAAGTCTATTTTTATGTCGTTAGAGAGGCCTATTTTAGAGTATGGATCTGTTATATGGGAACCTTTTTACAAGCGACATATCACTAGGATTGGAAATATCCAAAAAAGATTCTCACGCTTTGCGACAAAAAAACTTAATTGGGATTTAACAATCTCGTATGACAGCCGCTGCTTTCAAACTTGGGTTGAAAACATTGCAGATGCGTAGAAAGTATTTCCGGATTTTATTTGCAAGGGATATTCTAATGAACCACACAGACTGTATACCTCTTTTAAATCTTATTAAGTTATATGTACCTGAAAGATATATTAGGCAGCGAAATCTATTCTTTATCGATTTTTACAGAACAAACTATGGCGGTAATGACGCTATTACTAATTCCTGTGCTGCGTTTAACTCGGTATTCCACGAAATAGACATAAGTATTGATAGAGAATCTTTTAAACGTTCATTGTTATATATTCTTTAGGAACTAAGTTATTGGTATATATATATATATATACATATATTATTTTGTAAACTAAATGATATCTATCTGATAGACTTGTTCGACAGATAAATAAATAAATAAAAACAAACAACGCAATTGTGAATACCCTT
This sequence comes from Dichetophora obliterata, assembly GCA_963920525.1. Taxonomy (NCBI): domain Eukaryota; kingdom Metazoa; phylum Arthropoda; class Insecta; order Diptera; family Sciomyzidae; genus Dichetophora; species Dichetophora obliterata. The sequence continues at coordinate 307,706,571 of OY986435.1, forward strand.
AATGTTTTTTGTTTTATTTTTTTTTTTATAAATGAATTCATTTGCATTTCTTAGTTTCAAGTAATAAATAATAAAAAATTGTGTTAAAAATGTTTTCAATTATTTACTTCTTGGAATTTTCAATCCCGAACTATTCCCGGCATCCCGGGATCGAGAAAAGCTTCCGGGATTGGACTCCCTAGTAACTATATAAATAAATCAATCGAATTATTAAAGCTTACATGAATGATATTTTTAAAGCTTGCTTTGATTGTACATTTAACAGCGTTCGTTATCGCATTACGCTTTTTATACAGCTGACGTGCCCCAAAAAAAAAACAGTGAGGCCAGACCGGCCATTTTTGCTTTTTCTTGATTGCACTGACATTCGGAATGCATTGCATTCGAATTGAATAAATTCTTCAGATAAATATTTTTATAAAAACACAGCCAGTAAAACAGATGGACGGGCAGACAGACAGGCAGCCAAACAGACAGATAGCTAGTTTACAATTAAACATGCAACGTTTATTGAATCTAGATTCTAGAACATGCAAGAGCATATTTCAAGATTAAAAGAGCTTTTAAAGCAAACACTACAGCAGCAAATTGACAGACGCTGAAAGACGTTTTCCATTGACTAAAAATATAAAGAACTAAAATTTCCAAGTTTATGTTATGCATAAACATAAAAACCACTTTTTTCATATTCAAACTAGAGCAAATACTGTGAGAATAAAAAACAAAAACAATCAACAACAAAATCTTCGTTGAAGCCTGAGTTGCAAGAGCACATAAAGGCATACCCTTAAACTTTTTCAATTTTATAGATGGTGTTGTCCATCACCACATGTTATATCGAAATCCCATTCCATGCAATAACAATAGAGTTCAGCTACTACAGCTTTTTTACACTTTCTCCGCAATAAATCATTTTAACTCGTCAATTCCCAGTGTCACCTGTAGGTGACAGAGATTGAAGAATTTATTTATCCCATAAAACAAAAAAATTTGAAAAAAATTTACTACTACTATAAAGTAAACACACGGTAGTATTTATATTTTTTTTTTGGCAACCTTGATACATACATCATCTGTCAAATTATTCATTTGTCTCAAACAGTTTTGAAATTTTTGTACGTCGAAGTGGTTTTGAAACTTTTTTTTGTTATAAAAATGCTAAAAGGGTAAGTACTGTAATACTTGTTTTTGCAAATTTTTGTTATTGAATGTAACTTGTAATAGAAATGTACTTGTAATAGAAATAAGTCGTATTCTTCTTATTACCATATTAAGTTATAAGTATAAATTACGCCCAGTGTCACCTACAGGTGACACTTACAAAAAAATAAGGGATGTACATTTTTTTTCTTATTTTTCATGTTTTAAATATCTAAACACGTCAGTTAACACAAAAAAAAATAATATTCTGCCATCAGACAGAAGCATGGGAATTGACGGGTTAAGAACCAACCCAAATATCATTGAAATATCTCAAAGATATCGAATAAAAGTGGTTCCAAAAAAACCAAAAGGGAGGAAAATTTACCCACCATAGAATGGGTTGGGCTCAGGGACAACACAAGACATAACAACTAACCATGAGTTTACATAGATCTTATCCTTCATTAGTTTTCAATCTACTTTTGAGTTGACCTTTCGACAGGTTAACATCAAACACGCTACAGTTGTTAACAAAGGTACTCATGCGATTTAATGGAGCAGTCAACATATAATTTGTTCTACTAAATGGTAAATAAATCAAGTTGTTAGAGTTTCTACTGCTTCTACGGCAGAGCTGTAAAAGAATGCATTCAATTTGATTTAAATCACAAAAAAATGAATCAATGAATAATGAAAAAAGAATGCATTCAATGAATGCAAAATTGATTTATAAATAAAATTTTTAATTTACCCTCAATTTAAAAAAAAAATGAATGATTATTCATTTCAATTATTCATTTTCGTTATTCAGAATAATGAATAAAATTTTTTATTCATTTGAATGCTATTCACAAAGAATGCCATTCACAAAGAATTACAGAATTTTCAATTATTTTTTTTTTATTCATTATTCATTTTTTATTCGTTATTCATTTTTTATTCTTTACTTATTTGTTATTCATTATTCATTTTTTATTCATTATTCATTTTTTATTCAATATTCATTTGTTATTCATTATTCATATTTTATTCATTATTCATTTTTTATTCATTATTCTTTTTTTATTCATTATTATTTTTTTATTCATTATTCATTTTTTATTCATTATTCATTTTTTATTCATTATTCATTTGTTATTCATTATTCTTTTGTTACTCATTATTCATTTGTTATTCATTATTCACTTTTTATTCATTATTCCTTTGTTATTCATTATTCATTTTTTATTCTTTATTCATTTGTTATTTATTTTTTGTCATTGCTTATCAATTTGACGATATTGATAAGAACAAAAAAAAAATTGAAAAAGTTAATATACATATATACAGAGTTGTTGTTGCCTTCTTCAAACTTATTTGATTTAATTGCTCACAATTAACCCGAAACACCCTGTCGTTGCCATATGGACACGCAAACACAAACACTTAAAATGTGCTTATTTTAGTTTAAACCATTTTAAATTTGCGTTAACAGGTCATTCTAAAAATTTAAAAAAAAATTTATTCAGGGTGATTCGGGTTGAAATATTTTCATTTAAAAATTGGTTTAAGAAATCCAACAGAAAACTTGATATAAAACGCGTCGTTCTCTAACTTCAGGAACAGAAAGATATCTGTTAATAAAAGTATGTACGATTTAAGTTACCAAAAACTGGTGAGAACTTCAAAATAATTTTTTTACTAACCCGATGGTGCATTGCATTAGCGCGCTTGCACGGGCAATCACAAAGATTTCTGATGACGCGTTTAGCACCGCAGAAATTGTACAATAAAATCAATTGCTAGTGGTTTTTTTTCCTTTCATATTGAAAAACTTTGTTGTTGTTGTTGTTGTTTCTTTGGAAAAATTCGTTAGAACAATTAATTGTTCTAACTTTGACCTTAAGCTCAATAAACGATTTTAAACTATCAAACAACTATAATTTGTATTTAAAATCAAGTATGATTTAAACTATCAAACATTTAGAATTTGTATTTAAGTCATATAAAGTCAACATAATTTTTTTACTTTTATATCGATGGCTTAATATAGAAAATGCGTAGCTCGTTTTTTTTTTTGTGAAAGCTACGATTGTAAATTTGTTGCCTATTTTATATAAAATCTGCATTTAAAAAGTTTTCTATAGAAAAACGCCTTTTCTATATTAAGCCATCGACATGTAAAAAAATTGAGTTTCTCATCTGAATGAAACATGAAATAAACATTTTGAAAAAAGGAATCCAAGTAACCGAACTACCCCCTTAAATATGAAATAACTTCAAGTACTTAGAATCGTACGCTTGCAAACACAAACTAGGTTAACACTCAACTGACCGCAATCGGTAAATTTGACCTGCTATTATTGTTTTTCGAATCTATACATGGTTTTTCATTCTATACCATTATAAATACATTAAATACATTTAATAATAAATAAACCGTTATCTGCGTTTAATAATAAAAATGATGGATATGTTGATTACCAGTAATTTGTTGATGAGGTTCAGGAAAAGGTATAGAAGAAATATCGGTAGGTTGAGTGTTAATAAAACTCAGAGTAAGCTAAGCACGCAGTCATGACTATTTCCAGCGAATTAATGCCGAGCTTGCTTCTTCGTCCCAGTGGTAAATGGATAACCGAAGTAACCAACTACATACTCTTAAATTTTATGTCATAACCGATATACTTATTCCAGCGTGGTGTGAGGAATTGGTTCTTCATAAGTTAAGACAACAGAGATCAAGCGTACGTTTAGAAACTAGTAAGGCCCAAATGAAACATGCTTTTAATGCCACCGAATTCTCTCACCAATTTCCTAAAATTTTTTGTTGCGTTTTTTAACAGATTGTAGACACGACGATTTAGGTTTGTCTGTTATGTTTTTTTTTTGATTTCTTAAGATATTTATAAAAAAAATTTTGCTGTTGTTATCTATATCGTCAAATTAACAACCTTATTCTGGCAAATTATCAAACTGTTAACCAGTATTTTGAACATTTCTATATGTTTATTGTTTTCAATACAAAATTTAAAGCTCATTTATCTGGATTTAAAACATGTTATTTTTAGAACACCAAACCTCAAAGGAGTTCAAGTCTGACTGGAGCAGGTCTTAATTGTCATTACAATCAATTGTTCTGTATATTTTCATATCATCTGCATAAATAAGCAAATTAGAGTGTTTGATGACGTGGGTAACATCATTAATTGCCAAAATAAACAGAAGTGGACCCTTGAGGCTAAATAAAGCAGCGGCTTGAGGCTTCCTTGAGGAACACCCGATTTACAAAATATTGTGGAAATCCCATTAATTTAAGTTTAAATAAAATTAGATTATGTGGTAATTTATCAAAAGCTTTGCTAAAGTCAGTGTAAATACAATCGACCTGGCTACCAGAATCAATAGATTTTAAACAGAATGTAGTGAAATCAAGGAGATTAGACACAGTAGATCTGCCAGTAACAAAACCATGCTGACGAGTTGTCATGACTTGCCCACAGTGAATTTTCACTCGATCATGCACTATTCGCTCAAAAAGTTTAGGAATCGAAGACAATTTAGCGATAGGCCTATAATTAGTGACGTCATTCCTGCAACCTTTTTTTGTAAATAGGACTGATATAAGATTTTTTCCAAAAAAGAGGAAAATTACTTTCATTAATTGATTTTTATAGCAATTCTCAAATTCCAGAAAAAAACGTTTGTATGTTTCTAGGTCATTTGAGTCAAAACTACAAAAATATTTCTACCATGCCCAATTCCTATTGTTGCGAAGAGTCCTTAAATCCTCTGTGTACCAAGGGTACGCAGAATTTTTCGCAAATTTGAGACTATATGGTACAGACTGAGAAAACATGGCAAAGAGCTCCGTATAGAAAAAATTTCTTGAACTATTAAGACTATTATTATTTATGTATTCTGTAATTATATTTAATTTACTATAAAGTAAATGATTCAACCTCAAAAAGTCAGCTTTTTGAAATTGAATTCATAAACTGTGTCAACAGAGCTTGAATTTACCATATTCTACCTATCAGATTTATACCAAATACTCAAAGGTGGATGGTAATTATCAATAGTTGTCAAAGCATGAAGTGCCTTCTGAACAATGACATTGTTACTGTCTGTAGTTAAGACTAGGTCAAGCAGCCTTTCCAGACTATTATAAATACAACTAACTTGTTGTAAGTCAGAACATATATTGTCAACAAATATATGTTCTTGGCGTGTCTTCGAATTAGAAGCACAAAAATGTGTTTCATCGTCAGAAGAATGTCATTTTAAGTCAGGCAAATTAAAATCGCCCAACAATAAAATGTCGTCATTAACGTCAAGTAAATTTAATATAAATTCTATGCAAAATCCGCAAGGCTTGCCTAGACCTCTACACTGCTCTTTGGAGGAACGTATGCATTAATAACATATACATTAGAATTGCAATGTACAACCTTAACGCATATAAGTTCGATATTAGCAGAGCAGGGAATATCAATAAAGGAACTAACACAGGAGTTCCTTACAGCTAATAGGACACCACCACCAACTGCACAATTATTGTCAGCGTGTCTGTCCTTCCTATATACTTGAAAACTATTGTCAAACAGTTCTAAGTCAGTAATTCCTCCGTTCAACCAAGTTTCAGTTAACGCGATAGCATCTTCGGAAAAATTCTGAGTTGACAAAAAATGTCGCGCGTCTTTGAACGCAATCCCCTTACATTTTGATAGTAAAAGTAAAGCCTATTTTGTTTTTTTGGGTCTGACTGGCGATATTATTCGTCCTTCTAGACCTGTGTTTAGGCTTAAACTCAGAAACAAAGATATTATCAGCCCACAGATTAGAGCTCAGAACAGTTGCAAACTCTTCAGCAGCCATTGTGAGAATAAATGATGCGTGGGACGGTTTATTGCGAATTTTTTTGCATGAGCAGAAAGCAGTCTGACTTACTAAACGGTTATGTTTGACAAACGTCAATATGTACATTATCACTTGTCAATACATTATCACATTCCAAGAATGATATTCTATCATTCTTGATCACATTCCAGTTAGGAATTTCAAGGACTTTTTTAAGGAGTTGACATCGTGAGCAGAGGCTTTATGGTTTAATATGCGTATACAGACTGTGCTATAAAATTTTTTTAAATAAACTTAAATGAAGCGTGGTGCAGAGCGAAAACATTTATAATTCCTTAATTACACTGGTCAACAATTTCGAAACTTTTTCGTGCCACACGAACTTTGATAGCTACTACTCTTTACGTGGCCTCTGATTTTTTGTGATTTGAGACTTTTTACGACTGGATCCTGTTTTTATGCTCTGGAATCCAAACCACTTAACGCAAAGGAAAAAGAAAAAAACCATCTTATAGAAAAGTAAACAAGCTTTTAGTGGGGTATTTTTTATTTTTTGCCATGTCAGATATTCAGGTTCAAAATAAAATTTTAATTTTTTGGTAAAAATTTTGACATTTGCAAGTATTTATTTTTATATTTAAAGCCATATTTAAAAAGAAATGTTAATTTATCGTATTATATATTAAATTTCCTTCATTTTGATACCAAAAACATAAACCTACTCATATGAAGCAGAGTGCTACTCTTAGTATTCCACTTGCACCAAAATGACATTCAATGTAAAAATTTTAAGAAATGTTATCATAAACTTACCATTTAACATTTTATAGCATTTTTAATTCCTGGTTGGTCCCTTTTCATTATCCAGCAGTAATCTGCCAAAATGCATGGACTCTATTTGCCCTGGTAACGCTTTTCTATCTTCGAAATATCTTGGTGAAACTTTTCTCCGTGTTCATCGCTAAATGCATCATATAACTATATAGCTTGTTTGCTTATTTTAATTTATTTTAATTGTTCCCTCAGAAAATGTTTATGTTTTTAGTATCAAAATTAGGGAAATTCAATACAAAGTACGATAAAATTGCATTTTTTTTAAATATGGCTTTAAATATAAAAAGAAATACTTGTAAAAGTCAAAATTTTTAATAAAATAATCAAAAATTTTGTTTTGAACTTGAATATCTCACAGACTACACATATGGCAAAAAAATAAAAAATTCGCCACTAAAAAGTTTGTTTAATTTTCTATAAGATGGTTGTTTACTTTTTTCTCTGCGGATTGAGTGGTTTGGATTCCAGAGCATAAAAACAGAATCAAAGTCATAAAAACACAAAGTCCGAAATCACAAAAAAAAAAACAAAAAAGGTCTTAGGTCAACTAAAAACAAAAAAATTCAGTTTCATAACGAGGGAAGAAAGCTAAAACAGTATAAGCTATCAAAGTTCGTGTGGCATAACTACAGTGGTTATGCCACACGAACTTTGATCCAGTGTTACACGCAAAATTTAATGTTTCTGAAAAAAATTTTAAGAACTTAGGCTTTCAGGTGAATGTTTTTTAAAGCAAAAATAAATTGCACATAAAAGTTCCTATCTGTTTTTGCATGTCTTGCATGTCTAAGTGTACTAAGAATGGAGGAAATCGGTGATTACAAGGCAGGAAATTTTACGGGTCACATGAAGATACTAAAAACCTTCGAAAATGACCCCTTTTAAAAATTCCCGACATGATGCTGCCGAAGGTAAACTTCACTAAACAAGGTTGTTATACCCAATAGTCAGGAATATGGAGGAATGATAGCTTCACAGTTTATCCTAGCTCACAGATATGGTACACTGATGGGTCAAAACTCGAAAATGTAGTAACGGGAGCGGGGATATATGGTCCCAAGTTCCAAAAAGCTCTTCCCATAAGAAACACGCCGACAATATTCCAGACAGAGGTATATGCCAGTGAAGTTTGTGTCAGAGAATGTCTCCGCAGAAAATCAAAGGAGCTCACATTTACATACTTTCAGATAGTCAAGCGGCTTTAAAAGCCCTTCAAGCCTACGAACTTGAATCAAGACTAGTCTCCAACTGCGTAGAGCTATTAAATACGCTGTGACAAAGCAACAAAATAGAATTATGATGGGTTCCAGGTCACGAAGGATTCGAGGGCAACGAAAGGGCGGACTGCCTTGCCAAAGGAGGAGCGTCTCGAACTCTTATAGGACCTGAACCATTCTGTAGCTTAGCAAAAGGCTACATTCTAGAAAAAATTAGAATTTGGAAAGATAAGAAATTTCAGTGCCTAATGGAAACAACACTAATGGACAAAGGCAATCTTAGAAAATTTTAACTCCAAGTAAAGCAAAGATTTACTCAAGCTTACCAAAGTAGACCTTAGAATTCTCACCAGTTTCTTAACAGGTCACTGCTCACTCAGATACCATCTTAAAAAGATGGGTCTTTCTGATGGGACGTCTACAGACTATGCGAGGAGCAAGAAGAAACCCCCGAACACATTCTATGTGAATGTCCGGCAATCCACAGCCTAAGACGCCTCCATGTTGGAGGGGAAGTAGTGCCCCTGTCAACAATTTGGAACACCAAGCCAGAGACAGTGCTAAAATATATAAAAAGCCTAAATCTGGAGTGTTAATTAAGGGCATGCACAATAGATCCTATGGGTCGCGGTGCACATGGGATCACTATAAACTAACTTACTAACTAACCTATCTATTGGGCAAAAAAAACATTGAAATCAAAAATCTGGTAACTTTTGACTAATTTAAAAATAAAACTGAACACAAAAATATCCGACTGCTTATCTCAGATTTTAGATAAATTTTAATTGGTAATACGTTGGCATGCATGGTAAAATTGTAACTTGACTTGACGATATCATGTGAAAAGAAATATTTGTATTCAAACTGTTGCTATTTAGCAAATTCTCTTTGGATAAAAAAAACTTTCAAGTTTTGAGAAATCATACTTTTAAATTTTAAATCGTCAAAAAACTTCGGCCGACATTTTTTTATACAGGGACTTTAACCAAGCGAAGAGCTAACACAGTAACTACCAGAAAGGGCATCTTCCAATCTCAGTTGACCAGCTGAGTTTCAGGGAAAATGTTTGTCGCAAGAGGCCAGAATTGTGGAGAAGCAACTCGTGGTTTTTTAACCACGAGAACGCATTTCGAGAACGAGCACCGGGGCTCACACATCTCATTTGACCATAAACAACGTTCATACCGTTCCGCAAGCTCGTATTCACCTGGCACCTTGTGACTTTTTCCTAATCCCACGACTCAAGTTACCACTTCGCGGCAAGCGTTTTGAGTCGATTCAGGCGATAAGAGAGGTTTTTCAGAAGCAGCTGAAAGTGATTCCAAAATCAGCTTAGGAAGAGTGTTTTGAAGATTGTAGGAAGCATTAAAAAATGTGTATTTCTTGCAATGAACATTACTTTGAAGGTAATAAAATTAATATCGATGAATAGTTGAACCGTTTTCGTTTGATTAAAGTATTCTGGGTACTTTATGATCAGAAGATAAGATATTACATATAAAGATACATATTTCCAAAACACCTATATTTTTGCTAGTCATTAACGTTATTTTTGTGGAATTTTAAGAAATTTTACAGATTTCATATAACTAGTCACTTTGTATGGGATGAGACGTTGTTTTCAACCAATTTGGCTCATTTTCGAACTTGATCTTTAGTTTTTATATAACAACTTTTGTATCGAATTTTATTAAGATAACATAAAAAAATATGGTTGTAAACGTGATCTCAGACCAACATACAGACATCCACTCAGGTGGTGATGCTGATCTAGGATATATATACTTTACTTTTCTATACCTGACACTGCCCCTTATGGGCGTTACAAACGAAGTGATTAAGTTAATATACCCGTTATGCAGTATGCGTGGGAGTATAAATATTTCGAAAAAAAGCATCCAACAAAACTTTCAAATTTCCGTTAACATCTCCGTGGTTTTATTTTCAGCTATTTATAGCAACTTTTCTTTTAGGGTGTGAACGGGTTAATTAAATAATTGTGTACACATATTCGCGCAATTGGCTACACTTTATTGTTGTTTTCTTTTAGCACCACATTCAACAACATTCAAATAGGTGATAATTTGTAATTTGCGCCTGTTTTTTCCATTTACAAAGTAATTAAGTTATTATGTTTGAATGTATGTCAGTTAGTAGGCAACAGGCAAGGGAGGAGCTGGCCAAGTTAAATAGCCTTCTTTGCTATAATGCCGGCGAAAGAGTTAAAACGGCGGACGCACGTTTGTGTTCTTGCTACAAATAGAAGATACGATTTTTTTTACCCATTTTCAGCAGTGCTGTTGAGCGTTTCGTAACGTTACGTGTGAAGACACATATTCAATTTACACTCTGTGAGGAAACACACACGAGTATCATACACAACAAGTTCAGAGATAAGAAATTATCATGTGCAGCGTTAAATGGTGCAGCGGTAAGCGGCAGAGTTGAGTAGATTGTCAAGTTTGCGAAATCACATAAAATATCTCCTCTACTATTTTTGCCTTATGCAAGAATGTGCAAAGCGTGACGACGAACCGTGATAATAGCTTAGGTAGGTGAGGGCAATAAATAAATATAATTTTATGTAGCTATTTATTTTGCAATAGTGGTTTGAGGAACATACAATTATAAAAAATCTTTAATTCCCAGTGGGCATTTTAGCGATTGCTCCGCAAAAGAAGGCATGCTAGCACTGCTATTATTGGCGTCAATACACCTTCCATGATCACTACATTGATGAGTACTTCTGTAAGGCCTACCTTTTTAAGGTTCTGATTCTTTTCATATTATTTTATATGAAAAAAATTTACAAAAAAATTCCAAAGAAATTTTAAATACACAGAACAGTTTGTAAAAAAATGTAGATTTAAAAAAAAACAACAACAAAATTTTGTTTTTGTCCGAGTTGGGGGTCGAGCCCGGGCTCCCGAAAACTAACACATTACATATTATGTTATACTAGCTGAAACCCGGCTCGTTGCTGCCACGCTCCCTTGCATATGTAAATTGAGGTCGAATACTGAATTTCGATGCTGTGCGACCTAATCCAAAGCTGCTAGATATCCAAAATTTGGGTTGTATGGGAGGTGCAACGCCCCCTTTACCAACGCCCGTTATATGTGATCAATGAAACTGAATGTGTAAATTAAGGTCGAATACGGAATTCCGACGCTGTGCGACCTATAACTCCAAAGCAATTCGATATCTCAAATTTGGGTCAAATAAGAGGTCCCTTGGCAAACGACCTTAAAATTTAATCAATGAAATGGCATGTGTACATTCAGGTCGAATACTGAGTTTCGACGCTGTGCGACAAATAACTCAGAAGCTATTCGATATTGCAAATTTGGGTTGTATGGGAGGTGTCACTCTCCCTTGCCCAATGCCCAAAAAATGTTACCAATGAAAGTGCATGAGTAAATTCGGATCGAATACTGAATTCCGACGCTGTGTGACCTATAATTCCAAAGCTATTCGATAGCACAAATCTCGGTTGTATGGGAGATGCCAGTCCCCCTTTTCCTACGCCCATAAAATGTTATTAATGAAACTGCATGTATGAATTGAGGTCGAATACTGAATTCTGACGTTGTGTTATCCATAACTTTAAAGCTATTCGATTTTACATGTTTGGTTGTACTTGTCCAACGCCATAAAATGTTTTCAGTAAAACTGCATGTGTAAATTTAGGTCGATTACTTATGAGCCCTAATTTTTTGGCGGATGTTGGTTAGTTTAATTCCACTATTTAATGAAAAATGTATTATATTTACATTATTTGTACATGGCTTCCAAAAGGAAGTACACAGTAGATGACATTGCTTTGGCCCTTAATGATATCAAATCCGGCATGTCAATTCACGGAGCTTCAAGGAAATATAAAATTCCTCGCCCACCACTCACAAACCGAATTCAGCGTTCCAAGACGGAACCGTCCGTTGCCAGTTTTAACAAATACCGAAGAGAAAAAATTGTGAAATGGATATCTGATAATCTTGAAACAGGTTTCCCAAGAAGAAAGCATGAAGTTCAAAGAATTGTGAAAGAATTTTTAGATCCATGCCCGCATGAAAATGTATTTAAAAAGAATTTACCTGGCAACATATGGTATAGTGGATTTCTAAGGCGACATCCAGAAATATCTATTCTAATTCCTGAAGCAGTTACAAACTCCAGTGCAGCTCTTTCGGAAAAGATTTAAGGGGCTGGTTCCATCAAATTCAAAGATACTTCGATGAAAAGTTTTATACCTATTATTCTTTACGTTGATGGACATAAACCGCATTTTATTCATGGTCTGCAAAAGCTCTGTGAAGAATTGCAAATTATTCTTATCTGCTTATACCCAAATGCAACAAGAATTTTTTGGCCTGCCGATGTTGCTATTTTCAGTCCACTTAAAATGGGTTGGGTAAAGGAAATGCAATATTGGAGAATGCATAACATGGACCAACAGTTTACAAAGCATCATTTTGCAAAATTATTAAAAAAACCTTCTTGGTACTTACATAAAAAATGAGACTATAACTAATTTTTTTCGAACCTGTTGTCTGTATCCTTTCAGTGCCAACGCATTTAATTACAGTAAATGCCTCGAAATGTCATGTTTGGATCGAAATGAAGTTGACCACATAGACACTATAATAAATGAAGTTACACGTACCTTGTCTAATTTTATTACCTGATTTACCTGAAATTTGTCATGAACACAAACAGTTTTGTGATTTAGAAAATTTAGAAGAAGTTGTTATTGAAGCAATAGATGAAGTGGAAAAATTTGAAATCAGTGCACTATAACTTTATCATTATCTTTAATGCGCTTATATAAAATGTATTAAACTTATTTAAGTTATTTATTTATTTAAGGTGTCTGAAATACAAACAGAAACATTTAATATATTTGATATTCCAATCATGTACAAGGAACATGAAAATATTGAAGACACTCTAATCGATAACTTCTTAAAAGAAGTGAAAACACCAGCCAGAAAAGGAGGAAGAATTACGGAACGAGATAGTTTCGTCATATCTTCAACCCCATTCCAAAAAGCAAATAAACTCAGAATGGAACCAAAAATAGTGGCTGAGCAGCTTAAAATAGAAAGAAAAAAATAAAGACGAGAGAAAAAGCAATTAAGGGGAAAAAACAGAAATCCAGTAGAATAAAACTAAAAAAATAATCAAAATAAAAAGAAACAAAAATTTTAAAAAATCCCAAAATAATGTGCGATATTAAAAAAAATAGTTCCTAGCGAAATCTAAAAATGCACACAGCATCTGTGAAATGTATTTACTAATTCTGATTATTCTAAAATAGTTAAAATGAACACATCACCGCATTTTCAGCCAGAAGGCCGCTGTTTCGATTGCTTACAAATTTGAATAAAAAATTGACAAAAGCTCAAATAATTAAATGTTTCGTGTGTAGCAGAGTTTAACACAATAAATGTGCCTTGAAATTTTCCACAGATATAGATTTTTATAAGTGCCGAAGTTGTATTTCAGGAAATTTTAAAATTTTACTTCAATAAAAAATATGAATTTATGATTTATTTGTAATATTTTATATTATTTTTGAAGTATTGTTTGTGGTATATTGTTTATTATTTTGAAACAGTAAAAATTTCTTATTACAGGTACCAGTAGCGTAACTATATTTTGTGCGCCAGCCAGCAGGTTTTTAAAAGCGCCCTGCTATTTACTTTTAGACCAAAACTATGTTATAAGAAGGTTACTAAAAGCGTAAGAGAAAACAAAAGAACTCTTGGCCAAAAAAAAAAAAGAACAAGAAGAGACTTTTTTTATTCAAAAGTCGTAATTTATTACAACAGTTATATATTAAAAACATTTTATTTCATAAAAAAATAAATGTATATCTTATTTTAATAGAATTTGTTAAAAGACAGCAATAACATAAATAATACTTTTTAAAATATCAAATATAGTAAAATTTATAATAAATATTATAAGATTTTATCACAAAGTAGGCAAAAAGAAAACATAAACAAATATGCAGGCTTAAGGTCAGTTTTAATTATTTATTAATTATTTACAATATTTCGAACTCCTTTGGAGTACATTAATAAGGACAAAGAAAAACAATTGAAAATACTTATAATAAAATAATTTTGCACTGAGGCAATTAAAAAAGCACTTTCAATTATATAAAAATTTTTTTAAATTCACTAGGCTAACAACATTGACATCAAATATTGGAAATAATTAATAAATAATAAAAATAGACCTAAAGCCTACGTATTCGCTTATTTATATTAATTTTTTTAAAAAGTTAAGGAAACTAAAAGTTTGAATAAATGAGATCAATAATTTTCTTATTGGTGAAATGATAAGTTCAAGATGTTTAGTTTAAATATTTTGTATTTGATGTTAAAAGTTAACTGAAGAATTTGCTAACGTCACAAAATATGGCCAACTGATTGATTAAAATAGCATCAGTAGCTGACTTACTGAAAATATGAAAGCAAACGGGTAAATCGACTTCGACCTTAATTGAGTTTTGCCAAAAAAAGGCGACTTTTGCTCTAAATAGTCGGTTTTTTTGATTTCGATTATTGCACTCTGAGAAATTTTATTTCATCACATATTAATTATTTTTCATTTATTGTTGTTAATTTAAAAGTGTTTTGTGGAGGAAATAAATATTTTAGTATATCTTGATTTTTTTTAAAACAAACGTCGCTCAGTGTAACGTCTCCATTCTTGACCAAAAATAGAAGGATTGATCGTAGAGCTATGAAAATTGGCACGAATATCTTTCGTGACAAAATTAAGAAATATTGAAAAAGTTATACCAATCTGCCCTATGCCACACCTACTTCCAATATAAATGAAACCCATTTTTGCCTGAAACTTCATTAAGTCTTGTCTCAAAAAAACGAAATTTGCTCCAGAAATTTCTTTTGTGCTTATAAATAAATGAAAAATTTCGTAAGCGAATGTCACGGCCATTAATTATATTTTGGTAACTCAGCCTTGGAAAATACTACCAACACAAGTTAACTACGTTTTTGTTTATATTGGTATGCTTTTTCGATTACAGTAAGGAAATTTTAAAAATTGAGTTGTTTTGTGCCTGTAAATAAGTCGAAATTTTGAAAAATAATCAGCTGCCATAAATCAAACTTCATACATCTCACATTTTTACTAAACAGGTCACCATAAAAAAATGTATATCTTTTGTATTAGTAAGTATCAGCAAGAAATTTTTTTGGATTTTTTGTGTGACGTAGCTCTAATGATACTTTCGTAAAAAACTTAAAGTCAATCTTTCTCAAAATTATTTTTAAACACTTTTAAAAATTGAATATTTAAAAATTTGTATCCCGCTTTTTGTGCTTACTTTTATGATAAACTTAAAACCATATGTTCAAAATGTAAAAAAGCAGTAATATTGCCAGACATAAAAACGTTTAAACTTTTTTTTAAATATAAAAAAATTTAATAAAATGTGAATAACAAGAAAAATTGTTTTTTTTTAAAAACGCAACTTTGACGGCTTGTCATAACGAAACGGTTGCTACTATAAAAAAAAATAATTTTGATTTTTTCACCCACGATATTTTCTATTGAAAGCCATAGAAGTTTTAGAGAAATTCAAACATCGATATATTAGACTTTTGACCTCTTATTTTATACTGTGCATCGTTCTCCACTTCATTTGTCATTTTCATAAAGAGACTTGAGGGCCCCCCTGGCTTAGTTGCGCCCAGCCGCAATGCGGGCTCTGCGGGCCTGCTTTTTACGCCACTGACATGTACAAAATAATCGATAAATAAAAAATAAAATTGACTTTTGATTTAAATTTATCTTTATATTAAAACAATTATATATTTCTTAATCAAAACTAAAACCAACTGGAATTAAATTATGAACATCAAATATTTAAAAAATGACATTTTTAATGCTAAAACAAAATGGCTCATCACAGGAAAAAATGTGGTTCAAAATAGGAAAAATAGCGGCTCATAACTGGAATTCGGTTAACTTTTGAAAAAACTATTATTTCTAAGATATTGATCAAATTGCATTCAAATCAAGTTAAAGCAATTTATTCTTCTTGATTTAATGCTTATTTTTACACTAAAATAATCCAAAACACGTTAGAAATGACAAATTTGTCATTCTTTTAAGTTAATAATTATCTTAAAGGAGCTCAGAGCTGGGTGTTTTACCCTATTATTCTTTACGTTTTCCAACACTGTTTTAGTTTGCACCTCTATTATTTACACCCAATATAAAAATAAAAAAATCATTTCAGAATCCTCAGAAAGAGTAGGTAGATAAGTTTTACAAAATTTCAAGTTACTTGTATTTTTGCTGAACATATCTCTTGAGCTGACTATCACAAAAATCCAATCAACATAAATTTTCTTCGTCTCTAACCTACTTCAGAGGATTTTTCTTTTTTTGTGTTTTTCTTCATATAAACCCGTTAGAAAAAAGCTGAGATAGTTTACTTACGAACTGTGACCATCTTTGGATCGAAGGCACAAACTTTCTGCTCCACCGTGGCTAACTTTAGTTGCACCGCCAGCGAACGATCACCAACTTTTTGCAATTCCTGCTGCAGTTCATCGAATATGTCGCTGGCGAGCAGTACGAGCGAGGCCAACTGCCGTAAGGCATTGCTAAGCGTTATGTTGCTGATGGAATCGAATTCATAGCCGGTAACAATTTTGTTAGCTGTGGGCGAATTAAGTTGCTTTTGCTGTCGTTGATGCTGGCTAAAACGTGCCACTTGCGAGGAGTCAGCGGCGGCAGCATCAGCAGAGACTGCTGCAGCAAAACCGGATCTAGCTGGTGATGATGATGATGACGGTGATGTGGCGGAGAGAAATTCAACATGTTGCTTAAGTTTCTTCATTGGCAACAATGCGGAGGTTTCGCCGCCCACACCAACAGCACTGGGTAGGGACAGCTCCTCTTCGTTGTCGGTGGCATAGCTGAAGCTAGAGGCAAAGCCATTTGTGTGGCTGTGGCTGTGGCTGTGGCTTTGAGTGTGTGTGCTGATGTTGAGACTGAGGTGGGCCACTACAAAGTCGGGCGCATCCTGCGAGCCATTGTCGACTTGTATGTCTGTCTGCTGATGCACAACTGCTGTTGTTGTTGTTTTAGGCAATTGTTGGCTGCGTTGCAGCTTGTTGTTGCTGCTGTTCGCACTCGTTGTCGTCCTTGCAACGTCATTGAATCCATTTTCTTTAGCCTCTCTTTCATGTGCTGGAGTTTGTTGTTGATGTGGTTGCTGTTTTTGTTGTTGTTGCTGCGGTTGATTTATGCAATTGTTGTTATTGCATTTGCCGGGTATGCATTGAAATTTCGTGACGCCGGAACCGGAAGCGGCGCCATTTGTTTGTGCCGGCCGCGGCCGCGCAAGGTATGTGGGCTGTACAATGCGCTGAACGAAGGGCATTTTGCTGAGCTTGCCGGGTGATGGTGGTGGTGGTGATGATGATTGGAGCAACCAAGTGAAGCATGTGTCGGGCCGGCTCTACTGTTTTTAGGACATCTTTGCAGTAGAAATAGTTGCAAATAGTTTTGGCAGCAGTTCGTAGCTCAAAAGTATGTATTTAGTTGATTTTTTTTTTGCAACTTAATTAATAACTTTATTTTAGGCACTTCATTTTTTTATTTCTTCTTTTTTATCACAAGCACATGTTTTAACTTTTTTGCAATTATTTTTTCCAACTATGTATAATGAAAAATGTACAGATAACTTTCAGAAACATAAAAAAAATTATTTTTGAAATTCAAGCACTTAACACTTCAACACTACTTATTTTTACTAAGATTTTTTTTTATTACTTCTTTTTATGTGGCCATATAAAACCAAAGCAAAAAAAAAACTGGAAAAACAACTTTAGCATGGGAAATTTTTTATTGCCCTCCGCTACTTCGCTCCTTCAGCCATAGTTCTGGACGTCCAAGTTAACGTTGGTGTTTGCTGCTTTCTATGCTGGAGCTGTAGCTGTAGCTGAGCCGGCTCTTGACTTCCACTTCATTGCGTTTTATTTAATTTAGTGCCAAACATTCCATTTTTTTTTCTTCTTTTTAAGTGTTTTGGTGTTGCTGTTTTTATCTCAATAGACGCTCATTTCATAGCCACTCCGGTTAGTTCGATTCCACACCTTTTGAAATTTTCTGGTCTTCTGCCTGGCGACTCCAGATTCTTTTGCAATTGCTTTAGTAGGAGCTTGTGGTTTTTTATTGTTTAGGCGTTCGCTGGTTGCTTGCATTTCTTTCTGTAACACTGTTTTAGAAATCGTTAAAATCCAAAAATTTTAAAATGCATAGGTACTCTATTGAAATAATAAAATTATTATCTAATTATTTTTTCTTTATTTCATTTAAATATTTCACCACTGTTCTTATTTATTTACTATTCATTGCAATTTATGATATTTCGTTTTTCATTTAAAACTATTTTTGTTGTGTTTACTTGTATCTCTTTCACATCCTTCACTACACAACATTTGAACACTACTTTTACGCACACCGGTCAACACTCGACTGAGTCGAGGCGCACTTTCATTCATCAATCTCTTTGCTTTTTTTCATACCTGACCCTGTATTGTTTTTGTTGTTGTTTCAGTGCGCTGGTTCGATTTTAAAGAGAGAAAACATATTCAGCTGCGTAACTCTAATTGCTGAATGTAGAGAGCTGCTCTTGAATTAAGCTAGTTTCAGGGCTGCAATGCTATAAAATTTTGCTTTAAGAAAAAATTTAATACTATGCTAAAATTAAAAAACTAAATGATTGTGAGTAACGGAGCTGCAAAGGGTATGCATTTAATATGAGGGGAGATAACGATTTCTTGGGCGCCGCGATTTGACAATGGATTCGTAAACTACTTTCAACAAAAATAGGAATCGTCGAAGGAAAAAATCAATTTATCAATTTGTTTTCGAGTTATTAATATATGAAAATAATATTTTTCTTTGATGATCATCTTACGGCCGATTTCTTCACCGAGTATCAAATCGGGCTAGTCCGAGTTCTGCTTAGAACTCAGTTTCAAATAAATTATCGGTTAAAAAAAACTAAGAACTCTGTCATTTCTTCACTTATTTGGTACTCGGATCATTTTGAAAAGAGAGTGCTGGGCACTAATACTCGAATGAAGTTTATACAAACCCTCTAGGAAATGAAAACATTCCCAGATTTAAGCAAGAAATATTCCATAGAACGTAGGAAGCATTTCGTTTCGTTGAACACTCATGGAAACACATGAGTTTATAATAATTTAGATAAATTATCGGCAAGGTCATGATTCAATTATATATAAGGTTAAGTAACCATGAAATTGTTCTCATACAACAACAAAACTTGGATTGCAAAATGTCAAAGTAAAACAAAAAAAGACAAATAAACAATCAAATTAAAATTTCTGACTAGAAGTCAAACTATTGGATTTTGATATTAAAATTGTCTTTGATATTAATTTGTGTTTCAAATAATTTTTAAACAATTTTCTTGGAGTTTGAGTTTTTGTTACTACCTCAAAATGCCGAAAAACTATGCGATTCGCCAAAACTATTGGAACAAGGAAAACGTTTCCTTTTTTAAAGTGCCCAGTGACATTTTTAAACGATAAAGCTGGATGGATGGAATTTGGATCGGCGAATGTCAAAGTAAAAGAAAACAACACCAAACAGCTGTTTCTGACATTCGCCGAGAGATATGTGCTCTCAGCTTACTCAACCTTATATATAATTGAATCATGGTCAAGGTGCTGAAGCAGCTGAATAAGAGATAGTTTTAATTTAAGATATTGAAGTTTATATGTGATATATTTCCTGTTTTTGTCAAAACTACATAATGACTGTGCTTCGTGGTTAGTTGCCGTCATCAACTTGACAAAACCCAAATTAAAGTCGCTTAAAATATGGTGGAATTTTTGTTGTCACTGCCTGCCAAGTGAAGTGGATAAGCATGTCTACTGGTGACTGGTGAGCAGACACGCAATTTGCTTGAAGTAATTGAGATGGCACGAGTGAGCAATACTCTTTCAAGGATTTTTTTACTAAACGGCCCACTAGAATGGTTTTAATTCGCCGGGTAGGCGACTAATTGACTAATTGACCACGTACATTGGACCTAGGTGTTTAGATAGAAATATTTTAAATGCAAAAAGTTTGCTTAAATTATTTTTTATGGTCAATTGCTTTATTATTAAATCGCGGTAGTTATATGAAAAAAGTCACAACATAAAAAATTATCTAACATAATAACTTTATTTTAGCTTTTTGTTTTAAAATAAAAAATTTTTTACAACACTTTGGTGCCGCAGCAAGATCATCCGAAAGTTTGCCTCTGGAGTCCCGTAATTTTCTCCTCTTTTTGCTCAACAACAGAAACATTATCGGGCAATGGTTTCTTGGGACCATCATCAGACCGTCGACGAACTTTACAGATATTGCTCGTTGAACACGCAACTTGTCAGAGACTACGACCTCGCAACCCTTTACTCCAGACTCCATAATAAAACGGAGCACAGCATAGAAAGCGCGACGCACAGCCAATCCACCGGTAAGTTTGTAGCGCAGCGACTCGGCTTGAGCAATGGCGCAAAGACCACGGGTTGCGACTTTCTAGGCATTCAAGTACCATTCTGTACCATTGCAGCTAACTCTCGAATGATACGTCTCCTTCTCTGCCAAAACCTGCTTTGTTTTGGTTGACATGATGGTGATTTCCAAGAATGATAGAATAAGAGATTAAGCTTTGCGCAGGTCCGTTACTTCTGCTAATCGAGTTTGACAACCAGCTGTTCAGTTGATTACGTCACAATATTTTATTTCGTTGAGAAACGTACTGCGATCGGTTGTGTTTTATTTAATTGTGTATATATCGAAGTATATTTGCGAGTTTTTAACTTAAAATTTAAAAAAGGAAGTGTGCAGCTGCTAATTGTGGTAACAGTAGCAAACAAATATTTTTCAGAAACCTAATGTTTGCAATAAATACAAAAATTAAACCAAGAAATTGTAGAAAACGCACACAAACGAAAACAAAAATACAAAAATATATTAACAAAATTTGTTTCATTATTTAAAAACTTGGAACTATCATTTATTTGTCCTTTCAATTCACAGGTAAATTAATGGAAATAAAATATCTGGGAATGTTTAAACTACATCAATTAAACTCTTAATAAAAATTTTTATAAAATCCAAGTCGAAAAATAATGCTCACTGAAGTTGGTTTCTCGGACAAAATTTTTTTTTGACTAAGCTGCTTACTGGTTGTAATAAAATAATAGTTAAAATAATGTTTGCAAAGGAGTACTTAATTAATTTACCTTCTTCTCATTCCAATAAATTGCTTCTTACTTCTTTTATTTTAATTATACAAACTAAAATGTATGCAATTTTCATTTCTGTGTAGAAATCGCATGCAAAGTGAACGCTCTCCAAAACAGCATTGATATTATGACGTACATGCGCAGAACGACAATTTTGTTGTACTCATTTTCTTGCCTTCGGCGCAATCTTTGTATTCTATCATTCTTGGGTGATTTCAGTGCGCAATGGTATGACACGCACCTCAACTTCGGAGTTACCCTCTTAAGTTAGTTTGCGAGAGAGGAACTCGTTCAATTCAGCCTTTAACAAGCCATCGGCAACAAACTTGTGTTTTTTGATATTGTGGGGATAACTGTTGTTTTGTTATGTCGATTTTGAATATTTTTAGAGCTTACACAGAACGTTTTTAAAAAATAAATTATAAAAGCAAAAAATTTGTTTCAAATATATTTTATTATTAAAACCAAAAACTTGACACTCAAATTGTCAAAACAAAGTTCTATTTTTTGATGTGAAGAAATAAAAAGAGCGTAAGACCGAGTTTTAAGATTGCTAGACTTCCGATTTCGGGGTTCCAGCTAACAGTCCACCCTAAACAAGTGCGCGTGCGTGATTTAACTGTCAAAATCGGCTCATGCCCATACATTTTGTATGAAGCCTACCGAAACACGCACCGGACTACCGCAACATGAATCGAATTTCCAATTTTGACAGTGCGTTCGGATGTGAAGTTGGCTGCATAAAACCAAAGTATTAGAACAAAGAGCAATTAGCTGCTTTTAATTAATTAATCTCAATTGCAAATGGAAGTATTTGCTATATTAATAGATTTTTACACAATTCTAAAAGTTTCTTTAAGATTTTTAAACCATCAGACTGAGCTGGTTCGAGAGCAGCAGTTCTTTCCGCAGCGCACTTGTTTAGGTTAAGCGTAAAATAAAATTGCGTGGCGTTTGGGTACGCAGCGCAACGCGCACTTGTTTAGGGTGCACTGTTAAACTCAGTATCAGCTAGAACCGAGTTTCAAATTGAAGTTTTTCTGCCTTAGATCTCCGTGAAGAAATAAGTTAGTACTCGGGAGAGAACTAAAAATAGGTTTAATACTCGGTATAGCATTAAAACTTTGTGAAGAAATCGGCCGTTAGAAAACTTGCTATATTTTCCTGATTATATTACCTTTTTAATATTGAGATGGTTGAGGTATTATAAAAATGTTAAATTAATGAAATCCGTTGAGTATTTCACATCTTATAGCTATTTTAATGTAAAAGTAAACTTTTTGTTTCGTAAACTCTTATTTTTCAAAAAATACTACTTTTATTCTGAATTATGGAAAGTTAAAAATTAAAGCTTACAAATTTATATTTCATTTGGTATACAGCATTTATGATTTATATGATTTTTTAAAGTGTTTTTTACTATGAAATGCTTTTCCCTTACGGAATGTTGTTATTTCAATCATATGTATTGAGTTGTTCTGCTTTCTAACTCCATATTTTCTTATATCACCATTTCAATAACCAACTGATCTTAACACAACATCGTAGCTGTAATATTTTTAAGAATTATAAGGATTTTTCAGCCAGACAAAAAAATTAGAAATTTTACATCGATCAGTTTTGGTTAATGGCTTCCATTTTATTAAATCAAATAGTTGATTTTCGCTTATTCGAAATTATCATATATTGTTATTTTATTATATGCCAAATGAAAGATAATACTTTAAGCTTTCAAAATATGTTATAACTTTAGTACCCTAATAACACAAATTATATAGAAAATAAAAGTTCTTTTAATAAAAAAATGCAAGTATGATATAAAAAGCTTATAAAATTTAAAATATACTTTTAAGAGATTTTGGTTTCATACCGTATAAAAGATAATTTAAATATCTTTTAAATGACATGTCAATCTTATGGATCCATTGAACAATGGCAACTATATATTTGTTTTTTAAACACAACTTTTGGTAAGAAAAAATTTCAAAAATCGATAGCTAGTTGAGTTATCGATTTTTTGTTCGATCAAAATTTTTTCTCTAACACAATACATTTTTAAATCGTGGCGTCCTAGAAATCGTAACCGTGCCCAATTATTTTATTTCAATTTAATGAAGCTAGGCTAAAAAATTTTAAAAAATGTTTTGTGTGGATCGAATACCTGCCGCCGTTCTTAAAAATTCAGCTGGTTCCTAAGCGAAAGTACTGCGACACCTGTTTTCGACATTAAAACGAGTGTGTTCTAGGTCTTTCAATCCCGAAGGGTTTTGGCGAACCCCAAAATTTGAAATTCGTGATCCCGGGATCCCGGGGTTTTTACGGGATCCCGAAATGCCAAAATGTTTATATAATTGCATTTAGCTGTATTAAAAGCATGGACAGTCAATAACTCTTTCTATTAATTTCTGCATTTTGGCAAAAAGAGTTCCATATACATTTTTTATTTTTTTTTATTTTTAAAAGATAAATCCAAACATAATCGTTATTCATACTTAAAATATTCAGAAAAACTTAAAAGTTTATAAGACGCTTAAAAGACACTGAGACGAAATCATAATTTCTAATGCATACAAGGGTTACAAAACAGTTGTAATGGAAAAAATTAGAAAAACAATTCAACTATAATTGGATGATAAAGCCTTATTCTGAAATCGCATTTTGTATTTTAAGGGGAAACACTTGTAAATTTATGGTTGAAAAAATATCTGATTAAATCAGATCAAAGAAAAAATTAAATTAAAAAACAGATGCGTTCCTTTTGCCTTAATATTAATTAAAGAAAAACGAATCGTAGAGGGCACTATTGTTGCAGTCAAAATTAAATTCAAACAAACAATTATGATACAATAACTATTAGGTGTCATGAGAACGTGTGTCGTTCACAATTATTGTGAACTATTATGGTAGCGATACCTTAATGAACGATGTTTTTCTCTGAATGTAATTTACTCGAAACGTCATAAAAATTGTAAATTATTTAATTTAATTATTATTATTATGCAATTATATAAATAGTCTAAGTGCAATTTTTGGCTTCGCTGAATGCGGCCAATGTGTGTGCACACGCTGTTTATTTTGTTTTCTTCTGCTTAATATTCGCTGGTTGCAGCTCGTGAGAAAATAGGTAGCTATCAAGCCTACTCTATGATTGTATCATGCAAGCAATGAATTAAAAAAATTAAATGACAGCTCATAAAAATATACAGGTGCAGCACCTATATTTAAACTTTTTAAAGGCCTTTCAAAATTGTAGTCTCACACGGGGGTTACACGAAACAGTACTGTTAAGACAGTTGCAACACATTCACGAATTTTTACCCACACACACTCTGTTTTGCTACTGTCTGCTCTACTGTCTTAACTTTTTTGTAGAGAGTTGGACAGTAGCTAGAACAGTAGAATGATATTAAGCATATCAAATGACAGAAAACGAGAAAATTTTATTGAATTAGTTGGAAATTTGCAATAATTTGGCGTGTTCGTTGTTTTAACAAAAATTTTCTTCATAAAATATAAATGTTTTAGTATTTTGTCTACTGACTTGACAATTATCTTACCAACTGTCTATTTGGTTGTGAAAATAGCCACCTTTCAGTTAGAACCTAGCTTCTGGCGAAGCAAAAAACTCGTTTCATTTCTATGGTGCATTTCGACAAACTATCGAACACCAATGAATATTGAAATAAATAAAGAAGCAACTAGAACAGATGGCAACCTTAATATAGTTGATGGTGATGATCTATAAATAGCCTACTGCTTTGAAATGTCATATGAATAGCAGCCATACAATTCAAAAAAATGAATTCCAGAATCTGCACACTCATATACTAGTTTAAACAGTGAGTTGATCACAGCTTAATCACTCAAAGACTACTGAAGAGGAAAATGTAGCGATTTCCGAAACAGACTGTCTAGTCAGCTAAGTGATTGACTCTATACAGAGTTCTTGTTGCCTTCTTTAAAAACTTACTTGATCTAAAGCTCACAATCTAATTCACGTCTGGACTCTTATTGACAAACACAAACTTTGACAGCTAATACGTATTTTTTCATTGTCTTACACGGGGGTTACACGAGATAGTACTGTTCAGACAGTGAAAAATACGTATTCGTTGCCAAACTTTGTGAATAAGAGTCCAGACAGCTGGTAAGACAGTTGGCAAGATAGTAGACGAAATAGAAAAAAATTTATATTTTATGAAGAAAATGCTTGTTAAAGCTACAAGCACGCCAATTTTATTTTATTTATTTATTTCATTAAAGTTTTTTCTAAAGTCAACATAATTTATTTATTTCTTTATTTCATGTTTATAATCAAAGCCAATTAAGGCCAATGTAATTACAATTATATGGCTGTACAAGTAAGTCTAAGTTTATATTTTACATTAAAAATGTTTACAAATTTATGTTGCAGTCTTATGTTGAATATGATGTTGTAAATTTATTTTTATATTTTAATGCAAGTAAACCTTAAATCTAAAATCCCCAATTGCTTAACTTTTCACAAGATAACCCCTAGATCAGAAGGAATAAAACCTGCAGTTACGATTAAGCCAATTCACTAACGTGCTGCAAATATTTACGTTTGAAAGTATTTGATGAGTCCGAGAATTGCTTAAAACTGTTAGGTAAAAGGTGAAACCATACACGTGCAATCTTGAAACGAAATGAACGCTAAAAATAGTTTTGTAGATAAGAGGAATTAATATTTGTGTGTTTCTTCGAGACTTAGTAAAACTAAATAAATTCCAAAGATAAGAACGTGTTTTTGTTTTGATAACTTTGTAAAATAGCAACATTTTTCTCATTTCAATATAGTTTATAAGACTGCAATAACGAAACCAAGGAACATGCTCCGAAACATGATCACGAACTTGGACGTTGAAAGCAAACCGAATAATCCTATTAAAGATGCGACAAAGCTGATTTATGTTGGACACATAATCTCATAAATCTCTAACCCAAATATGATATGGGGCATAAGTAGTGCTTGTGCAACTCTAAGTTTAACTGCAGTTGGCGTGTAGGTATTCATGCTATCTAATTTATGTAGCATATAGTTTATCTTATTACTTAGCTTGTTTATAAGAGCCTCATAGGAGATGTTGGAATCAATTATGACTCCTAGACATCTAAGGACTTAAGGGCTCTACAAATTCAATTTCAATGTTATTTAGAGAAATTAAAATTGGTATTTCATTATAACGAGGCATATCAAATATTATAGCTTTTGTTTTGCTATAGTTGATGACTAATGTCTTCACATCCATCCGATATAATATCTAATCTATTGTGTTGTTAATGTAAGCTTGTAGCGAATCAACAAAATCAAAATTGGAAGAGAAAAACAGGTATATGTCATCAGCATACTGATAAATACTAAATCTATCAATACCTATTTGATATACAAGACTGTTAATATACATCATAAGTAATAGGGGTAACAATAAAGAGCCCTGAGGGACTCCACTCAACACATCTTGAGTATTTGACCACCAATTACCTCAAGAAACAAATTGCCTTCGATAAATTGGAAATTTATTGCAATAAATTTCCAATTAATAATATCAAATTTCCTCGTCTTGTCATTTGATATGCTAAATATCATTCTACTGTCCTAGCTACTGTCCCGCCAACTGATTACACAAAAATGAAGACAGTAGAGCAGACAGTAGCAGACTGTCTTGTGTAGCCCCCGTGTTGGAAGTAACTAAGGCTATTCACGGTTTAAGCGTACATTCAACAAATCGTATTTATAGCATTTGTTATTGTTGAAACTGTGAGCTTTGACCCCTTTTATATTGATCAAGACTTGAAGTCAAGTTTCAGAGTTTGTAGGGAATTCGCCGCACATCGGAAGCGACGGAAGGGAAAAAGAAACTTGAAGCTTGAAACGTGAGTTTGTTAGAGTTTGTTGGTTGCATTAAATTTTTTTTTTCATTTAATTTAATTTAATTTTGCATTAAATTTTTAAGCAAAAACATTTTGTTGACTTCCATCGTGGTAAAAAATTAAAATTCAGGTTGCAAATTTCTATAAACTATAATTCATTTGCTTGCTACCTATCTCGTTTTATTTTTAGAAAACAAGGAAAGAAGACGAGAAATTGAATTCAAGTCTTGACCAATGTGAAAGCTTTCGTCAAGTTCAAAAGAGAACGTCAAAAAACTTGATTTCAAGTCTTGATCAATGTAAAAGGGGTCTTTCCGCCATGTGACTGTCGTATTCAATAATTATGCAACCTATGATGTATGTAATTATGCGGCTGTAGACAGAGCATAAAAATACGAGGTACAACAAACACGTCCAAGGGCTACTTTAATTTACGCGTGTCTGCGTATTTGCGTTTGTATGCAAAGTATTTGCGTGTATGCGTTTGTATGCTTCTTTTTTCAAATTGTGTTTTTAGAACCCCTTAATCCAAATATGCAAAAAAAAAGTGGTCGGTATCAAGTGGTTTAGGAGATAAAAATCGTGAAAGTTTGAAAAAAAGTGGCTTTTTCCGTATACAAAAATCTTTACTTTTCAGGCATACGTGAAGTTCTAAGAATGCATTAGACAGGTAAAATTGTGTATTTGGAGCAAATACAAATGTGCAAAAATAAGTCGCATCTCAAGTGGTTTAAGAGATAAAAATAGTGAAATTTTTAAAAAGTTACTTTTTTCCATATACGAAAAACTTTTTACTTTTTATGCATAATTGAAGTTCTAATAATGTATTAGACAGATTAAATTCGTGTAAGTACGAAAAAATTACCTTTGGAAGATTATGAAAACATAAAGGCTCCGAATGAGAAAAACTTAAATATTAACCAAGATGTTTTCTTTGGTGCCGTTGGTGATGTTTGTGATTTTAAATAAATTGATGAAATTAATACAATTTTACAAATATTTACCAAGTAACTAAGGTATAACTAAAGCATATAAGGTATATATGATAGAGGAGTATTTGCGAAGTAAGTTAAATAGTTACATGAACGATTAAGTTTTGAAAAATTTTTAAAACATGTACAGAGTAAGTTCTCTTAAAATGTACCAAAATAAAGAACTGCGATCTAAGAGGGCTAAAGTTCTTGTATTTTTGCGGTAATTTTAAGCAGTGGTTTTCGTGTTAAATTTAAGTATTATAATGTTACAGGTTAGATAAGCTGTCACACAAACTTTGCACTCAGTTATATAACTTTGGTGAATTATATCTCCTAAACCATTCAAGATCGACATTTTATTTTGGCATTTTTGGACTTAGGAGACCTATACGTTTAATAAAAATAAAGAATTAAAGAAATTATATACGCGTGCGCTGTAAACTGCACTTATGCCCTGTGAAAAGCCTTATTGTAAAAAATTTTCATCTTTATTGTGAAGCCCTGATATAATTGTTTAATACCTTTATAATTCGAACGCATCAGTCGCTGAATAAGAAATGTCAAAGGCGTGGTGAATATAATTGGTTGTCAAATTAATCTACCACCGTTTGCAATCGACAATTGTTTTCTAGACGCGTTCTGTGAAAAATTTTAATTTTAATGAAAAGCATGAAGTAAAATTAGAACAAGAGTAATAAGAATAATAAAATAATGCCGAAATATTACTGCGACTATTGCGACACTTACTTGACGCATGACTCACCATCAGTGCGAAAAACTCACTGCACTGGACGCAAGCATCGTGACAACGTGAAGTTCTATTATCAAAAATGGATGGAAGAGCAGGCGCAGCACCTAATTGATGCGACAACAGCAGCATTTAAAGCAGGCAAGATTACACAGAATCCATTTGCAGGTGGACCTCCAAAGCCTGGTGGTGTTTCGATACCTCCGCCGGCTATGGGTCCACCACCTAGAGGTGGTATGATGCCTCCTGGAATGCCGCCAGGCGCTCACGGCATGCCACCAATGATGATGGGACCTCATGGGGCAATACCTCCACCAATGATGGGTATGCGTCCGCCACCAATGATGGGTGGTATGGGCATGATGGGTCCACCACCACCGATGGGTGCGATGAGCGGTATGAGGCCACCGATTATGAACGGACCGCCACCAAAATAATCGGACTCGACATACAAAATAAAATTAAGTTAATTATTTAATGTGGTTTTTACAAAGCAGTACAACAATAAAAGATATATATATAAATGTTTGCTTTTTATTTAATTTTTTAGACCCGGCCACTTTTTCGTTATGACTTTTTCATCTGAAGTTTTAAAATAAGTTCTTTTTGGTCCCTGAATTTTTTTGCTGTAGAATTCGTACCAATTTTTTTAATAGAAATTTATGACCAATTTTGGGATGAACTTTTGGCTTAAGGCCGATTTTAGGGGGTTATGAACTGTTCCATAACTTGTTTTAATTTTTTTATGTAGGCTTTAACAAGTGATATTCTAAAGAATTTTAGCACTACGCAAAAATACTTAAAAGTGGGTATTATTTAGACAAACACGAAATTCTTTCGAAAGGGACCTGTGCCTCTTACACGTTCAATATTTTGATATTGGTGTCGCGGTCCCAGATCCAGATTTCAAAATATTTAAATATATTACGATATTGGATTAACTTAGTGAAATTTTTCAAGTTATTGAAGGGCTTATTACAAGAACATGATAATATGCCACAAACAAATATTTTGAAACAATAGACTAAAGTTTTAAAAATATCTATTTTTGTATAATAAACACAATAGAACAAGAAAACTTCTACAAATTGTTCCGAAATTTAAAAACGATTAGTCAAAATCTCTTCAGTGGCTGTTTGTGATTCATTAAATTATTTCTCAAGCCTAAAAAATCGAATTTTTTGAGTATGTGCCTTATACGTTATTGCAGTAAGCCCTTCAATTACCCATCAATAAATGTGTACTTTCAAGGAATATCTCAGATTTTGCAACTTTTTAGGTAAAAATTTTTGAAGTTTGATTTTCAACGATTTCAAGGATTCAAGTGCTATCTGTAAATTAAAAAATTTCGATAAGCTTTATGCCTTGAGAACGCTGAAATATTTTGGCTGATGAAGATATTCAATACTTCGGCCATTTTTAAATATATGGGTTTTGGATGTTTTTACTAGAGTGCTTCTTTTCCGAGGTTAAAAATCTGTTAAACCACCGTTTTATAGAAAACTTTTGCAGAAGTAAATTCAAACCATTTAATATATATTTTTGTTAAAACGTTTATTAAAAATGTCGATTGTTTTGACTTAAAATAAGCTTATTCTTATGTTAGTTCAAATAATTTTTAAGACGTTTCAATATGTATTTGGTATGTAATTTTGTGATGAGCTCTCCCGTGCAAGCACAAAACCTAGTAAACGCCATTTCCAAGACTTTAATTTTATGATGAATCTTAAATATAAACTTTTTGCTCTATCTAAAACAGTCACCCTCTTGTCTTTACGATGTATAGTTTTTGAGATATTGGACTGTCTAAACATAGTATGCACATACTATGTTTTGATTTTGTAAATTTGTTTTTGCTTATATTTTCAAAAAGGTTTACAAAACAAAGTAAGTAATTTAATACTATAACACAATATTTTGCAATAGTTTTAAGAGTGATTCCCGAATTTAGAGTATTTTTGATACTTATTAGCATTTTAAGTATATTGGCTTAGACAATAATTACAAAGGGCTAAGGCAAAAATACAAAAACTCAGTTTTCTCAAAACTGAAAATGGAGATACTATGTTTTGTCGTTGTACGGATTTTGTCGCTGTGTATAATTGATTTATTAAGTCAAAAACTTAGATAAGGTAAATTAGTAAAAATATTAAAGTAGTTTTCAGCACAAAATTCAATTTTATTATTTGAGAAATGCCCAAGGTTAGCTCCTTAACAAGACATAGGGTACATGTTGTTGAATGTTGGCAATATAGTTAACTTACGGAACAAAACGATATACATATAAATTTAACTACCATTATAATATAATCAATTTTAAGCTAGTTTTAATACAGATTTTTTTTTTTTTTTTTTTTTTGAGAATGACTAACATCTAATTAAGATGGGCATCAAATGTCGTCAGAGAAAAATAATTGCAATTTAATAAAAGCTTTAAGTGATACTGGCCTATTTTTTAATTCTTCCCTCAACACCATCCACATTATTTTATATTTTTCTTCTTTCTACAAATACAAATCTCGTGGATTTTATTTATTAGCTGGAATAACGAGATCGCTTGTTAGGTGAAACAAGTACCGCCTGCGGTTGTTGTTGTTGTAATGTTGCATTCATAATACTAAATTCGGAACGTTCATATTCAGAGCCAATGTGTTCCAAGTCAAGATTGGCATCCAGCACGAGAACCTTCATTGAAGACGAAAAAAACATTAAGATTATGAGATATGTATGTGTATATACGAAATCGCTGTTACCTTGACATTATTGCGCACACGATTGTGTATCAGCCAATTCTCATGCAGCTCATGTAATTCTTGCAAATATTTAAGTGGTACGCAGCTTTCTTCGGAGCGTGCGCGTTTGCGCATGCGTTCATACACAACTTCAGGTGATGTTCTCAGATAAACTAAAGACCAATTAAAAAATTGTTTACTCGTAAAAGTAAATACTTAGTCCATTTAGGGCCAATTTTTCAGTGCGAGCTTAAGCTCTAGTCAAATTAAACGGAGGTTAACTCACTAAAACTGAAGTTTTAAACTCAGTAAAGGCACAAAAGAAACACATAATATGACAATTTAAGTCAATATAACACCAACGAATGGTAAAATATCTAGTTATACCTAGTTGGAATAATTTTCTGTAGGGACAGGAACCGAATATTCTTTTTTTCAGAACGTGTATTTCATAGCCCTAAATCCGAATCTGCTTTCAAAAAATGTCGCTCTGAAATGGTTTAGGGGATAAAAATCGTTAAAGTTTAAAAAAATTAGCATTTCAAGTACATAAAAATGTCCATATTTTCTAAGAATTTACAAATTCTAAGAAAAATGTTTGCGTTATAAGGTTGAAATGTCCCTATAGGAACAAACTAACTGGCTTTTAAAAACAACTAATTAAAAAACTAATTTAAAATAAACTTGTTTATGAACAACTTTGAATTATATTAAGGCGGCAACTACTCTGATTTTGACATGTTTTTATAGCAA
Organism: Dichetophora obliterata; assembly: GCA_963920525.1. NCBI lineage: Eukaryota > Metazoa > Arthropoda > Insecta > Diptera > Sciomyzidae > Dichetophora > Dichetophora obliterata. The sequence goes on from OY986435.1 coordinate 307,739,028, forward strand.
ATTTTTATTAGATTAATATATTGTTAACTTTAGGCTTTCACTAATATGAATTTTTGAATATATTTTTCAAAACCATAAAATAAATTTCTCTTTGATGTATAGAAATTTAAAATTTTAATGCTTTTAAAATTTTAATGCTTTTAAATTCATCTTTAGTAAGTGAAATATTTACTATCTTTCAATTGATTTATTTTAAAGTAATTAAAAAAATAGTTTAAATTTAAATAATTTAACAAGTGGTGTAAAATATATGCGGGTTTCAATTGATTTATTTTAAAGTAGGTAAAAAAATTGTTTAAATTCAACTAATTTAACAAGTAGTTGAAATATGCAGACGAAAGTCAATTGACTTATTTAGCGGACATCACCATACAAAATATGTTAGTTCGTTCTATGGAAAAAAAGTTCGAATTTCAACTAGTTGTGGTTGACAAAAAACTACTTTTTCAACTGCTTTTAAATTAGTTGATTTTCTTACAGGGGTGTTCTTTTCAACCAGATATCCACAAATAAAATCCTTTAAGTACTTTAAGAAATACAAAGGATAAATCGTAGCTCCAAAAGTGAAAAATTGCAATGCTTTTGCAAGACAGTGCCAAGCGTTAGGTGTTCACCATCTAATTGCATTTTTAAAAATTATAAAATCCAGTAAGAGCTCACATCACATGGCATTACAAGCGGAAGCAGAATGCTCTGAATGTACGGATTCGACAGATTCTGAATAATAAGCGTACTATTTTCATAAAATTTAACAGGAGTGGTTTTATTTATTGTGATGGTGATATTAGTGGTATTTTTGATAACATGTTATCATGAAGTTATTCAGGACAGTTCTGCATTCCACTACATTTAATAAAAACAAGTAAAAAATATAAAAATAGTTAATCACTTCTAAGCACTTAAAAATTTGCACTGAAATTTGAAGTTTCCGCGAATTTTATCTCCTAAACAGAGCGACATTTTTTGTTTGCATATTTAAGCTCAGGAGGCCAAAATATATATAAAATATATTTAATGAAAACAAGAAAAATATTCGGTAAAATTAAAAAAAAAAGTAAAATTATGCCTACCCAGTTTTAATGTCCAATTTTGGTGAGTTTACCTCAGTTTAATTTGACTAGAGTTTAAGCTCGCACTGAAAAATTGGCCCTTAGAAAACTATTGTGCTTACCTATTAAATCGACGCGTATTTCTATAGATTTCTCAATAAATTCATACCATTCCTGGAGCACATGGTACATGCCTTCGTCAATGGTCTTGTTTTTCAACATGTTCTCGACAAAACAATTTCTAAACAACAATAAAAAGAAAACAAGTTAACTTTCTAATAAATAACAAGCACTAATCTTAAAAACAAGCAATGAGGGCACGAGCAAAAAACAATTTTAATAATCCAATAATTATCAGTAAGCAAGAGTTTAATATTATAAATAAATTATAGCAATGTGCTGACCTATGCTATGATGTAATATATTTACCTAGCGCTGTAGAGTGATCGTTCCATTAATTTTATACGTTTGTCTGTCTGTTCAATGTGGCTTTGAAGTATGGTCAATGTTACGTATGATTGGAATGGCATAGCCCAGCGTTCAGGTTCTTTGTACATAAGTTCCTGCGAAAAAGAAGTGTAAGTAAACAATACAATAACAAGAGCTCAAGAAATCTACACTTACCAGGAGATTCACACCCTTAACGTCGCGCCATTTTTCCACAGGTTCCGTCAGCAAGCAGATATCGTCAAATTTATGGAAATGATTTAGAAACGTTGTCTTTCCGCTGCCGATGTTACCCTCAATTAGTACTGTGAAAGGCTGGCTGCCGGCGGCATACTTTGGCATAGCTAAGCTTGTCATGGTTCCAATGTGTCGTCCTAAAAGCACCAAGGAGACACAATCAATCAGAAAAAAACTCAAAACTTGTATTAAAATCTCACTTTAGTATTTCCAAAAAAGCGTGTCAAGATTTGTATAAATGTATATTTATTCAAGTAGAACTATAATTTAAATATCTTATTTAGATTGCGTGCCATATATATCCAAAATATATGAATGAAAACAAAATATGTACTGAAAAAAACTAGTTTGCACACAAATTTTCCAAATTTCGTTCCCGGAAGAGCACTGAACTGCATCTATTCTTGGCAATAATTAAAAGAAAACGGCGGGAAACGGTCGCCAGCCGTGCTGAAAATGCGCCTAAATTTCAATCAAAAACTTTTTATACATTTCTGCATTGTTTACGTATTTCTCTGAACTAAAACGCGATCAGCTGTTGACGATTTATTATCACGGCTTTGGCTTGGTGCTAAGGGTTGCCATATATTTTACTTACTACGCTGGCACGCTAGTACAAAATATTTGTGGCATAACATCGTGGTTTGGTTTGACCATATATATTGGCAGCAGCCTACCTTCTCAATGAATAAAAACTCCGAAATAAAAGAGAGATAGCCTATATTTTGATATTATTTGTTTTGCACAAAAAAAAAACTAGGCATAATTTTTTATTTTTAATAGAATTAAGCAATAATAATAAAAACGTTTGAAATAAAATACCATTAAGAAAAAAAAGCAGCTCCTAATTTTTTGATTTTAAAATTTCATTTCGGGTACATTCGTTTATATATTTTCTCGCTAATATATCAGTATATCTGTACTCTAATGTTAGGGAATGTACCTTTAGTGTACTGCCTATATAGTAGGGTTAGACGGTATGTATTAAAATTAAATATCCTTTCTTCTCGGAATTTGATGATACGGCCATTTCATATTTGGATCACTACATAGCGATTTAATTAAGTTTTTTTTAAAGAATTAATTTTTTTATACATATGTCACTCAAGAGTCAAGATGTAAAAATATTCAAGACCAATTTTTTTCGTGATTAGTATGGAAACTACACGAACAAAGTGTCTAAAAGTATTTTTAATTAACTGTTAACTGTTTTTATTGTTTTTTTTTACTTGTAATTTTCGTAGTCAATTAAATAAACATAACTTATATTTTTTTAATTGCAATTCAATTTATGATTTTTGCAATTTATTATGCATTTTTCAAATTTATGAATATTTAAATTTTTAAGATAAAATTTCAAAAAAAAATAATTTACGTTATTATAACATAAAGACAAACATATCGTCCCTAACAAAGTGTCTACACTTACAATATTTGATTGCATACGAACTGTCAAATTGAATTTTATGATCAATATCGCAAGTATAGACCGCCCATATCATGAAATTGCTCATATCATTAAATTTATCTCTTGAAATTTCTTCAGATATAATTCGTGAGATGAGCTGTCACTTTTCAGTACGATTTTTAAGAACCCTTCAAGCTAAAAATATTGCAAAAGCATTAAAAATTGCAGAAACATAAAATAGAATGGCGAATGGAAGAAATTATGAATTTAATAACTTTTACAACCAATTCCAAAATGAAATTTCATGAGATGAAGTGCCCACCTAAATACTAAACCATGAAATCTGGATCTCATGAAATTAATTTTGACAGTTCGTATGCAACCAAATATTTAGGCAATTCACAGTTCATGCTAATTAAGGTTTAATGTGCTAATTCTGAAATGTGGTTTTTTGCCTGTTAATTTTTTCTTTTTGTTTTGCATGTTAAATGTTGCCACTTTTGTAGAGTGGCATGATTTTGAAGAGTGTTAATGTGTTATTTCGTGAACAGCTGTTTTACGTGAATAAAAAAGAGTTGCCTGGTAAATAATTTTGATGAAGTTTTCAAAAAAACTGAATAATCAATTGAGTTATTTAACTTTTCATAGAATCCAAAACATCTGAGCTACATTTTAAAGATTCCAGCGCTGTTTTAAAACTGCAAATCAATACTTTTCACTTAAGTTGTGCTCACAGTTGTAAAAAATTAGTTTATTAAAATATTAATATATTAAAACATTACAATGAACTGTGAATTGCCCAATTGTACTGTCGGAAATGTTAAAACGAAGCAAAATGTTTTATTTCTTTTTTGTTTCCATTCGCCACACAGTTGAATTTGACAGACGTGGCAGTATGGAAAGAGAGCAGTCAGCTCTGCAGCTACCTCTATCCTTAAACCATGGGTAGTACATAGTAATGTCAAATTTAACAGAGAAAAAAAACAAGTTAAATCACTCAAAATCTTAAAAATGCTCCACTGCAAAATATGGTAAAATCAAATACGATACTACGTGAGGTAACACAGTATCTACACTTATAATAAGGCTTCTAAGCAAGTAACTGACCCGTAAACATTGTAAACCTTGTGAACTTACATGCGCGTAAACTATCTGTCAAAATTTGTATGGGCGTGAGTTTACATCATTTCCGAGCCTATTTTGTTGTGTAAACTAGCATGTAAGTCTACGTGTGCGAATGAGGGTTGTCTTTGTCGCTAATCATTACATATTTAAAGTAGTTGAAGTAAATATGAACACGTTTTATTTATTTTTCTATGTTAATGAAGGTTTTTAAAAGGTTTAAAATTTAAAAAAGTCATAATGTTGTCGCAGCAGCAGCCGCCATTTTGTCGACATTTACGCTATTTACACTTTATCGCTCATCAAAAGTTTAAATGCTATACATGTTTACTTGCTTAGATGAGAACCCTTAATATTTTGTTGTATACGAACTGTCAAATTGAATTTCATGATATCCAGAAATTTTACATTAATATGCATCTGAAACTTTAAGGTACATAGTAATGTCAAATTTGACAGAGAAAAGCATACTTAAAATCACTCAAAATCTTAAAAATGCTTCCCTGCAAAATCAGATACGATACTACGTGGGGAAAGAGACTTTATTATATTAAAGGTTTCCAAAAATATCATCAAATAGTTTGCCTCAAAATTTTTTGCAAGGCCTTGATTTCCAATCCAAGATTATAAAATGCTTATGAAAGATTGAATAAAAGTTTTTAATTAGGTTTCGACAATGTCTCAGTCAATTTCATAGTTTTGTTTGCTATTGGGTATTGATGTCTGATATTAAGGGCATTCACTACATTTGTTAAGTCCTGTTTAATTGCTAAACTCAACAAATTTGTTAAGTCCTGTCCAAATTTTGTATGGGAAAACAAACACTTAGCAGCTTGTTGGCAAGTTAACAAGCTCAGCACCGTGTTTTTGTATAGCAGATACAATTTTTTTAAGTCGGAAACGTCAAACTTATTAGCCCTTTATCATAGTCAAAATAAAAGTCGACTTTAAATTTAGTATAAAAATTTTTGATAGTTTTTTAATATAAAATGTTGTCAAAAAGCTTGCACTAAATTTAGAGTCGACTTTTTTTTACTATGATAATGGGCCATTAATTGTAGTGATGAATCTTTTTGGGAATGAGTTCTAACAAGTAAAAAATTATTTTTGATTTGCAGCTTCAGTCTAAAAACTACCCTTTATTAATAAAAAAATAAAAATTCTGTAATGGGTTTGGTAGAGATTTAAAAAATTTCAAAGTTTCTGAGTAGCAAATATAAAAAGAGTGTTAACGCACTATAATATAACAATTAAAATACATTTTTGGTTACCGAATACTGGTTACACGAGTTATTAAAACCACAGATTTTTAGCTGTAGAAGTCTGTAAGCTGATTTTGATATATCAGCTTAGCACTTGATTGTAAATTGTCTTAGCAGATCATCAGAGCTGTAAAATATTGCAATCATTTGTGATTTATATTCAAAACGAATGCCATAATTTTTCCAAATCATTGAATGTGGTTTTACAAAATGAATGCATTCATTATACATACATAACGCTCCCATCCGTCCTGTATTTCAAAATCCAGCAAAATCCTCCGTTTATAATCTTGTCCTGTGTTGTTATTGTCTCTCATGTTTGCAATTTAATTCACTTAGTTTTTTATTCATAATTTTTTTAGTAATAAGTCAAAAGTTTCCTTTAATACACTTTCCCCTTTTTTGCGACGCTGTTAAGAGTCTGTGCAACTCATTTTTTAAACTTAACGAAATGTCGAAGTGTGTGTTAAGCAATCAACTTAACAAATATTCATTTCTGGAAAAAACAATTAGTGATACTGAGGTATTCTGCTCAAATTGCCAAGGAGTACCCCGAAAATCTAACTAATGTGCCATTTTAACAAGACTATTTTTTTTTATATATATGTATATTATGCGCCTCACGGGAAAAAGATATTCAGCACAAATGCTTAAAATAATCCTTGGTTAATGTCATGATGATTCCCTAAATATTTCGACTCTAGCGATAGCCATCCGTGAGCTGCAATGGTTTGAGATAACCTCTAAAAATCGATTTTATTTGTAACCATATTGGCTAGTGTAATGGTTGTAAAAAAAAAAACTATCAGATATTACAGCCCGGAAAAATCTCTCCCAATCTGCATAAAAAAATTAAAATTTTTGCATTCGGATTGAAAACTATGCTGTTTTTCATTCATTTTTTAAAAATGTATTTTCACTAAAATTCAAAAAACATATTTATTTATAATGCGATCCTCTCCTTCAAGATATCGTTGGAAAGATTTTGAGTGCTTGCTTTGATTCCTAGTCAGAATTTTTTAAATTGATTAAATTAAAAATCTAAAATATTAATTATAAAATAAACACCGACTGAAAAAATATTGTTAGAAATTAAATAAAAAAATATCAAAACTAAGCATGAAAAACAGCGTTATCTTTAATCTGATTGCAATCATTTGCAATTTTTTATGCAGATTGGAGGAGAGTTTTCCGGCATATAGTTTCCCACAGTTATTTTTTTTTTACAATTATTCCACCAGCCAATATTTTTACAAAAAACTCGATTTTAAGAGGTTATTTCAAACCATCCCAGCTCACGGATGGCTATCGTTAGAGTCGAAATATTTGGGGAATCATCATAACATAAGCCACGGATTATTTTAAGCATTTGTGCCAAACAATTTTTTTTTATGGAGCGTGAATCGCCTTAATGTATATAAGAATATTGAATTCTATTTTTGTTTTGACAAAATTACATATTAAATGCAAATCTAATATTAATTGATATATGAAGCTTATGCCGCAATTCCTATATTAAATAATAAATTTGATATTTTCAATGAAAATGCTTATATTAATTCTGTGAACATACAAGTAATAATAATTTTCGACATTAAATTGCATCCTGCGAAAATGTTCTGTTTTTTTGCGAGACATCCTCTAAGTCCTGTAAAATCTTAAAAGTTCTGTTAATTTGTACTCTTTTTGGCATAAAAGGAGAAAGGAGCGTTATACATACATACTTCATAAATACGATGAAGTGGAATGGAACTTTTTTATTTTTATGAATGAATCTTTAGGAGTTTTTTTAGGGAGATTTAATGTTTTTTAAGGGTAATTGAAAAATTGACCTTTGGAAATAAATTTTTCTTACTTTTCCTTAAAATAATGTAAAAATTTAAGAAAAACAGATATTTGAATAATTAATAAAAACAGCTGAATTGGCAGCACTTCAAATTAAATACCAATCATTTACTACTTCACTTCAAACTTGCTTCGCGCTTTACTTGCAATTCATTGATTCCGTGTAAAAACTAAATACAAAGCAAGTCGGCCTTTGTAGTCTAGTGAAGTCTAGTGCGCTAGACTATCAACTCAAAGGTCCCCAGTTTGAATCCGGGTTCAGGCATGGTTCTTTACTACATTTAAGAATTATTGAAACAAAAAATCCACAACTTAATTGTGGAAAATGTTGAATTAAAGGACAGGAGCAACTGAGGGCTGGAAATACTTACCGAAGTTAAGGCATAACACTAGCCTCGGTTAAAAGCAATTCAAATTGCCTTTCACGTTTGCTTCGCCTAATCAATAATTCACGTATGGTTCCAACCAATTCCTCTAAATAATCTATTTCTTTCCTTTCAGGTCAAAGACCAAACGTTGTTTGTATAAGGCGCATGCCTTGGTTCTTTGTATGCGAAAAAGTATGGGAAAAAAAGATATGACCAAAAATATATCAAAAAGTAGAACTTAATTTTAACGTCAATTTCACATTGGACAATTGAAAACTATGAAGCAACTTTCTGCCCTTGTTAAAGACGCCCAACAGCTCAGCCCTTTAAATACATAGGCTTTGCATTGCAGTTGCCCCGTATGAAATGTTGGTGTTTTTCGAAAAAAAAATTTAGGGGGATTTTAATCCAATCTAGGGGTGAAAGGCACCTGGCAACACTGGTCTCAACAATCCAAGCCAACGAGCAAGCTCGTTGGATATGACTCGTATCTATTTTTTTGCAAGCAGGCTTAAGCTTGCTTTTTCAAGTTTGGATACGTACTTTAATTCAAGTACTTGAAAAGGCTTGAACTTCAAGTAAGCTTGTGCAGTTCTGTGACTCAGAGCCTATACAAATTATTAAAGCTTGTGTGTAAAATATCAAGTTTAAACCAGTTTTTCTTTTTGAATTTATGAAGGTTTTGCTATTATGATGACGTCACTTTTGTATGAAATGTAGGCCAGAGTTTTCAGTTTTTTCAAACATCGAGTGCATAACTAGTTTATTTTAAAAACTATTTGCAAATTTTTTAGCCATTGTGCTAATTTTTGTGTAATTAAAGGAGATTTAACCCTTTTCATAAAGTCACTTTGTATGGGAAGTAGCCATGGTTTTCGTTTGATTTTTAAAAAGGTCATACTCAGAGTGCTTAAAGATTAGTGCTAAACCTTTCCTTAGGCGCAGCTGATCTTTTTGATACAAGTGACAAATTTTTTGTTGTATCTTTTTCACGAGTATTTTGGTTAATGTAATGATATCGAAATTAATGTTAATAAATAATATAATTCACAAAATTGTGCTTTGAAAATTATATTTTGTCTATAAAAGAAATATATCTTTGATTGAGATTTCTTCATTTTCACAAAGGACAAAAGAAAGAAAACAGAATTTTAATAAATGCTACTATGATCAGATGTAATTGGATCGATTAATTTTTGCTACACTCGTACATAAAAACACATTTGTTTTTTATATAAGAACATGTTATTGTTTATTCTAAAAGATCAGAAGATTAATTGGAAGCAGCATTATATCATATAAAAAGGCCGTTTCTAGAAAGAGGCACGTTAGGGCAAAGGCACTATGAAATTATCAGCATTTGTTGACGTCAATACAGACATAAATATTTTGTAGTAGGCATGATTGCCAGTTGGTGTCAATAAATAGTGATAATTCATGAACAAACATTCTCCGATTATGTCAGTATTCGTCAGAATTCTTTCAGACTAGACAGTCAGATTTAAGCCTGATAAGAACGAAACCAATCAAAGAAATTGAATAAAAAAGTTAACACGTAATCAACAATTAATGTGAAGTTTTAATTTTTATTTTTTTTTACGATGACTCAGGACGACTAGCTCAGGACATTTCGTCGTGACAAAAGTGAACTAGCGAATCTGAAAAACTAAATTTTTCATTTCTAATGAAAATTCTATGGAAAATTAAAAATTAAATTTTTCAGATTCGCAAGTTCACCTTTGTAAGGACGATATGATTGCATCCTAACATTAGGCGAAAAATGTTGGTTCTGGTAGCCACTATAAATTTCTGATGTATATATTACTGTAAACACAAAAGTGAAAAATATTTAAATTTTATGGATAAGTTTTGAAAATTTTTGAAGTGAAAACTTCTTTAGGCGCGTTGAACGATTTTGGTAGAGGGTAAATCTTTGGTTTGCGTCATTGTGTTTTTCCGAGTAACTCTCGTCATCAATACAGAGAGCAAAGATAACAAGATATTAAACTTAGAAAACATAAGCAAGCAACCATCAATAAGTTCCTCTGCTGACGCATCGTTCTTTCCCCTCCCTTTGTTCCTCTGCAAAACATTAGCTGCATTCCCGTGGCACTAGAACAGATCAAATCTCAGTAAAACAACTTTATATCAATTTGTCATCACAGTCTTGAAACAGCTGTTTTAAGAACAATAACAAAAGAAAACAACAATACCAAAACGCCCATTGAGCGGTGAAACGTCAAAATAGGAAAATGAATAGTTATTTAAATTTGCCAACTATGTTCGTTTTGATAAAAAATGCTTGAAACTTGGCAGCATTTTAAGATCAGAAATAGAGCTAGAAATCGAGCTGGTTTTAATTTTTGTTTTGTGAATAAAATAGAGCCGCGCTCTAGATCAACGACCACGGGAACGCAGCTATTGAATGTTACTGTTTTTTTTCAATGTATATGTAGAGCTAGCTGTAGGCTAAAATAAAATAAATTTAAAATTTTTGATATTTGGTTTTTGTTTGACTGGCCGTCAATGCCTCCACTTCAGATCTTGCTACCAGGCAAACAAAAAACATAGCAAGCAAAGTGCTGTTTATTTTCCGCCGCCAATTCGGTTCATCCCCTCTAACGTTGCGCAACCGATGTGATACTGCTCTTCTCTGTTCATCGTTGTACTAGATTTGCTTGGTAATTGTTGTTGGAAATATATTTTAGCTCAGCTACAGATCTACATATCCATTGACAGAAAAACAGTAAATATCCTTCATGATTTCTTTATAGGGGTGTTCACATTTCAAACCGCTCATCAAATCATTTGTCAAATCGTTTGACCACAAAAGTGTTCAGACTCATCAAATTTTTCATCAAATTTCATTTTATCTTGAACACCGAAGTAAGCACATCGCGATGACGGAAAATTATTAATACCACTTGTTATTAAAATCGTATTGGGAGAAGAATAAATTATTTTATAAATTATTATAAATTATTTGCAACAGTTATTTATTATTATTTTGCTATTATTTTCTTCCGCTCCCTCTTTTACCGCGATGTGCTCAGGTTGAAAACTTTTTTGAACTGATAAAATCGTACTACACAATTTGACGAGTGTTCACACTCGTCAAATCATTCGTCAAATCAGCAGAAAAATCAAAAAATTTTGATTTTCATCAAACGATTTGACCAACGATTTGATGAGTGTTCACACTCGTCAAATCGCCATCAAATCCATACAAATTCTGTTGGTCAAATCATTTGTCAAATCAGTTGATGATCGATTTGATGAGCGGTTTGAAATGTGAACACCCCTTATGAAGGAACGATTTGTCAGCAGATAAACTTATTGATGGTTGCTTGCTGCCACAGTAGAATTAGACAAGGTAGTGTTAGGGCTGCATGTGTTCTCTTTCTAAGTGACCATAACTGTCAAACTCATCCATTTTGATATATTTGCCAATTCTTGCTTTCATATTGCATTCTCATTGGTTGCAGATTTTGTATGAAATGTCAACTTCGTTTTGACAGTTTCAGTCATCGGCTCTCCGCCCTAACACTACATTGGTTAAAGGCTTGATTACCCAAGCGTAACGTGAGGTGGCGCAGCGGGAGTTAGCGTAGTGCGACGTTGCCTCGAGGATAAGCGATTACCGAAATCGTAATCCAACGTAGTGCAGGCGGCGTAGTGCAGGGCACTCATTTTATTCTAGAAGGCTTATTTACTTCTCCTCGTCAATAAAAGATTGCATTCTTTCATATATAGTATTAAAATTCACAAAAATGTGAAGTTAAACAAATTTTTTCGCTTGTAACACAGCTGTCGAACTACCAAAAATCGTAACGTTGCGTAGAAATCTATTTTCTACAGACTTCTACGCTGCGTCACGCCACGTTACGATTTCGGTAACGACTTGTACACATTTATCATTAAACAGATTTTAGCTTGACAATTGGCAACGTCGCGCTACGTTACCTTACGCTTGGCTAATCCAGCCTTAAATTTGCTATGCTTGCTGCATTTGCTGAGCGCCTGGTAGCCAATATTCAAGAGCGTGTATTTGAGTTCCATGACCAACATAAAAACATTTGTAGTTTTATAAAATTCGCCAGCATATTCTCTGACTGGGCCCATGGTATAATAAGTAATAGGTAGGAGTGACATTTCGTGTTTCGACCATCGAATGAGAAGCAAAAATAAATAAAATACAGAACGTGTGTACACACATTGGCCGCATTGAGAGGAGTCATCTGCTGTGAATGCATCATTTAGTTGCAAAGGTTTCTCACTCAAATTTAAAAAAAAACAGTTGCCAATATTGACTCTGCTGAAAGCTGCCAATGTGTGTGACACACGCATTTTATATTGTTTTCTTTTGTTTGAAATTGCAGCTCGTGAGAAAATAAGTAGTTGTCAAGGCTTCAAGACGCATCCAACAAAATATCATATATAAAAAAAAGTAAATTTATTTTATTTTAGCTACAGCTCTACATATACATTGAAAGAAAAAATTAAATATTTTTTTTGAGGATTATTTTTCATTCAGTAGTGCTCCCAGTATTTTATTTTTATATCAACAATATTCAATTCAAATGTAATAATATGGTTTGGTGTAGTTATAAAATAAAAATGCTATCTGAATAAAAAATATTTTGAAAGAAATAATCAAAGGTTGAGGGGGTGAAAATATAAAATTTTTTCCGACTAGCAAGAAAATTCTTATATAGCAGTAAGGCGGTCCGTGGCTGGACAAAGTCTTCCAGGGAATACTAATATTTTACATATATGTTTTCGCCTCGGTCGGCAGTCCCCTCACTGCTATGCTTTTTTTTTAATAATTTTCGGAAAGATTATTGTACATTTTTGATCACAACCTCAGGAACGGATTATCCAATTTTGATATCAAATATCTCTAAATTTTTAAAATTAAATCACTACTATATAATTTTATGATAGTTTTTCAAATTTTTTAATGTTAAGGAACAATCTTAAATGCAAAGAGGAAAATTATTTTTATCATATCAAAAAAAGTGTATACTTCATTCACCAGAAATAACTACAGAGTCGATTGAGCCATTTTTGCCTGTCGGTAGAACAGCTTTTTGATAATTGTGATCTATTCTTTGATGATAATAAACTTAATGATTTTAGAACAGACAAAATACCTGGTAGTTTCAGGCTTGACCAAAAATAAAAATTCCTTTGCTTTGCCACTTTAATACAACTTACGTAATACGCATGCAATTATAACTTCATACCGTTACGCCGGACCATTATATTACAACTTTATTACTAAATGAAGATATTATTATCGCACGATGCAATAGTTGCTTAAAAATAAATCTATTATCTTTTCGGTCCGTTTTTAATGTGAAAACTATAACCTTGTAGAGGTTACTTGTCTTCGGTGACCCCTAGGGAAATTTTCTAGAGAATATTTTTTGGAAGGTTTTAGCCTTTGACCTCCCCCCAAAGTTGACTTATAGGATCTTATAAAAAAAAGGGTCAAATTGACCAATACTGGAAGGAGCTACGTTGTAAAAGTGTTCCGAAAAAATATTCCTCGGAAGATTTTAAGTTGGGCTTCCGAAGACAAGAACCATGCTGAATTAAGTTTAACATATAATTTTTTATATTTTTAATTTTATTTTGACCAAAAAAATTAAATTTTAAAACCACTGTAAAAAATTTGTTATTGATGGCAAATACTATCGTTTGAGATTGGTTTGGTTCACCCCCGAAAATATGTGTTGCACTGTGTTATATTAATAAATTAAATAAAATACAAAACGAAAAAGTAATATGTAGAACACCAAATATCCAATTCAATGATGTTTTTTCACTTCCACTCGGAAGTGGAATGCAGAACATGTCTGAATATATATTTTTTTAACCTGCTACGCCTTATTATGGGCGTATGCAGTTGAACCAATTATTATTCATCGACTTTTATCAACAATGGCTCGTTTTTATCAGAAATGATATACCATCATCAAGGTGCTAATAAACTAGCTATTTTTGCTTGTTTTAAATATTTTATAAAATTTATTCTGAAACTTATTTCTTCGTATTTCTATTTAACCCTTTCAGCCCCGAATTATTTTCCGTAATACCCCTTTTTTCCACACGGAAAGTTTTCTTGCCAGCTAGTCTGCGGTACAGGCAAGATTTTCTTCTGTGCTGTTCTTTCTTTGATGCGGTGCTCTTCTTTCCTTCGTATTTTCGACTAACTGCCAGGAAAAATTACCGTGTGGAAAAGGGGTATAAGAAAAAATTCTTCCTATTGCTCTTCTTATTACTGCACTTGCAGTTTTTTTCGAAAAAAACATTTTAGAATATTCTGTAGGTAGGACCGAATCTTATGCATTGAGCAAAGAAATTCTAGTCCGTTGTCTAGGGGTGTTTCGGCTGCATTTATTACTCTAAAAAAAACGAATTGGCCATTTTAAACCTTTGACCGAGCCATTTTTAAGGACTTTGACAGAGTTTCTTGGAATCAAATGTGTATTTATTGTTCTATGGAGATTTATTTATGCCGATTGATAAGTCGTATTAGTATGAGCTCACCTTGTTATTATATGATGAAGGTATCTTTAAAGCGGTGCAGTTCAAGGCGCATTTATAAATGAACCATGGTGCAGTTTAAAGTGACCTGTCCCGTTTACACTTGAACAAAGTAGTAAATAGGACATTTTTTGTCAACCCCGTCAAATTGATTACTTCAGTTTTCGAGTAAAAATAATCAATTCACCGCATTGAAATGACGTATCAGCAATAAATATTTCATGATTGAAAGCACGTAGCAGCTTTACCAAAGATACAGTTCAAACAACAAATATAAAAATATTATTTGCCCCTCCTTCACTATCGGGATCACAAATAATAGCGCGTTTAAAAGCGAACGTTGACACTTTGCACTCTATAGTTTGTTATTTCAGTTGTTGCTTGACTATCAACGATCGAATTTATTAAAATATTTCAATACTTTTTACTTCTAATAGTTTAAGAAAATATTTATTTTTTAGAGCTATTATGTATCTTTATTTACATTTTTACTTGTGTGTTCAGCGTATTGCCTCGCTCGAAAATATTCCAGAACAGCTTCCATTGATGCAGCTTGCCTTTCTGTGGCTGCAGCTTGTCTCTCTGTTGCCAACGCCTGTCGCTCTGCTGCGGCCGCTTGTCTTTCCGTAAGAGAGATAATAGAATTTGTCAAGGCTTCCAACAGATGAGTTTGATTATGAAGCTGCTGACGAAGCAGAATTGAACTTGCGCTTTCCGCATGTTGAGGAGGACTATTTTTTAATTGAGTTGGCCTGTCTTTCATGCAATATCTGATCGGTTTCGGAGAATAATGACGTGGTCTTGGAGGTTGTGGTGCTGGTGCTAGTGATGATGATGGTAGCGGAGGTTGTGTTGGCTCTTGCGTACTCAACGCCTCCAATTCATCGGATGATTCTATTATGTTTGAAGGTGATTCTGTCTTAATATCCGTTGCTGGATGCTCAAGCTGGTATTCTCCCAATCCAAAAACGGTTCCTTTCACCATAGGTGCTTCGTCCAAAGCATCGAATTCCTCTACTGTTTCAATTGAGCCTTCGTGCAGTTCCATTTTAATTGAAGTTGTGGGCTCCAGTTCAATTTCTTCTATTTCATATTCAATAATACTCTGTGGGGAGAGGGTGGGAGCTGATAATAAATCCAATACTATTTTATCGGATGAGTCTTCAGCATCGAATACATTTTCTCGGCCCAACACATCGTCTGTTTCTTTTGAGCCGACACTGATGGTGACTTTGCTAGAATTTCCATTGTTGATGCTTTTCTTTCTGCGTGATTTTAGGTCTGCCCAAATCTATCGAATGTTCATTAAAAGTTCATTATTTTTATTATTTTTTAAATAAATTTTTCTCATACCTTTTTCCATTCGATGACCGTTCGCAGTGGCGGTCCGATTGAGTTAAGTTTTTGGGAGATTATTTCCCAAACTTGGTCAGCTTTTATTTTGTTTGTTCCGAAATATGCGGTACGTTTTAAGATTTCCGGATGCCTTTTCAGCTCTCTGATTAGCATTTCGAATTGATCGCGCGTAGTTTTTTTAACGCTAATGTGGCGATTGATGAAAATGTTAATGTATTACAAAAAAAGAAAATAAATATATATTTTACTTACTGTCTTCTTACGCCTGAATTCATTTCGTTTTTCTATTTTAATATTTGCAAACTTACGAGCGAGAACAAAAATTTGCCGAAAATCTTGCGCCTGCCTTACGTTTGGTTTGACAGTACCGTGAACGTATTCGTCATAATAACGTAATGACTTCAGTCACTTGCGTTCTGTCATTCGTTCGGCAGAAGCAAGCGAATAGAATTAGAAGAGGAACAAGAATGTTGGATATTCGAAAGCCACTCGAACGTTTCTTATGGAATGCATAAAGCGAAAAAAAGTGAGTCGCACTGTTAATAAATAAAATAATATTTATAACAGCAAACATATATAACATAAATCGGCTCAGTAGCAATATCCTAGTTTTGCTTCAATACTGTGTAAAGCACCCAGTACAAATAACATTGGATAAAATCAAAGCGATATGATTACTTCAATATTGTTGTTGTTATTGTTTATTTAGGACCACATTAATTTATTTCAACTGCAATTCGTTGAGCACTCGATAAAAAAAGCCTGTATTGTGTCTAAACGTTTAGTTTTCTTCACTTACTCAAAATATTGACTAGCATTTTTATCCAATGTAAAAGGTTTAATAATCACTTCAAGCAAAAAGGTTTAATATTCACAGTATATAAAACAGTTTTTACTAAGTAGCCGATAATAACAATATCTAAATTTTATTACAATTTAACCAACTTGCGGTATAAAATAAAAAAAGAAAAACGGATGTATTTCGCAACAAAAACAAACAGCTGGTTTGCCGCAAGTGCCGCAACAAACAAACCTCGAAAGCGCAGCCACGAACCACCAGTGTTGCATTTCTTCACCTTTTTACGAAGTCCTAGCTTACACTCAAGATTTGACGCTCAAGTCGTGTGTTTGATAGAGATCGACGAATGTGGAAAAGGGAATGAACAAGCTCGAACGAACTTATCGTCAATTCTTGGTAAATTAGTTTTGTGTTCGTTCGTTGTCCCGCTATTTCTATTTTATTTCGACGTCATAATGATACAATAACTATAAGGTTGTAGTGGCAGTTTGTTTTGCAGCCACCGAATGCCAAACAGAGGAAAACGAAATAGAGGGTGTGTCACACACATTCGCCGCATTCAACGGAGTTAACTGTTGTGAAATGTTATGGTAGCGATACCTAACATACCGTCTCCACGAGGCATAAAGCATACTATCAATGAAATCAATTAAATCATGGGATATTTTTTACAAGGTTTAAGCTACAATTTCTATGCGTAAATTATGTAAACATGTTTGCTTAAACTATCAGCTGTCAAACTTGAAACGATTCTATTATATGCTCAATTAATAACTGCTGAAATGCAGATTGTTTTAAATATTTAATTAATTTTTTCTTTTCACTTTGCTTAGGCATCATAAATGTTTAAATTTTATATTGTTCAATTTATAACATCAGTTAGTAATTGGCATATGCGCGGAAAATTAAACAGAATGACAAAGAGTGCATTCCCTTAACAAGAGCTCTGAAGTTTACATGTTTACGAAATGGGAAATTTAAATTAAGGGAATACCATTAATGTCAAAAAAATGCAACCCTGCGAAAATTCTTAATAGATTGTGCTGATTCTTAAATTCTTTTGTAAAATTCATTTATTTAACACAATTTTTGTTTTATTTCTGCTCACACATGATTTTTTGATTGCAGTACCGATGCAGACATTTGTTACTCTTCTGCCTATTTTTTTGCCTACTTTTCTGTCTACTCTTCCTTTTTTTCTCTTCAAAAAACTGCTTTTGTGTTTAAATAAGTATTTTTTTTTAGAAATAATTTGCTACTATACAACAGACAAGTAAAAAATGCAACCCTTTGACTGATTGATGCAGGCCTGGAGCTCAATCAAAATTTTGACTGATTCGATGAAGAGGTTGAAGTTCATTTTCGCTCTCGCAGAGAGTTAATTTTTTAACATAGGAAAGCAACAACAAATTTTGATTGATTCAATCATTTGACAGACGTGTGAACACCCAATTAGTGTTTGACCGGTATGTACAATATGTATGTTCATTTGTTCCACTCTCACTTCTAAACTACTTATCATTATTTGACAAATGAGGTATCTTTTGCCCATATTACACGATTTGATTGTCTGAAGAAGAAAAGTTATGTCACGTCATATACAGTTTTATATAGCGCCCTCTAGAGGACAAAAAGTCAACTAAGCCCCTAACTTCTAAGGTACCCTAACTTCTAAACTACTAATCATAATTTGACAAATGAGGTATCGTTAGAAGCGTTTTCACCGTGCGATGGTTATAGGCTATGTGACGTCACATAAAATTTAATATAGCGCTCTCTAGATGACAGAAAGTAAAATAACCCTAATTTTAAACTACTTATCGTAATTTGACAAATTCCAATGAGATATCGTTGGAAGTGTTTGATCGTCCGCTAGTTATGACGTCACATTCAATATAATATGGCCCCCTCTAGAGGACAGAAAGTAAACTAAACCCCTAACTCTAAACTACTCATCAGAATTTAATAAATGAGGTATCGTTGAAAACGTTTCGATCGTCCGCTGGTTATAAGCTATGTAACGTCACATACAATTTAATATAGCGCTCTCTAGAGGACATAAAGTAAACTTAACCACCAACTAAATTTGATAGATGAGGTATCGTTGGAAGCGTTTTCCACGCCCGCTGGTTAAAGGCTTTGTGATGTCACATTAAATAGAATAAAGCGTCCTCTAGAGGACAGAAAATCAACGCAACCCCTATCTTCTAAATTACTTATTATAATTTAATAAATCAGGTATCGTTGGAAGCGTTTTCTTTTAGTCCGCTTATTATAGGCATTGTGATGTCACATTTAATTGAATGTGGCGCCTTCTATAGGACAAAAAGTTATGCACTATATAAACATAACAAACATCTTTGTTCATCATCAAATCATCAAATAATTGATTAGTAGTTAAAACATCGATTATATAAAAATTGTATCCCCAAAATAATTTAAATAAAAAATACGTTCTAAAAACTAAAAACCAACTACTAAAAACCACTCTCTAAAAAGTATGAAACAAGAAACATACATTCTTACAGAAGTGAGCGATCAAAAGCTTTAGGACAAAGTGCATTATACATCTAGAGGGCGACATATAACAATTTATATGTTTGTACATAACAATTTCAGGTGAGAATATTTTCTTGTTTCATACTTTTTGGACAGCGCTTTTTGGTAGTCGGGTTTTAGTTTTTTGAACTTGTTTTTTGTTCTGAATGCGTTTTTACTGTAAAAGTCAGAAAAATTTTTAATTATTTAATTTAATTATTATAATTATGTAATAAGGTCTGTTCGCGAACTTTTTCAGTAAAAACTTGCCAATAACAATTTTTTGAGAGTAAGGAAAAATTTTCTCGCAAAACAATGAAAAATCTGAAAAAGTATCTGAATAGAAAATTTGTAAAAATTTTCAACGCACGTCGAACTGTCAGTTAAAAACTGTGATGGTTAAAAAGAAAACAAAAACGAAAAAACCTACCTATTAGCTAATGCTAGTTTTTATAAGTTAAGAAGTGGCTAAAAAAATTTGCGAGTATAATGGGAAATTCAACATTTGTAAATGTACAATAAAAACATCTGTTTGAGTATGTTTATTTTATATTTTTATTTCATAAAAATTCTCGCAATTAGAAAAACAGTAAAAAACTATTTACAACTGGAACATAGAGAAAAAACTTACTCTCTTATTTTCGCTCACTTGCAAATTTGTTGGGTACACAAACGGATTTTGATTGGAAGACTCCTCAGCAAGATAGTTGAAAATAATTTAATTTTAAGCATTTTTCACTGCTTAAAAAGTGACAAAATCAAAGCAAAAACCACAAAAATACATGTGACATGAGTTGTGCTGTTAAAAATTGTAAAAGTTCCCGAAAACTTAAAAACAATGCGTTTTCGTTCCACATTTAAAGATGTCCATACAGTTTGAATTCTTTTAACAAAAGTGCTTTATTTAGTTTCTAACGATATTTTTTTAGCTTATTTGTTTTAGTAATATATATGTATATATATTTCTAATTTACAATAGATTAAAAATGCAAATTAGACCCCGCTGATTTCGGACCAGTTTCATCAAACCACATCTGTCAAAACATAAACACTGCTTCAGGGGCGCAGTCATTTTTCACAGTTGAATATATTTTTGGGGCGCTCTTGCTTTCAGCATAGTGAATCAGATTAAGTACTTGTTTGTTAAATTTTTTCTGATTTCTGCACAACAACTAGGCAGAAACATCAAAAAAATAAGGATTTTAAAAAATTAATCTAATTCAAATTTAGAAAAATTACCTACAAATCTTACTGTTTTTCTAGTTTTTCAACAAAACTAAGTTTATGCATAATTTTTTAAAATAAAATTTTTGAAGTTAAAACTTCTTTAGGCGCGTTGAACGATTTTGGTAGAGGGTAAATCTTTGGTTTGCGTCATTGTGTTTTTCCGAGTAACTCTCGTCATCAATACAGATAGCAAAGATAACAAGATAATAAACTTAGAAAACATAAGCAAGCAACCATCAATAAGTTCCTCTGCTGACGCATCGTTCTTTCCCCTCCCTTTGCTCCTCTGCAAAACATTAGCTGCATTCCCGTGGCACTAGAACAGATCAAATCTCAGTAAAGCAACTTTATATCAATTTGTCATCACAGTCTTGAAACAGCTGTTTTAAGAACAATAACAAAAGAAAACAACAATACCAAAACGCCCATTGAGCGGTGAAACGTCAAAATAGGAAAATGAATAGTTATTTAAATTTGCCAACTATGTTCGTTTTGATAAAAAATGCTTGAAACTTGGCAGCATTTTAAGATCAGAAATAGAGCTAGAAATCGAGCTGGTTTTAATTTTTGTTTTGTGAATAAAATAGAGCCGCGCTCTAGATTAACGACCACGGGAACGCAGCTATTGAATGTTACTGTTTTTTCAATGTACATATATGTAGAGCTAGCTGTAGGCTAAAATAAAATAAATTTAAAATTTTTGATATTTGCTTTTTGTTTGACTGGCCGTCAATGCCTCCACTTCAGATCTTGCTACCAGAGTAGAATTAGACAAGGTAGTGTTAGGGCTGAATGTGTTCTTTCTAAGTGGCCACAACTGTCAAAATCATCCATTTTGATATATTTACCAATTCTTGCTTTCATATTGCATTCTCATTGGTTGCAGATTTTGTATGAAAGGTCAACTTCGTTTTGACAGTTTCAGTCATCGGCTCTCCGCCCTAACACTACCTTGGTTAAATTTGCCATGCTTGCTGCATTTGCTGAGCGCCTGGTAGCCAATATTCAAGAGCGTGTATTTGAGTTTCATGACCAACATAAGCACATTTGTAGTTTTATAAAATTCGCCAGCATATTCTCTGACTGGGCCCATGGTATAATAAGTAATAGGTAGGAGTGACATTTCGTGTTTCGACCATCGAATGTCAAGCAAAAATAAATAAAATACAGAACGTGTGTACACACATTGGCCGCATTCAGAGGAGTCACCTGTTGTGAATGGATCATTTAATTTCAAAGGTTTCTCACTCAAATTTAAAAAAAAAACAGTTGCCAACTATTGACTCCGCTGAAAGCTGCCAATGTGTGTGACACACGCACTTTATATTGTCTTCTTTTGTTTGAATTTGCAGCTCATGAGAAAATAAGTAGTTGTCAAGGCTACCTAATAATAATTTTATCTTGAGTGGGACTGTATCGTCCAAAATTTTTTGTTTCTTATTTCAGCTACCATAAGCCTATAGTATCTTTTTAAAAAATATAATGCAATGATTAATGACGCAAACAGTAAAAATAATGTAAATGAAGTTCAATGAAATGTATGTTAATACAAATTTTATGTAGGTGTAAATTATTATGTATTTTAAGTGTATATTTATTATTTCAATAAGTTTAATTTATATTTTTGTTTATGTTTTACTTTGTCTTTTATATTAAAACCCGTAATTTAAAATATAATCAAGTGATAAAAGACGAAGATAATGTGCATTAATGATAAACCGGATGTACGGATGAACTAAATCGGGGGCAGAAAATAAACTGCACTTTGCTTGCTATGTTTTCTGTTTTCCTTGTAGACGCATCAAACACAATATCGTATATAAAAAAAAGTAAATTTATTTTGTTTTAGCTACAGCTCTGCATATACATTGAAAGAAAAAATTAAATATCCTTTTTGAGGATTATTTTTCATTCAGTAGTGCTCCCAGTATTTTATTTTTATATCAACAGTATTCAATTTAAACGTAATAATATGGTTTGGTGTAATTATAAAATAAAAATGATATCTGAATAAAAAATATTTTGAAAGAAGTAATCAAAGGTTGAGTGGGTGAAAATATAAAAATTTTTTCCGATTAGCAAGAAAATTCTTATATAGCAGTAAGGCGGTCCGTGGCAGGACAAAGTCTTCCAGGGAATACTAATATTTTACATATATGTTTTCGCTTCGGTCGGCACTCCCCTCACTGCTATACTTTTTTTTATAATTAGAATTTGTCTGAAAAACTAGTGATTTCCCTTTTACGAAAGCAATTCAAAAGAGAATTATTAAAAAGATAACTACATCCGGAAGTAATGTGGAGAAGGAAGACTGTGTTGGACTAACTGAGGTTTGTAATCCCTAAGCAGCGGCCGTAGTCCTCCTATTAAAAAGAGACCACTAAACACATTTTAGCGATTTTAAGTTAAAAAGTGTTGTATCTTTAATGCATGTATTTTTATGTTTGATATCTTGTTAAATAGATTCTTGTATAATATCTCTTTTGATACCCATAAAGTTTAGTGTTGTTGGAAAACTTAAAAAATCAGCTAGATTTTTAGTCCACTTTTTCCAACGTTGGATGCCTATAACTTCTTTTTCAAAAAATTAGAGTTGTTGCTATTCTTGAAATGTTCCTTAAATTTTACTATATAAGAACAAACTTTAACATTTTGGGCCTTCTTTTACGGTACAACCGAATACGGTTCTGTGTGATTGTTTCTGTATTTGTATGTACCAATACCAATATAGAAAATACCACACTTTTCTGCTATTAACCATGGTAGAAGACAGAAGACATGGTAGAAGGCCGGGAAATATCATATAGAATTGTGCTGAAAAATTGTTGTAGAACAACTATATAACGTTTTTTCCATTGCAAAGCTTTTCAGACGCTTCGAGATCTTCCTGATTGTATTGTTAACAACCAAAGTTTTTCTTAAATTATTCAAAACTTTAAATGAACAGCTTTCGCTAATAATCAATTATGTAAACAATCTCGAGAAACAATTTGTTTCCATACCAAACTACTCAGGCGCAAAAGTCTAGATTATCAGACTCAATTTTATTTTTAAAAGCTACGAGTAGTAACGAAAAAGTGCAAAGTTTATGAAAAGATATTAATCGCACTTTGATATTAAGCCGAATGCAAACGAGCTTCAGCAAACAGGACCCAAAAAAAAAATGTATATATTGTGTCAATAACGTAGCTGATATGTATCGAAACTGGCCTGAGTCTTAACTATAATATACCGAAACATGCCCAACAAGTACCTTGAAAGGTACCTAAAATAGTACCGTAGCTAGTCTGCATTATGTCCATGGCAAATAATAAGGTAGGGTAAGTAGCTGTTACAAGACCTATCGTTAATGTCAAAGTGTGTTTTAGAGATGCCAGTTTTCTTTATTAATGTTATTTCTGGGATAAGCACTTGGAAAAAGAATTTTATAAAGGATAAATAAGATTAAATGTCTTTATTCCACGTTGTCCGACAAATTGCACAACTTCTTTTTGCTATTTTTATAATTAAAAATAATAAAAATATATGTAACTTCACACAAAAATCTCTATGAAAATCACAAATACACCAACAATAAATTTGAAGTGGAAGGCTCAAGCTGGATTATAACATACAAAAATATTTCGCAGAATAAGTCCGCTTCAAGCTAGCCTAAAACAAAAAACCTGTACTTCCCCGTTTTGAAGTATTGTTAGTAAAATATTTCATCAGAAACGCTTAGACGAAGTATGGACTTTTCATTAGATATTAATTTGTGATATGGCAGCACTATATTTTATGATTTTGACATCAACCATAGGTCTTGTCAAAACTCCTTGCCCTACCTTATTATTCTGCCATGGTTATGTCAATAAAGTGTTTAATAACGAGCGACTATATGGGACATGTCACACTTAGCGGACACTAGGCTTGTGCTTAACAGTTCCAGAGACGAAACGGACATGGAACGATTCTTTTGGAGAAAAGAACTAGTTCACATGTACGGAAACATGTACGCGGAACCATCTAGTTCCTTTGCTTATTTCAACTGTGTAGACTATTTGGACTGTCTGCTTGTTGAACTATAGGGGGAATTTGAAGCATGCCCGCGGAACTATCTAGTTCCTTTGTTTATTTGAACTGCAGAACTATTTTAAGCATTTATTTGAATTGTGTGCTTTTTGAACTACGGAGAAAATGTGTAAAGGTCCATGTAGATTTTAAACACATCGCTCTGACTAGTCTTAAATCAATTGAACAGAATTTTTTACTTTTTTATTCTTTTTATTTCAATATTTTTAGATTAAAGAACAAAATTTCTTTAGTTTATGTAAAAATAGGAACTTCTATCATTAGTAAATAATTTCATTTAGTAAATAAAGTTCATGAAGTAAATTTATAAAGTTGCTGAAAAGCGAGCAAAAATAATTTTTAATCAATTCCTCATAAGCTCGAAACTCATTTGCATCTTATAGTTCATCACCTTTAAGCATGTTCGCGGAACTTTATAGTTCATCAGCTTTAAGCATGTTCGGGGAACGACATAGTTCTAGCAGTTCTCTTTATCAGAATGAAAGTAGCAAAAGCATTTTCAATGTCATTTCGTGATTTTTCTGTTTCATATGTTAAAAGCAAAAATAAATAGCAGTGCTCAACAATGCCACGACTGGAATGAGACGATATATCATTTTTAATTTTATCTATTACTTATTTCACTCTTTTTCACATGCATAATGCTTACTTGTCGTCGCTCAAGCAATTCGCTTAAGTTATGTAAGTGCGAATGAGATGTCTGCTTATGTTGCTCAATTAAAAAAATTTTATTGAAATTGGAACTGTTTAGACATGCTTAAATCATACAGATGGAATGTTTGGAACTATGTCCGAGTTGAACATAGTTCCATGAACTATGCAGGTCCGGAACGACCCAACTCTAGCGGACATGGACAAATTTGTTGTTGTTTTCGAGGGTAAAATAAAAAACTAAAAATTGAGTTTTTTTTACCTGTTACCTGTAAACAAAAAATTTGTCCTTGACCGCTAAGTGTGACGTGCACCTATTTGGTCGCAATAAATTGACGTGTGCCCGAATCGGTCTTCCTTAGTACATTGTGCCTGCCCAAGGTGTTCCAGAAATATAACTTCTTTCGGTGCAGAGGTCGGACATTTACCGACACCGACGGGCACCAGACATATATCAGATACTTTATTGACACAAAATATGAAATTGTTTCTTGGGAATCTTTAGTTAGGAGGATATTAGAATTTGTAAATTATTTAAATTATATTTTTATGGGAAAGCTTTTGGGAAGAAATGGACAAACTAGGTTTGTTGCTTCACAACCAGCCATTAAACATTTTTACGCTATCTACTTTTTTGTTAAAATAGATTAAAAGTTGGTTGCTGCTGTTGCTGTCTGGCAAGTGGCTGTTGTTGCTACTGGTTCTTAGCGCACACTGCTCATCGCTTGTGATTACATTGTTGCTAGAACCATGTGCAGCAGTATTTCTGTTGCTAGAACCATGTGCAGCAGTATTTCTGTTGCTACTGCCGCTGCAATCGCAACGTTTGTCTGCAGCTTGTATAACCCGGCGTCTCGACAGGCAATAATCCATTGCTTACCATCTGTAAAATTCCATTGCAAGCAATGCCAATATTTCTAGGGTGGGTTTTGTCATGTTACGAAATCAACATATAATTTTATCATTTATTATATAAATTTATTATTTTATAAATTTATTCTGCACGCTACTTGATTTTCATAGATATCATACATGGGCACACTGCAGTAAATATTTACTGCATTACTAGAAGCAGTAATCAGTAAACTTTTACTGATAATGAAATTCAATTTGCATTACCAGTAAATTTTTACTGATTACTGGAGAAAATTGCAGTAAAAATAAATTTTTACTGATTACTGGGAAAAAATTGCAGTACAAATAAATTTTTACTGATAATGAAATTCAATTTGCATTACCAGTAAATTTTTACTGATTACTGGTAAAAATTGCAGTAAAAATAAATTTTTACTGATAATGAAATTTAATTTGCATTACCAGTAAATTTTTACTGATTACTGAAAAAATTTGCAGTAAAAATAAATTTTTACTGATTACTGAAAAAAATTGCAGTAAAAATAAATTTTTACTGATTACTGAAAAAAATTGCAGTAAAAATAAATTTTTACTGATTACTGAAAAAATTTGCAGTAAAAATAAATTTTTACTGCTTACTGAATAAAATTGCAAAAATAAATTTTTACTGCAATATTTTCAGTAATCAGTAAAAATTTATTTTTACTGCAATTTTTTTTAGTAATGCAGTAAAAATTAATTTTACTGATTACTGAACAAAATTGCAAAAATAAATTTTTACTGCAATTTTTTTCAGTAATCAGTAAAAATTTATTTTTACTGCAATTTTTTTCAGTAATCAGTAAAAATTTATTTTTACTGCAATTTTTTTCAGTAATCAGTAAAAATTTATTTTTACTGCAAATTTTTTCAGTAATCAGTAAAAATTTACTGGTAATGCAAATTAATTTTCATTATCAGTAAAAATTTATTTTTACTGCAATTTTTTCCAGTAATCAGTAAAAATTTACTGGTAATGCAAATTGAATTTCATTATCAGTAAAAATTTATTTGTACTGCAATTTTTTCCCAGTAATCAGTAAAAATTTATTTTTACTGCAATTTTTTTCAGTAATCAGTAAAATTTTACTGGTAATGCAAATTGAATTTCATTATCAGTAAAAATTTATTTTTACTGCAATTTTACTGGTACTGCAAAGTGCCCATCTATGATAGATATACACATTTAAAATTTTGGAGAAAAATTAAAAATGGCTGTCAAACAAGAAAAAAATACAGCTCATTGCTTGGCAATACATGGAAAGCAATATTGCTCGCCATGAATTGCCAAACATGGCAATTGAGTGATCTCGATTAGCAATAATTGCCAATTGACAGATGGAAAGCAATGAATTATTGCCTGTCGAGACGCCCCGTAAGTTTTACTTCTTCGTCTGCGCTTAAAATGTGACGCCGCTGCTGATCTTTTTACTGTTCCTGCTTCTGTTGATGGCTGCTATTGCGATGCGATGATTTGCTTTTCTTTGATTTTTTGTTGTACATATTGCTGTATTTGCCGCTGCTGTTGTTGTGGTTAAGGGTGTGACTTTTGTACCGTTAACAAAAAAAAGATGCAGGTATCGCCCAAGTCGACATCAAGCAAATATTGGGAGGGCTTCCAAACATTTTAGCCCCTGAACCCTCACGGTAGGGTGAGAAGTGTGTAGACCGAGCTCCTGAGTTTTTTTTTTGTTGGTTGATTGGGCCAGGGGTACCCAAACGATTGTACCCTTTTGTTTTTTCAGATTTAAATTTTCATGACAGGTTTGGAATATTTTTTTTTTTGATTTGGTTTGAATCACCGACGTGCTGATGTCGCATGCACGTGACGCATGCACGTGCGTCCTCAAAACAAAATATACAGGGCTGCCGCCTCACACAGATGGTAACACCTCTTCACGATATTTAAAGTTATCGTTAAATAAATTTCTGACATGTGGCCGATGTGACCGTTTGAAAACTTCGCCGCGTTACAAATTATTTTTGTGCCGTTACAGTTGTATAGAATTATGAAAATTATCTGTAAGCAAGTGAAACTATTTTCTCCAGAATAAGCTGTGATTTTTGAACTAACGTGCATTTAGCAGTATTATAGTGTCAGATTTGTTGGGGCCGTCTGTAGGCGGACCTGGACACTCAAGCGACATTTTTTGGTGTGCATTTTAGTGATTCAACAGCATTTCAATAGCCATGTCGGAGAAGGATTTTGATGCATTGATGAATTCAATAGACTCCGGGGATGACACTAGCACCGAAGAAGATTTCGATAGTGATAATGATGTTTCTGACCCAAATTTTGATTTCAAAGATGTTGACAATGTAATTGGTGATTGTTTAAAACCGACTGAAATTATTAAGTGTTGCCGACAGATCGGGCAAATACAAGTGCAAACTACAGGGATGTGAGTCGGAAACTCAATCGTACTGCACTAAGTTCATTGTGAACCTCTGCAATTTGACTTCAAAGTCTTGCTTCTTAACTTTCCATACTTCTAAGTAGATGTTTCTTTACTTTTATATTACTTTCTATTCAATAAAATATTTTTTCAGTCACTAAGTGTGAGATACTTTTTTACTACTGATGACCCAGTTCCGCCTACAGGCGGGGTGCAGTTTTTTTAATCCACAGGCTAAAATATATACAAAATCGAAATTTTGAGACGACAGATTTTTTTAGTGTTCTTAACCTAGTTTTAATTTTTTAACAAAATCAAAAAAATGGGGAGCTAGAGGGTTAAATGCAAATATAACCACTTATACACACTTAAAAATTTCAAAAATAAATTCACACCGGTGAGCGGATATTTACATTTTCTACACCGAACGAAATAGACCCCCAAAAAATTAAGTAAGCCCCAAAAAATGTCCATACATTTTTGGGT
Source organism: Dichetophora obliterata (assembly GCA_963920525.1). Taxonomy (NCBI): domain Eukaryota; kingdom Metazoa; phylum Arthropoda; class Insecta; order Diptera; family Sciomyzidae; genus Dichetophora; species Dichetophora obliterata. The sequence goes on from OY986435.1 coordinate 307,767,736, forward strand.
GTTAAGTCTCACAACATAAAATTATACCGTTCGGTGTTAAATAAAATTATCATTTTGCGTATTATAAATAAAAACCTAACAGGGTGTAAAACAAACATCCTATCTGATGTTTACTTTTTTACACCGATCGGTGTGAAAAAATATGCTCTTTCGGATATAAAATTCTAGCACTTTGACACGGTGTTTTTTAACACCGAACGGTGTAGGACTCCCTGGAACACCGATCGGTGTAAAAATTCTATAAAAATTTTTAAGTGTGTATGTAACCTATAGAGAGTAGCCGTTTTATTGAATCGATTGCATAAAGAAACATTACCTGCACGAAATGGTAGCAAAAACGTAGTAAATTTTGCTTCCGCCAGAAAACTATGTGTAACATACCGTGGACCAAGCAATAAGGGTATTCACGATTCAGTGCAATTACCAGTGCAGTTGAGGACTTCTGCACTTAACAAAAATAAAATACACGTACGTAAAAATTCTGCACAAGTGCTTTTCTACTATTGCCTAAAACTTGAGGACTTGAGCATTTGTGCACTTGTGCACTAGTGTGCATTGAAATTTTTGACAGCTTTGAAAAAAGTTATAGTGATGTGTTCACGAAAACCTAACTGAACAACTACACAAGTCCTCAACTGTACTGGCAAGGTGCATGTCACACGTAGCGGACACGGACAAATTTGTTGTTGTTTTCGCGGGTAAAAGAAAAAACTGAAAATTGAGAGAGCTTCTCAGTCATCCAAAAATTTCCAGGCAACCGATAAAAATGTTCACTGCAACGGGCATTCAAATAGGGCATATACTAGACATAGAGAATACCCCTAATCTAAACGCATAAGATAAGACACAGTTAAATAAATCCTAGCAAGTAGAATTTTGGGAATAAAACGTAATAATATGACTCACCTTATCATTCGTTCTATTTGAAACTGAAACAGGCATTGTTGAAGTCTTTGGAGTTGAGTAATTCATTAGCCAGTCATGCGTTGAAATATGAATCACCCTTATACTTATCATTAAAATTTAAGCTATCCTAGAAATTGTAGTAGGCGTTTGAGTTGAGTAATTTATAAAGCAGCGGTTTATCTTATTTGCTGAAATAAATTTTTGCGGAGTAGTAAAAATATTTTAATTTAACTTAACCTGAGTTTACCTGTTTGTCACATGAACATTATTGTTGTAGTAGTATTTTGGAGTGATGATTGCGTCATACATCATATTACCAATCAAATATTGCTTCAAAATAATGATGATATGTTCACTTTTAGCCCGAATGTGGTGGTGGCAGGATTTATGGATCGAAGATTATTTCTTATCATCACCCGCAACTTTAGAATTGCGTGTATTTTTGCTTGGCTCTGTGGGTTGGTGTTTGTGGGTTTCTGTTTTGCTAAATTCTGCAAGATCATCGTGTTCTACCAGAGCGGATCTGAACATATCAACAACATAACAAACACCAACAGAGTTTGATGCTTTGTTAGGTGTTAGACTTTTTGAGCCATCTACGCTTGGGTCAGATACAGCAACGACATCTAATGCTGACGTTTGCTGCATATCCTTCTTTGCGTCCTCTTCTTTTTTGAAGACCCTCATTTTTATTGACGAGAAACCATAACTGAGAACGCCTCCTGATGATAACATTGGAGTTGTGGATTCTGGATTTATAACAAACGTTACTGATCGTGTTTCACCTTTTGGCTCATCCAGCCGTGTTACTTTCCAATTTCCAGTGTCCAGTTCAGGATTACTAGCCCGAATTATCTCCAGTATCGTTTGTGGGTCAGATGGCTCAGCAGGAATCCAGGAACGTGCTCTTGGACGATTTGGGATATCTTCTAAGGCAACAACTTCAAGTTTAGCACCAGGCCACGGTTCCCCGACTCCAGACATAGCAATTTTATAAAGATCGACAGACCTTTGATCTGCACAGGCAATTAACTTAACGAAGCCTTGATGCCATCCAACATCGCGACAGGAAGGAGCATTACCAGGATGTTCTTTTAAGATTGGTAGAAAGGCTGTCGCAAGCCTTATCTCAACTTTGCCCCATCTCTCAGGTGTGATGCTGCCATCGGGATCGCTTTGGTCAACTACCGCAACGACGATATTATTGGCTATTATTTCGCTAATTGCTTCTTGAGTACATGTTCGTTCACGTGCTCTTTTAATAAGCGGTTGCGCAACTTCCTCTTGCGACAATTTTCGTTTAACAGAAACCTCAGTTCTGGTTTGAGTTGGAGTTTCATCCTCGGATGATTCAACTACTTTTGTTGCCCAATTAAGAGAATTATTCTGTTGAGGTGTTCTATCCGCTTCTGGTGTTTGCTTTAATCGGTCAATAAGGCGTATGGCAGTTCGTTTGTCTTTGAGAGTCTGTTTTGCTTGTAAGACATTCTTTTTGCCTAAAGTTGAATTCTTTGGGTCGGAATTAGTCCTACGATTTATGGCACTGCTAGTACCTGGTTTATTCTCCGTAGTACTTGTGCCAGTACCAGTACCAGTACCAGCTTCTAAAGGAGTACCTGTTTTTGTGCTAGCGGACCAAGCGTCCGATTTTTTTACATAAGCTGCGTTTAAAGACCGCGCGTCTGTATTGTTTTGTTTGGGTGTATCCATTCTGGTTCTTGCGACCACCCGCCCAACATAAATGCAAAGCGTTAAACTGCTATGTATGGCAACTCTCTATATAAAATCGGATTACAACCAAAGACGTTCAAAAATTATTGAACAAAATCCAGATTATGCATTTAAATAGCTAGCTACTATACACAATAGTATAGTGGTCAAATAATTATGTAAGGGGAAAAGAGGTCGACCATGGCAGAGCCCCATGCCACAGCAAGGCCACAGTTACTTTCTGAGGCGACCAGGTATCAGAAAGGGAGTTCGTTATAATACAGCCGGTATACCCCTGGCTGCAAACCAAAAAACCATGGGCACGAGTCCAAAAACACCCCGGAATTAGGGGGGGTGGTGATTCTTAGTTCATTGCTCTTCATCAGCCTTTCTGACATGGGTGACCCTACCAGGAACCTCAAATCAAATTTAAGGTTCCAGTCAGTTTAGCCTTGGTGAATCATTGCAACCTAAGCCTTCGTACCAACGACAAGGTGATCACCGCACGAAGGTTTCTCTAAAGTCTTTAACCTGAATTAAGGTAACAATCATAGCAGTAACTTTTGTTAAAATTAAATTTAAGTACACATCCAGAAATTAAAAAAAATAGTATGCCACAATAGGCCCGTTTCCGTGAAAACATAAAACTTTAAAGTTTTACTGTTAGGCCTTTTCCACACTTGGTCAACGCAACTCCAACTCAAGTTGCTAGCCTGTGTATTTATACCGGAACCTTCAGATTAAGCAACTTGCACGCAACAAGTTCTCGACACGTTCTCAACCTAATAAATATTCCAAATAAATATCAAGCACAACTGCTTACACCAGAGATAACGTTTAGGCCTTTTCCACATGGAGCAATTGAAAAGTAATGCAACTGCAACGCAACAGCTTAAAAAGTTTCAAAACACTTAAATTTTAAACTGAACTGCAACCTACGCTTTCAGATGAGCAAGTCACGTTGCAACGCAACATTGAAAAATTCACAACAAAACAAACACTTATTTAATGGAAGCTTTGTTAAATAGATATAAAAAATTAATTGAGGATAAAAAATGGTATTTCTTCACTTCCTGCACTTATTTCATATTTATTAACTGATTAATTATTTTCATAGCACACAACACAAATCGGAAACATAACAAATCACCGATTCAAATTGCAGCACGCCGTGTTGCATGGAACTGGTTGCGAATGCGTTAAAAACTTGTTGAGTACAAGTTGTTTCATGTGAAGGTTTCGGTATAAATACATTGGTTAGCAACTTTTGTTGCAGTTGCATTCGTTTTCAATTTCTCCATGTGGAAAAGGCCTTACACAATAAACAAGTGAAAACAATAAATTTCACACATGACTCCTCAAATTTAAGCGATGGGAATAAGCGGTCATTGACGATTAGTTCAATCTTCTACTCCGATCGCTAGCGACCAAAAAGGCCGGATGGGCCAAGGCAAGGCTGTTAATCGCTCACTTTTTGTGAGTAGCTCATATTTTGAGCGGCTCACTTTGCATTTGAGCATTGACGATTTATCGTCATTTTGACTATTTTTGGCACTAATTATGACGTGACGATTTTTCATTTTCATGCCAAAAATTACGATTTTCAGCAAAACTAACGTTGCAGAATGCTCGAAGAAAATTTTGAGATGCAGTTATTATGTAAAAATAATAAATAAAAAGGTAAAAGTTTTGTAAAAAAACAAAGACTGAAAACTTTTGTTTTTATTACCTCTATTAAAGTATAATGTTTTATTTGGTTTAAAAAGAATTTCATCAAAAGTGAGCGCCACTCATTTATTTTGTAAAGTTGAGCGAGCTCATATTTTCATTTTCGACGCGCCTTGGGCCAAAGCATAGTATAACTCGACTAGATAGTGTTAGGGTGGAGAGCTGGTGACCGAAATTGTCAAAAGGAAGCTGACAGCTCATACAAACTCTGCAACCGATGAGAATGCGATAGTGCTGGTGTACACTGGGCTCACTCAACCGACTCACTTTGATGTCTATAGAAGAGATGAGGAAGTGGGAAGATAAATGTAGCGTGAGACAAGGCTGTTAATAGCTATGGTAGAATACAGGTAGATGCACCAGATGAGAGCATAATGCAGGAAATGTCAAAACGAAGCAGAACTTTTTATTTCTTTTCTTGTGTTTCCATTCGCCACACAGCTGCATTTGACAGACATGGCAGTATGGAAAGAGAGCACGGTCAACGCTGCAGCTATCTCTATCCTTATACCATGTTAATAGCTCACTTTTCTCAATAAGTGAGTAGCTCACATATAGAGCGCGCTCACATTCCGAGCGACTCACTTTTTGAGCGCGCTCACTTTAAGAAAAAAATTGAGTGTGCTCAATTTTGAAAATATACAGTGTTTAAAACTGACGAATTATCATATTTTAAACTATTTTTAGCACTAATCATGACGTGACGATTTTCTTTCATTTTTATGCCAAAAATTACGATTTTTAATTGACTCTTTTTTGTTTTACTATTAAACATTTAAGTTGGTAAAAGTTAAAAAACATAGACTCAAAACTTGTGTCTTAATTACATTTGTTAAAGTACTATTTTTTATCTGGATTAAAAATAAGTTCATCATTTATTTTGTAAAGTTGATCGCGCTCATTTTCGGAGCACGCTCAATTGCGCTCAAAAAGTAAGCGAAATTAACAGAGTTACAGTGAGGAAAGAGTTTCAAAAACTTTAAAAATTTAGCAAATCACTTTGGTTTTACATTTATCATTAAGGCTATTCACAGTTTAAGCGTACTTTCAACAAATCATATTTAAAGCATTTGTTATTGTTCAAACAGTGAGCACCTCGCCATGTGACTGTCGTATTAAAAAACTATGCAACCCTGTGATGTATGTGATTATGCGGCTGCAGACAAAGCATAAAAATACGAGGTACAAAAAACACGTCCAAGGGCTAATTTTATTTACGCGTGCCTGCGTATTTGCGTTTGTATGCAAAACAATAACAAAGCAAAATACGCTTTCGTAAATTGGCGTACAAATAGCAAATCGTACAAATAGCAGACTAGCGTATTCAAACTGTGAATAGCCTAATGTTGAGTGTTTTTTCTTTTATGAGCTTATAGCTGTCGGTTTTGCAGTGCTATGGTGCTAGTCTACACCATGGTATAATTATTTGACAAGGTAGCCGTGACAGTTTTTTTGGCGATTGGTAGTTGTCAAAAACAGCTTAAGAAGTTGTAGTTTGCTGCTGTTGACTAGCTATGTGCTTGCTTATTTTTAACTTTTCTTTGATTCATTAAATTTATTCGCGAAGTTTATTGAAATTTTTTTAGTTTGCTGCGGTTGACTAGCTATGTTTAAGCAGTTTATTTTTCACTTTTCTTTGATTAATTGCTTTAATTAATAAAAAAGCCAGTCTACGCTATTACCTTGTCAGTAATTGTGCCATGGTCTACACTAACTTCACTCAACCTACTCACTTTGATGTCTATAGAAGAGATGAGGAAGTGGGAAGCTAAATGTACCATGAGGCAAGAGTTTTAAAAATTTTGCCACTCACTTTGGTTTGACATTTTTTATTTTGAGTGTTTTTTTTTTAGAATAGATGCCGGTTTTGCAGTGCCTATATGCAGCTACGCAGCACACACTCAAGGTAACTTTAAATATTTATTGCTTTAAAATATTTTAGGTTAAAAGCATCACAAAATAAAATGCAGACTCAAAGTAAGGCAATTTATGTGTGTGAATATTTAACAACTTTTTCATGTCAAAGAGAATCGGTTGAGTGAGGCCAGTGTAGATAGTCTCATATGCAGCTACATAGCACATTTAAGCTAACACTAATATTGTATTGCTTTAAAATGTTTTTTGTTGAAAACAGCACAAAAGAAAATGCAGACTCAAAGTGAGGCATTTTAGGTGTGTGAATATTCAACATTTTTTTTATGTCAAAGTGAGTCGGTTGAGTGAGGCCAGTGTAGACAGGCTCATAAGAAAGAAAAGGTAGAACTATCCGGGCACCATTGACAGTTACAACTCCTGATCGCCAAAAAACTGTCACTACTTCTTTGTCAAATAATTTATATCATATGCAATTCCTTCTGTGGTATTCTTGTTCTTTTTGTGTGACTGAGCTGTACTGCCAGTTCCTGCCCAGCGCATGCACTCTTTTTGAATTTATGACTGTGTGCTTCATATGTGTGCGTGTGTGAGCCATGAAAAACAAGTTTCACAAGGAAATCAAGCTGCAGACGTTAAATAATTGCCAGCAATTAATTGCTCGTGAATTGCCCATGGAGCCTGTCTACACAGGCGCCTCGCTCAATCGCCTCACATCAAAAGGTTGTTAAATGTTGACACACATAACTTGCCTAACTTTGAGCCTGCATTTTCTTTAGAGATGTTTTAAACTTAAAACATTTTAAAGCAATAAAAAAAATTAGTGTTAGCATGAGTGTGTGCTTTAAAGCTTCGTAAAGCACTGCAAAATAGGCAGATATAAGCACATAAAAGAAAAACACTCAGAATGACAAATGCCAAAACAAAGTGAGTAGGGGTTTGTCAAATACAATAGAACAACGTGAAATTTCCATGGAACTCCCACGCATGATTCAATCAGAATAAGGTTAAGTATATATTTGACATATCCTTATTTTATGTAAACAAACACATATTCTCTCTCTGAACTTAATGACAAACGGGGTTGTGCAGTCTTTTAAAAAATAAGTATCATTTCAGTGTTTCGCTGCGATTTTTTTTTTAAAAAATTAGTTCTTCTTTTGCTACACTTTTTTTAAAATACCATGCTTTTTTCACTACACTTAAGGGAGATTTTAGGAAAATCGGTTAAAATTTAGGTATATTTAGAAGATTTTTTTTTAAAAAAGTATAACATATATTCGAAAAACTTAATTTGCGTGTTAGTTTTACATCAGTTGAAGTAACAAAAAAAAAAATTTTAGCAAACATTCTGTGTATATAAAGATGGTGCTGAAGTTGGTGTGCTTAAAAAATGATGAAAATTGACCCACATCATAGCTCGGCTTAAGATTGTTTTAAAACAAACAAAAAAATGCATTCGAAAATAGACTTTTGACACATCTTTTACCAAACTGAAATGAGAATTAAGAAAATGATGACGCGTAGAAAAATTCGTAAAATTTATCTTATTTTTTAACACTACTGTTGCGTGTAAAAACTTCACAAATTTTGCAAAGTCGCTCATTTTGATAAAAGATGTGAATAACATTAAAAACAGATTAAAATAGAAAATATGAAAGGTTTTAAAAATGATGTTTCAACAAAACTGCGTTTAAAATTACTCTGGTTAGTTAAAAGTACTCTGGCGAACCGGGTTTTTAGCACTGTAGAATCTGAATTTTAAGTGGATTTGATTGATTAAATATTTTTATAATAGTTTTAAAACAATAATCAATTCAAAAAAATATGTATTAAAAAAATTGTTCGCCTAAATCCTCTATTATTATATTGATGATTTAAAAACAGCGTTTATGACAGGCAAGCTTAATTTTTATGAGCTATGTTTATGTAAGGAATACTATTCGCTGTGTAAATATGACTAATAATAAATAAGTTTTAGTGTTTTTATATTGAAACTAAATATATAAAGAAGTAATTTTTTTTATTTTCAAAAATATTTAAATAACTATATTCATACTGTTTGTAACAAAGAACTACAAAAAGTTTGCATCCCATAAATTTTATAATGAGAACCATGTTTTCAGTACATTCTATGATTCAAAGCTTAAAGTTTTGGAAATATTCGCATGTAAGGATTATTAATTTTCTGTGTACTGTGTAGTGCACACATTGCTTTTATTCTTTTTTTACTGTTTTACAACAAAATCGTGGCAATTATATTATTTAAAACTCATAATATAATTTTGATATAACAAATAAGTTATAGAAAATGTAGTATAAAACGTAGTACTCAAATGTACTTTTGGATATTTCGTACTATGAAAAAGTTTCATATTCATGCAACCAAGTTCTTATTCTGATATAAAAAAAAGTGCTGTTTTGCTCTCCTCGCATTATTAGGGTATCTAAGTTCATTCTTGTGAGTAAACGTCAAATGGCTGCATAACCTATATGATTGAATCATGCTCCCACGTTGTTCTATTAAATTTGACAAACGATTTGATTAGTGTGAACACAGCATATCGCAAATTTTTAAAGTTTTTGAAACTCTTGCCTAATGGTACTTTCACCTTCCCACTTCATCGCTTTCATAGACATCAAAGTGAGTCGGTTGATTGAGGCTAGTGTAGACCAGCACATTGTCTACGGACGACTTTTCTTCGCTTTCAGCAGTGTTCAGTGTTTGTTAACGAATTTTACTAATGTGAACACTGCTTTGGCTCGATTTTTAGACATTTGCTGTCAGCGCAAACAGGAATGCGAAAAAGAAATAGGAAAAACTAGCAAAACAAAATTCAGCCGCAACAAAGGAAAACGCCGATTATTGATTGTTTTTTCTGTCTTTCGTTTCCCACTGGGTTGAAAAAAGGAAGAGTAAAAAAAGAATACAAACTAAAGAAAATTTTAAGTTTTGTGTCTGTCGTTTGTGGTCGAGATTTTCGCGAATATATTAGAAATAAATTTTTGATTTTGCAACATTGTTGTTCATGCAGTAAAGCAGCGATAAAGTGATCCAATATAAAGTAAAAAATAGTAAAAGTTTATTGAGAAAATTGTAAAACAAATCGGGGGAAAAAGAACAAAATAAAGTAAGATACAAAAAGCCTAGGCGCAGTCGAGAATCCTTGCTTCATACTCTTTTTCGTTTCATCCTCTTGTTATACACAGAATCCGAGAGTTTTTGCAAATCTGGGCGAAGACGAATGCATATCCGATGTTTTAGTGGAAATAAAAATTGAATCATTGATTTTTTTTCTTTTACCACAGTTGAAGAGATTCAGATTAAATATACGGCAAACTTGTTTAACTCTTGCACTACAATTTTAGAATCGGCAGCATTTATACGCAAATATGACTAACTTGGAAGAGCAGCACGAAGTGGTTAAGCGTAGCCTGGTACAATTCGTCAGTGCTCATATACCTGGTGCAGACTTTAGTGTTGTTGACGATATTGTGCTTTCCTATATAATATCAATTTTGGAAGAGGCCTCACAGGATCCATGTTTCGATGTTGAGGGTTTTGTTGAAATGATGAGCGCATACTTTGCCGAATTTTCATCCATCGATCAGGGCGTCATCTGTACCTGGATTTTTAAGTTGGAAAGCGAATTGTCGGAAATGGGCAAAAATCAAGAGAATCAGAGCTCTAGCAATAATTTGTCATTGAAGTGGGTTTCAATTTTTTTTTATGGAATATATATAAAGTAATTAAAATTTTATTGTGTTTGCAGTTCTTTGAGCTTGTCTGATATTATACCGGAGTCAAAACTACGTGCTCGTCCATCGTCAATATCTGAAAAGGATGAATTTGCTGTTCTCTCGAACGGCACCGGGGGAGGCGGCGGTGGTGGACATTGCAGCCACAAGCGTTCACAGCATCTATCCGAGACAAGCGATTGTGGATCAACAGACAGTTCTAGCTGTGACTATTTTCTGGATGAGGTTGAAGTGCTACAGGAAATGTTTCCAGACACCGCTTATGTCGAGGTAAAACTGTTTAATTTTGGATGTTTGGGAGTAGCATCAAAACTTTAATCATTGGTTGATTTAATAAACTTTTTTTGGCTTATTGAACCAATAGTAAACATGGTATTGAAATACATATTCAGCCCTATTATGAAAAATTTTTCACGCGGAATCGAAAAAGGGAGTTTAATTATTGAGATAAATCTTGAGCTTTACAATTTTGATCAACCGTTGATATACAAATTTGTATTAAAAATTTCCAAAATGTTCCTGAGCTTTATCTTCAAAATTGAAATTATGCGTAAAAAATTAGTCATGATAGGAATGATTTTATAATAAAAGAAGGTATAACAAATTTTGCTATGCTGCTTTAAAACCATACTGCTTTCAGACCATTAATTATTTTAGCTTAGGCAAAAACTTAAAAAGCTTTTTAATATTAAACTTACTTGGTTAAAAGGAACTATAAAAACATCCTTGTGTATCCAGGATAGTCTTCAGCGTATAACTTTAAAACACTTTTCACAATTTGAATAAGTTAAGTCCTGTGTCTAACGGTAGTTTAAAAGACTATTTTCTTAGCCCGTTTGCTGCATCTTTGTTCGAGTCAGACTTTATAAAAATATTCCATATATTTCCAGCGAGCAAACTTTTTAATAAACGAAAATTTTTCAATATATTTAATAAATTTATTGACAGCAAACTACAGAGCTTTTTTACAAAAACTATTTTTTTCAAAGTATAGTTATAGTCAAAGTTGAATTGGGTTCCATGCATTCCGGGACCCATGATATCGATCTATTGAGTAATGTATTTGTATTCTATGAATTAAAGAACTGTATCTGGCTTGGAGCTCCATATTCTAGAACACCAAGTATTAACGTTAAACACCAAACCAGATTATACTTAGCCTACAACTTGATGGACTTATCACATAAAATGTAGTGTGCAATGATTTTTTATTGTAAAATTGTATAACATCTAATTTGGATGGTTTTGGTAAGAAAATTGAGACTATAATTGATATGCTTATTAAGAAATCAGTGGTTAACCCGTTCAAATTCACAGATCTAATTTGCTTTGTTTGAGTCATTACTTTTTGACTTTTGCTTTTGTGCCCCGCAAACATTTTCAATCGCCTCACAATCGCCGGCGAGTCTATTTGGGAGTCATCCGGGTATCGCCAAATTTAAGCAGCTGAGGCCATAAGAGCGATTCGCCGGGAAGACTCGCGAGCGAATCGCCTAAAGGGTTCGTAAGCGATTCGCTGGGAAGAGTCGCAAACGAATCGCCCAGAGGGGTCATAAGCGATTCGCCGGGAAGATTCACGAACGAATCGCCTAAAGAGTTCCTAAGCGACGAAAGTCGTCTTAAGCGATTCGCCGACAAGAGTGGCAAACGAATCATTTTTATGGTTCCTCAGCGACTTGTTGCGAAGCGACATTGTTGAAATTTACAAGTTGTTTTATAGGCAACATTCTTTGTCAAACCGGTCAACAAAAAAATCGACCACCGAAAATCATGCTGATATAAATATTTTCAGTTTCAGATCAGGCAATTTAATACAAAAAATTATTTATAAAATGTTTTTTATGTATGTATATAGAATAGCCTGCTTCATATTCCAACGATCGATTTTTAAAAAAGCCATCTTCCAACGATCGCCGGAATAAGCGAAGGAAGATTTTGAAAATTATTGAATTGCGCATTTATCGCTTGGGCGATCGAAAAGCTATCCATCGTCTAACGATCGCCAAAATGAGCGAAGGGAGAATGTGGAACATTAATTTTTTTGGCATGATAAAAAAAATTAAAAAAACACGTTCATTGATTTAGAACTGTAGTATTACGGCAAATCTGATCCACATTTCTATTCCTTATGTTAATACAATGTTCCTTATATAAAATTGCATAAGAAACAGCAATAAACCCAAAATCGAATTTTTTTCACATTCATGGTTTTGGCATGGAGGAGACGATATGTAGTTTTTCTTACAAAAATCAATCTCAAGCATTTTGAGTTTTTGATTTTTCACTGCCTTTCTTAAAAAACAGCTTCGTCCTTGCGGGAGAGGAAGACATCCTTATTTTTTCCTAAAATTTTTTTTGGGAGATCTTGACCACCCTACGCCACTTTTGAGATCTATTAGAATACGATCTAAAATTTTCGATACGCCCTACTCTACACCTTTATTTTAGAGAGAGTTTTAGTAGAAGCCGTAGACATCTCAATAGATAGTGTGACCCATATTTTAAGTGATGTTTTGAGTTTCAAAAAGGTGTGTGCACAATGGGTGCCGCATTCGCTAACAATGGAACAAAACGCATTCGAATGAGACTTTCTCAGCAACATTTGGAGGGTTTTAAAAAGGATAAAAAGGATTTTATATATCGATTCATAACTATGGATGAGACTTAGGTCTACCACCATGATCCTAAATAAAAAAAAAGAAGCTAAAGAGTACTGGTACTGCGGCTCCTAAGCTAGTTCGTGGTCAAAAATCTGCAAAGAAGGCATCAATGCTTTTTTTTATTCAAAAAGTAATGTAATCTTTAAGCGCTATAGGGCCAATAAAATAAAATAACTTAGGTTACTATGTGCAAATGAGATCAGTTTCAAAATTCAAAATCAAGGACCAGAATCTGTATGAGCAATATGAAAAAACTCAAGAATTAGTCATAATTTTATGATTTAATTTTTTACTCTAAAATGAAAACCGCTTTATGATTTTTATTTTTTTGCTCAGAAATAAAAATCTTTTTTTGATTCATATTATTTTCCTCATCATAGCTCAGTAATTGAAATCAATTTCTGAAATTAATTTTTTGGTCAGATAGATTTTAAGATTATGAACTATTAACACTAATAAAGTGCTATTTCAACAGGTTATAATAAAAAGCTAATGACAGTTTTCTATGCGTAGACTGTTCTGTTTTTTCTATTGTTAAAACCATGATTCAATAATATATAATTACACGTATTTTTGACGTTTTCTACACTTGGTATTCTTATTTTGAAATAAGAGCAGAGTGAGAGCATGAGAGCAATGCCATTTGAGCGAAAAATGCACTATCATACTATTGGTATTAAGTTGTTTACATTTTTTTTTTCTAATACTTTAAATGCTCCGTTTTCTTATGTGCATTAGTAACTTTTTAAACTATTTTTACTTGCTTAGCTTCATTGAAAACTCATTTAAAAAACATATAAGAAATAAAAAGACTAAAATTAAAATTAATAAGGATATTCATTAGACCGGTTCAAATTACAAAAGCAGACTGCTATAGCACAGTGGGTAGCACAATGCTGTTTAGCGGGCATTATTTGGAATGATATTTTTATTCAACAATTCAATTCATTAACAAATTTCTACGTTCTTAAAAAAGCATTCCCCCTTTCCAACATGATGAAAAAATTAATTATTGGTTTTTACATGCACATTTTTATATCTGAGCAAAAACATTAAATCACAAACAATTTTAATTTCTGAGCAAATAATAAGGATGCATAAAACGATTTTTATTTTTGAGCAAAAATAAAAAAAAAATCAGTAAATACTTTCTGAGCTCAATAATAAAAATCCTTAAACGATTTTTATTTCTGAGCAAAAAAAATAAAATAAAAAACAATTTTTATTTCTGAGCAAAAAAATAAAATCAAAAAATGGTTTTTATTTCTGAGCAAAAACATAAGAATCAGAAAACGATTTATATTTTTTTTAGAAAATAAATAAAAATTAAAAACTGATTTTTTTTTGTTTGAGCAAAAACATTAAAATCAAAAAATGATTTTTATTTTTGAGCAAGATAATAAAAATCCAAAAACGATTTTAATTTTTGAGAAAAATAATATAAACCAAAAACCTATTTCTAAGCAAAAAAATAAAAATCAGTTTAAAATAATTATTTTTAATTTTTATTTATAACGCTAACAAAATAAAAATCATTAATGATTGGAAACTTACTTAGTTGGCCCTACAACCGTATGTTGGTGTTGGCCTCATCTAAGAATTTGCGCCAGCCATTTCTGTCTTTTGCTTGCTGGCGCCAGTTGGAAATTCCAAGCTTCGTCAGGTTGTCCTGGTCTTTCCAACGAAGATGCGGTCGTTTTCTTCTGCGTTGACCGCCGCTGGGTACCGAATTGAATGTTTTCTTCACTGGAGCATCGTCTTTCATTCGCTAAACATGACCAAGCCAGCGAAGACGCTCGATTTTAATGCTCTTGACTATGTCGATGTCAGCGTACAGCTCATAAAGTTCATCATTCCATCGTATTCGGTACTCGCCAGTGCCGCAGATTGGTCCGTAGATCTTACGAAGAATCTTTCTCTCGAATGCTCCTAAAGTCTTTTCATCTGAAGTGCTCAGCGTCCAGGTTTGTGATGCATAATGTAGGACGGGCATGATGAGCGATTTATAGAGCGTGATTTTCGTTCGTCGAGAGAGGGCTCTGCTTCTCAATTGCCTACTGAGCCCAAAGTAACACCTGTTGGCAAGAGTTATTCTTCGTTTGATCTCAATGCTGATGTCGTTGGTTGAGTTTATGCTGGATCCCAGATAAACTAAGTCCTTCAAAACCTCGAAGGAGGTATTGTCAACTGTAACGTGGGTTCCAAGACGCTGGGACTGTTTGTTTGTTGACACCAAGTATTTCGTCTTATCTGCATTCACTGCCAGACCCATTCGACTTGACTCTTTTTCTAATCTGGAAAATGCTGCACTGTCTTCGCGCGTATTATGGCCAATGATATCGATGTCATCAGCATACGCAAGCAGCATAACACTCTTGTAGAATATTGTGCCACTACGTCTCAGATCAGCAGCTCGGATGATCTTTTCCATCATTAGGTTGAAAAAGTCGCACGATAAGGAAATGGTGGGAGAGGTTCTTCCCGATTTTAACTGCGCTGCTGATGTTGCTCAGTGTCATCCTGCAAAGTCGTATTAGTTTTGCAGGAATACCAAATTCGGATATGGTGGAGTACATGTGCTTCCTTATTGGGCTGTCGAAGGCGGCTTTGTAGTCGACAAAAAGATGGTGGGTGTCGACTTGTTTTTCTTGAGTCTTCTCCAAGATTTGTCGTATCGTGAAAATCTGGTCGATGGTGGACTTTCCAGGTCTGAAGCCACACTGATAAGGTCCGATCAGTTCGTTTACAATGGGTTTCAATCTTTCACATAAAACGATCGACAGGACCTTATATGCGATATTAAGAAGGATTATCCCACGTTTATTGGCACAGATAGTGGGATCGCCTTTCTTGTGGATTAGGCAGAGCACACTGAGATTCCAATCGTTCGGAATGCATTCTTCCGACCATATTCTGCTCGTGAATGCATTTAAGTGAGCTTCGTCTCCGTTCTTAAACAGCTCAGCAGGTAAGCCATCAGTTCCCGCGGCTTTGTTATTTTTAAGCCGAGCTAGCTGTCAGAACTTCATCATAGTCGGGCAGCGGAACCTCGACGCTGTCATCCGAAATTGGGGTTTCCGGAATATCATCTCTATTGGCGGGATTGTTGTCAGCGTCGCCATTTAGAAGCTTAGAGAAGTGTTCCCTCTATAACGTCAGTGTACTCTGGACATCTGACACTAGATTCCCGTTTTCATCCTTGCAGGAAGAGGGCCCCGGTTTTAAAATCATCGGCAAGGCGTCTTATTTTTTGGAAAAGTTGTCGGGCCTCATTCCTGTCACCATACATCTCAATCTTCTCCTGCTCGCGCTTTTCTGCCTCTCTTTTTTCCGCCTGAAAATACGTCTCTCTTCCCTCCTCTTTTCTTTGTATCGCTCCTTAGTAGCGCGCGTTACAACCGACTGCAAGGTGACTTTGTAGGCGGCGTCGCGACACTCCTGGTTGTACGACTGGTTTCGGCGAGGGCGGTGGTAGCCAATCACCTCTTCAACAGCCGCACGCATGGAGTTGGAAATATGTGTCCACTGCGCGCATATAGCATCGATTGGAGGAGTGTTTTGAAGCAGGAGTGAGAGTCGAGTGGCGAAAGCATCGGCTGCCTGTTTCGATTGCAGCTTGTCGACGTTTAGCTTTCTCTGTGTAGGGTTGCGTGTATTAGCTGCGCACAGACGTGTACGGATCTTGGCTGCAACAAGATAGTGATCCGAGTCAATGTTTGCACCACGGATCGTGCGTACATCCAATACACTGGAAGAGTGCCTTCCATCGATCAAAACGTGATCAATTTGATTTTTGGTTTTTTGATCTGGGCACATCCAGGTGGCTTTATGAATATTGAGATGCTTGAATCTAGTGCTACTTACGACCATGTTTCGTGCTGCGGCGAAGTCAATCAGCCTCATTCCGTTATGGGAGGTGTTGTCGTGGAGGCGGAACTTTCCGACTGTTGGACCAAAAATATTTTCCTTGCCCACCTTAGCGTTGAAGTCACCAAGCACGATTTTTACGTCGTGACGGGTGCAGCGCTCGTAAGCATTTTCAAGGCGCTCGTAGAAAATTTCCTTGATCTCATCGTCCTTGTCTTCTGTCGGAGCGTGCGCACATATTAGGCTTATATTAAAAAAATTTAACTTTGATGCGGATGATGGCAAGTCGTTCGTTCACAGGTGTGAATCGCAGAACGTGGGGCCGTAGTCTCTTGCCAACTACAAATCCGCATCCAAACTCGTGCTTCTCCGCATGGCCGCTGTAGTATATATCACAGGGTGCATGCCGAATGCAACCCTGTCCCTTCCATCGCATTTCTTGGATAGTAGTGATATCAGCTTTGTATCTTTCCAAGACATCAGTCAGTTGGATAGAGGCACCTTCCCAATTAAGGGTTCGGACATTCCAGGTGCATATCCGTAAATCATTAGCTGGGTTCCTTTCGCCTAGATATAATCGCGATAACAAATTTTCTCAAAGGAACGGCAAGAAAATCGACTCGTAGAGGGCACTACCGTTGCAGTCAAAATTAAGTTCAAACAAATAATCATGATACAATAACTATTAGGTGTCATGGGAACGTGTGTCGTTCAAAACTGTTGTGAACTTTTATGGTAGCGATACTTTAGTGAACGATGTTTTTCTCTGAATGTGTTTTACTCTAAACGTCAGAAAAATTGTAAATTATTTAATTTAATTATTAATATTATGCAATTATATAAATAATTTAAGTGCAATTGTTGGCTCCGCTGAATGCGACCAATGTGTGTGACACACGCGGTTTGTTTTGTTTTCTTTTGTTTAACATTCGATGGTCGCAGCTCGTAAGAAAATAGGTAGCTGTCATGGCTACCTAATAGTCATTGTATCAAACAAACAAATCATTAAAAAAATGAAATGACAGCTCATAAAAATATACAGGTGCGGCATCTGTGTTTCAAATTTTTTAAAGGCCATATCACAATTTTATATGGATAGCAAAAATAATCCTATTTGTTATAGGATTATTTTTTTAGTTTTTGCTTTGCATGTAAAAAATAATCTGGATTATTTTGAAGCGAATGGAACGCAGCTATTATCAGTTTTTCGTTTGCGGAAGTCGTCATCAGATTTTGGGATCAGTTTTCTTCTTTTCTTAATTGTTTTCATTGTTTTCAATGATTGGAAAAGGCAATGCAAACAGCAAAAAATTCGGTATACTCAAAAGTGTTATGCGACAAGTAGAACATGCTGTTTTTTTCATTAAAATTTGAGAAAAAATCATTTTTTCGGTCCCTGTTCAAAATAAAAAAGTATTTAATACAAAAAAAAGTAAGAAATAAAAATTTGAAAACTGGCTAACAGCCAAGAATCATCCATCATTCCCCGACAAATTAAAAAAAGGGGGTGAAGGTCCACGCGATACCAAATTAGTTAATTAAATATAGTGTCATTTGCTTTTAAATAACATTACAGGATGCCTTAAAGTTCCTCATATCTCTAGGCATGGTATTCCAGAATCTGGCAGATCTGGCAGATTGAGAAGATGTATCTTACAGACTATTACAAAGATAACTTAATAAATTATGCCATTAATTAAAGAGTACAAATAAATTTAAAATAAAACGGTTTTCATCAACATTAAAATTAAGAATGGGAGAGATCGTATTACATAACCGTAAGCATCTTGCGACTGGCAAACTATATGCATAATTTGTTGCGTGCGTTGTCTCACAAAACCGACGGTTTACTCTCAAATCCCTAGGAGCAACATAACTTTGAAAAAGTTTAGATAGTTCGGGACAGACTAATTTTCCACTCAGTAATTTATACACAAACATTATAGAGAAAAATGATCTTCTATCCTCCAATGATTGTAAACCAAGTAGCTTGCACCTGGCTACGTAAGAGGGCATAATATCTGACCATTGCATGTTTGAAAATGTGTATTTCGTAAAAAGGTTTTGAATTCGTTCAATGCGATTTGAAGAAACATTATAATACGAGTTCCATACAACTGAACAGTAATCCAGTCTACTTCGCACAAATGCCACATACAAAGCTTTAAAAGATGAATGATCACTAAAGTCCGTTGTGTTTCTTTTTATAAAACCTAACATTGAATAAGCTTTTGCTGTAATGAAATCTATATGAGCGTTGAATTTTAATTTAACATCAAATATAAATCCTAAATCTTTTATTTCATATTGATGGTTTAAAAAATAGCTATTGTAAATGAAATCAAATTGCATTTATTTTTATTTAAATAAAGATTATTTCTACTACACCACCCTTGAAGACTAGTCAAATCATCTTGTAGCTTTAAGCAGTCCGAAATATTAACTACTTTAAGAAATAGCTTAACATCGTCTGCAAACATAAGACATTGCGAATGCTTAATAAATTGTGGTAGATCATTTATAAAAATCAAAAAGAGTAAGGGTCCACAATGGGAGCCTTGTTGAACACCAGATGTTGCATTTATAATACAATTTGATCGATATGAATCTATTTGAACAAATAATTTTCTTTCACATAAATAACTACCGGAAAATTTTAATAGAGAATCTTTTATCCCGAACTTTTGGAGTTTATATAGTAAAATATTGTGATCAATCTTATCGAAAGCTTTAGAAAAATCAGTATAGATAACATCTAACTGAGAATGCTGTTCCATTGCTTTTGAAATTCGACATTTTTTGTACAACATACACATAAGTCTGAAATTGATGAAATCAAAGAAGGAATAGTAAGGAAATCGAGATACATGGGAACGTTATAAAAAAACCTCACCACTCTGTTCACAAGCAGTTGAACTTTGCGCAAATTAAAGGACAAGGT
Source organism: Dichetophora obliterata (assembly GCA_963920525.1). Lineage (NCBI taxonomy): Eukaryota > Metazoa > Arthropoda > Insecta > Diptera > Sciomyzidae > Dichetophora > Dichetophora obliterata. Next base: position 307,787,179 of record OY986435.1, read on the forward strand.
ACCAGAGAAGACTTCCAATCCATAGGTGAGTTTGGACATCAGGAGAGCGTGAACAAGTCTGAGCTTGATTCGTATGGGCCGATACAGATTCAAACTATAAAGCTTCCTTAAAGTAAGATGAGATCAGACCATCAATATGGGACTCAAAAGTTAAGTAATTGTCAATGATTAAACAAACCTAAGCACTTAATTTCATTGACGAATGCAATGGGCTCATTATTAAGAGAGATTGAAGGGGCATCAGAAACCGTTCGCGACGGTTTGAAGATAAGGGCTTTAGTTTAAGTGGCATTGATATGTAAAGCATTATCAGCCACCCACGATGATATATTTGAGAGATTATAATTGACGACAGTTTCTAAGGAGTCAAAAATATACATGTGACATATTCAGCCCTATCACGAATAACTTTTCACGCGGAATCGGAAAAGGAAGTTTTAATTTTTAAGATAAAGCTCAAGAACATTTTGGAAATTTTTAATGGAAATTTGTTGATAAACCGTTGATGAATAAATTTGCATTAAAATTTCAAAAATGTTCTTACGCTTTATCTTAAAAATGAAAACTACCTTTTCCGATTCCGCGTGAAAAATTATTCATGATAGGGCTGATTGCTTTTTTGGGATGCAAAAGGGATTTTGTTGGTGGATTATCTCCAAACTGGAAAAACAATTAATTCTGAATATTGTTGCAGCCTTTTGGATCTGCTCGAACGCAAAGATTCGTGACAAAAAGACCCGGTTTGCAAAGGAAAAAATAAATTTTCATCAGGACAACGCACCCGTAGCCACAGTGACTACCGGCACGTTTATTCCCATATTGATTTTTAAATAAACAATCAGTAGAAATGAGATTGTGACTAATATATTAGGCAATCACTGCCATAAACATTGCTATTGTTATGTTAGTTTAGAATGTCACACACACACACACACTCTGAATTAGCCATTACATTTTCCGACTCAAAAACGCGTCTAAAATTTTCTTTACCTTTGGAGTATCTTTCGAAAGCATTACTTTGGTAATTTCTTAGGGACCTTTATAACTTTATTTTTGCCTATAAACTGCGGGAATACATTCTTTATACATTAAAATAATTTTTAAGCAAAAAAAGAAAACAAATTTAATTTTAAATACCTCTTCAGAATTCAATTCTTATCCAATTGTTCCAATTCCTCCGTTTTCAGTTTCATTTAGTTCCCTGCCAATTGGTGAAATAGCCGATATAAAGGTTAAAATAAATTATCAGCCGACTGCGCTTCTTATAATCAAATGTTGTTTGCGGCCCTGGGTATGAGACTTAAGCATGGCAAATCTATATTTATGCTATGTATTATATAAAATTGAAGTGAAAATTTAATGTTACCACTTTAATCCAAAAGTACTGGGCTGATTTTTTATGAAAAAAGTTTTAAAATATATTTGTGCTACAGCTTTATTTGGGGTATTTTTCTTTCGAAATTTTAATAACAAGTATATTTAATTACAGTGTTAAGTTTTTTAAGAAATTATCCCAGCTGCCACGCATTGCTTAATCGTTTTCTTTTACGCGGTTGTGTTGCGAGAGTATCAATAAACTCAATGTTGCTCTCTTCACTTTTCTTTTTATGCTCAGCTAGCACAGCGCAACAAAAAGAACAAATAAGCCTTTAGCAATGCCGGAGTTGCCAGTTTCTTCGTACTCCTGTCCGCCATTTGTTGACAACTAAACCGTCAAAAAACGCCAAAAATGTCTTCTTAAAATATTTTAATAAAATAAATAAAACCATTATATTTACATAACATCATAAATATTGATGAATTTAATTGTACACGGTCAAAAATCTTGGACTAATTTGTAATCCATACATTGGATTTTGCATTTCTTATTACTTGTTCTATTAGAATTTAAAAGGTTCAAATTATTAGAAATTTTTTTAATAAATCCAAAAATAATATTTAATGCATATTGGAATACTACTCTAAGAAAGCAGTTTTCAGCGTGGTTCGGTTCTTATGCATGTTTATAATTTCTCTATACATGTGGCTTCAAAGAGCAGTTGATAGAGCCATAAACTTATAACCTAAGCGTACTGGGTTCGTACTCCACAGGTTTAGTTATTATTTATTTTTGCCGAAAATATTTTAATAATTATTTAGATTTAATCTTATGAGGGAATAAAACTCAATTTTAATATTTGGCGTCGATTAAATTTTAATACACTTACGGTACCACTATGAATAACACTTTACGTATTGAAGCAGTATTAAAAAATTAGTTCAAGTGCAAAAAGTCGAGCTTGGTAACAATCATATTAATATACAACTTTACAAACTGGCCTTGCAACCATCATATACGTAGCAACTCAGCTCAGGTGACTTTTCGCGGCTGATACAATTATATTTTTTGGTACAATCGACTCAAATCGAATCAAAAAAATTTCATTAAATTCGTCAAAATTCGTTAAAAAGAGGTACTTAGATCAAAAACGTACTATTGTAAAAACCCAATATTGTCATTGACAAGTATCAAATATATTTTTTGTGCATACTTTCAGGCTGAACATTTTTGAAAACAGTATGTCTTGTAAGAGTACTTTATGTCAAAAAATAATTACAGTTTGAGAAATACTGTGTGCGAGCAGCGTGCTTGCCTTTTATATATTAAGATACAGGATTTACAAGAATTTAGTCCAAGATTTTTGAGCGTGTAAAAATTACGTATAGAGAATACCAAACAAATATTTATGGTTTTTAACAAATTGTAAACAGGTCTCTATACACTTCTCTGTCCTTAAGTTCAGAATTTTCTGGTTTTGGGTTTTAATATTTCTTTTATAGGCTCGAAACTTTCGCAGTATATATTAATATTATAAGTAAAATTTGAGCCCAAATTTAAATTTATTTCGTTTTTTGATTTTTATGTAGTTCGTAATTGAAAAAATTTTTGCCTACTACATCCTCATATTTGTAATATAAATACTCTCTAAAATTTCTTATCATGAACGCAACTTCAATTTTCCCAGTCTTTTCTATATTTTCTTGTTCCTTCCTGATTTTTTGGTATTTTAGCACTCACACTAGAGTGGGTGATTAGTATGGAAGGAAAAAAGTGTTAATGGGCGCTTCGCGTTTCTGATTCTTGGGATTGTACTGAGCAAAAAAGTCCACTAGACCATACGTCTACGGTGAAAATCGAGCTTCCAGATTTTGACTTGCAGTTTTTTCTCAGACTTTTGTCACGTTTTTTTTGGATTTTTTTTTTGAACCATTGGGATTTTCGATCCAATACTAAGACAAAAATCTCAATGGTTTGGCTGTTATAGGCCAAAATATCAAAAAAAAAAAAAAATGTCCCAAGAATCAGAAACGCGAAGCGCTCATTTTGATGTTCAAATCGCCCCACCCTAACTCACACTGAAAAAATTCAACCAATATCAGCTGTTCAAATGTTTTATGTTGTGGTAGCATCGTTGCTCGGCGATTTAAGATTTAGAGACAGGAAAAATGTTGGCTTTGTAAAAAATGGTTGTATAACGACAAAAAGGATTTAGTCTCTTTAGGGGAATCTCGCCAAAATATCGCTAAAAAAATGTTGAAAACGTCACTTACTTTTTCGTCATCTCGCCAAATCAAAATTCTTCTCGCCAAAATGGCCATTCAAACCGTCAGTTTGGCGAGATATTGCCATATCTGGCATCTCTGAGCAAGACGAAAAGTGAGATACGTATAAATGCGGAGCGACGCTCTAAAACAAAACAAAATGAAATTAAACTTTTTTTATCTCTTTGACATGTATTGTCTTAAGGAGATTGATGAAAAAAACGTCCGTGGCGTGCTTGTAACATAAATTATTTTCTAAAAATTATATTGAGATAATAAATTGAGTGAAACTACTGATAAACAACGTTTTTGTTTCTTTTTCCTTTTCCGTTTCCAGGTCAAACATTGCATTGCCATAGCCAAGGGTGACATTGATAGCGCAACACAGATACTTTTGCATCGCCAGGAAACTGGACAAAGTCTCACAGACAAATCCAATTGTTTGGCCAATCGCAAGAACATTGTTGTAGACGATGCAGAGCTGAAGAATCGCATTATTGCTAGGTTATTTGTTTAAACACTGCCAGACATTTTGAGTTGAACTTAATAATTAAATTCCTACATTCTTAGATACTCCTATGTGGATAAGAATGCTACTCAACGTGAATACAAGCCGGTTGCTCCCAAAGTTGAACCCAAGAAACTAGTGCGCTATCGCGACAACAAAATCGTATCGCTCAAGGGTGAGCGTTACACGGAAATTAAGCGCGACGAAGATGCTGAGTTGAAAAAACCCAAAAAGCCGATTCAACCGTAACTAAAGATGATGAAAATCTACTTCAAGTATTTCATAAAAAAATTGCAACAATTTAAACCAACGCAAGCATGCGTTGTTAACATCAAGAAAAATAACAAAATTAAAGTATTTACGACAAACTTACTACTCGTACAACTACAGCATAAAACCAACAACATTTTTAATCTAAATGTATTTGAATTAGACTTTTACTCACAACCAACACACACCACTTACAACACATTTAATAGCACCCGCATCTTAACTACTGCATATAATAACAACAACAAATCTAATCCTTATTATCTTAAATGCAATATTGCAATGTTTTGCAAAGAATTAGCAAAACAGCAGCAGCAGCAGCTCACTAGAGCAAAAGCTTCAAACACTTGCTTAAGCGCCACTTCATCACTATCATTGTCATTGTCATCAACACCACCGCCATGTTGGATCGTGTCTTTGCATTGGACATTGCGCCAAAAGAGTCTTAAATCAACATCGATTGTGATTGCTAGAATAATTGAGTTTTTGTTAAAATGTTATTTATTTATTATTATATTTCTATATAGCAACAATAATTTAAAGACTATAGCTTATCGAATTTTTAAATTTAGGTTTTTTAACTATTATGACAACTGTGCAGCAGCAGCATCAACAGCAGCCGCTAAGCTTATATTTAACTTATCATGAGTTGAATTTTTTTTTAAACTGAGTTGATTTTACAACTATCGATATTTAATATTTGTTAGGAAATTATGACAGATTGTGTTCTACTCTGGGCGTCGCAAAATATATTTCGCAGGCACAGAGCAAGTAATTTTAAATAGCTTTAGATAGAATTTTATGTTTAAAGATGCAGCGAAGAAAAGGAAATTTAAAGACCTTAAAAGTTAGCCATTAGCGGCATCCTAGAATAGAACACAATACCAGGAATGAGCTCAAATAGACTTTATTAATGTTTGATATCAAAAAATAACTAAATATATACAACTTATGCCTATAATTTATACAATTAAAAATGCTGAAGAAATGCATATTTTTAGTAACCATAGAACATCGTTTATTTGAGGCCATAAATCATGCAAGTTATCAATATTTATTTTTTTTTTGTAAATTTTTATTGTCAAATAAAATAATTTATAAAATGTCTACAAAACTTGAATAAGAGAAATGCATAAACCAAAAACTCAATTATCAAAGCCAAAACGCAATGCTTGTCAAGAAATTCGGGTTGTAGTTATGTTAATGATGATAATGACGATGATGATGATGTCGATGATGATAATGATGATGAAGATGATGACAAAAACGCTTATCAATAATTTAAAGCAAAAGTAATGGAAAACAATACACGAACATAACTATAAAAAAACATACATAAATAAATGTTGTAACTTAGTGTGCTTCAATGTAATTCCTATTTCCAAAAAAGCAAAAACGAAACAAAAAAATATACTTAAAATAGTGCACTAAAATAAAATGCATTCTCAAAAAGTTACTCTCATACATACTCTCACAAGCATAGTTAAGTAAATCAACAGTTTTATTCATACCTACACACACTCAAACACACAAAACAAAACAAAACAAATATTTATCAACATATTTATAATTTCCTTACAAACTAATTTTTATGCGAAAAATGATGTGCATAAAGTTAGCTCCGCATTTTGTCTATGGAAAAATATGCGTGCAGCCAAGTGCCCCTGTCTGCTTGCGCTATTCTAAAAGTGCTTCCACTCTGTATGTTTTTACATACGTATCAAATTTTACACATGAAATTAAAAATGTTTCTTATTTTAAAATTTACATATGAATTTAAAAAATTTATTTTTATTGCATCCACATTATTTGTTTTTCATTTCGTCTCAGAAGCTATATACAAGCATACATACATAGTATAGAAGCACTTTAAGTTATAATCTTCATGATATTTAAATTTGAAGTTAGCTTCGCCATTAATTTATTCAGACACTCGATTTAAATTATGCTGTGAAGAGCTCGAGTTGTGCTGCATTGGTGCCACAGGGAGATACAAAAGAAATTTACTTTAAACATATATGAACGCGCTTTAAATTTGGTAATGTTTTCAATATCTTAACGGCACATTGCAGCACAACTGAAGCACAAATTCTGAATTTTGAGAAAAATTGCATAAAAATACAAAACTCATAAAAATCATGTTATCAGAATAATTTTTTTTATATGAATTTTATATGAACATGAAGAAGGCTCCGCTGCAATGCACTTGAATTTTTTCAATTACTTATAGTTTTGTAATAAAGTATTTAAACAAACAAAAAAAAACTTTGCAAACTTAATGCTAGTTTAAGATTTCTTATTATTGCTGTTATGCACTAGCTTTGTATAAGATAATTTAAAAAAACAAAACTTTGTGTATCGTTTTGCATATGTTGCAGTGCACACAAAGACTACAAAGTCGAACTTATTCAAAATGTAATACAAAAAAATTGAAAACTTGTTGAGTTTTTGTGTGTAAAAACAAGTGTTGCTCTGCATACTAAATTGCTTTTTATTTAAGCCAGTTTTTAAAATAAGTATTTTTGTAAGGCAAGCAAAATTTATTTAAAGTCAAACGTTGACAGCGTTTCTTTACATATACATATAACCAATGAGTTGAATATTTTTTAAATACAACAGCGTTTATTTATAATAGATTTTTAAATTTAACAGACTTTTTCGAACAGCATTAAACGGTTACGTTAAATTGTTAAACTACTTGTATTACATTAGGTCTGTTTCCATACTCGATTCAAGTAACTTGATGTTACTTGAAAGCGTTAATTTACAAATTTTTTGACCTATTTAGGTCAAGTGCTATTAGGTCTGTTTCCATACTAACTTCAAGTAATTGTAATTTGCATGTTATTCTTCTCTGTCGAGCTTTAAAAATTCGTAAAAAAACTCTTTCAAGCAAGTTCAAGCTACTTGAATCGAGTTACGGGAACAGACCTAATATTGCAAAAAAAGTCATGAACTTCGATGTTATAATTAAAAAGTTTTTGTATAACTGCAACATTGAAATGTATTAATGGCTCTTTTAAAATAACAACAAAACAATTTTTTCGAAAACTATGTTTGAATGGTTTTGAATTAAAAAGATAATGTAAGCAATTTAACAGTTAAACAAACTTCTTATGTTCTCTACTCTTCTCTACTTAAAAACACACACAAACACACACGACTCTCACAAACTCTATATTATTCTATATATGTATTTGATTTTTACAAACGTTCATCTACTATGATATTTAACATGCTTTGCATATACTTATATACATACATATATATAAAATATTATTGAAAGAATCTCCCTCACACACATTTGCTTTCTTTATTATTTCCATATTATTATTATTATTATTATGACATTTAGTGATATTAGTTTTTGCTGATATATAAAATCAACTATTTTTTAGTTTAATATTTGTTTTGTGATACTAGAATAAATTCTCTCGAATTAATAAATTTTAATAAAATAAACATTATAAACATAATCATTTGAATTTATTGATCAAAGTAAGCTGGAAATGTTTCAATTGACGCACTCTTAGTAGCGGCTTTAAAACCTGTTTTTAAGGTTACTAATCGAAGTTGAATCTTCAATGTCACGTCGGCTTTCAGTCGTAATACAACTCGTTTTGTATCGCTGCAAAAAAATAAAAAAACAATTCGTTTATAGACTGATATTTATGTACTTTGTTTCTGTTGTTTTTCTCATTAATTGATCTAATTTTGGGAATTTTAGCTACCTGTTTTGTGTAAAAACATTTAAACACCTAACTTAAGAACCTTAAGTAATTCTCCTCTGCTGCTTTTAAGAGAAACGGAAAAACTAGAGAGGTTTTTTGCAACCCATTAGGAAAAGAAGGAACATTGAAAACCTCAATGAACCTGAATCGATCGAACTAACTCATAGAGTGCCATGCGAAAATGATAAAAATAAGCTTACGCTACACAAATTTATACTTTTTAAATTGAAGCTATGGTTATAATAATATTGTCTTACAATTAATAATACTGTAGGTAAATTTTCAACTTTTGAAAAGACACAAAAAACACCGAGGTACGTAAACTTAATTTTTGGTCGTAGAATTTAGTGGCATACTCAGCTTTTCCAAATCAGATCAAAATCTCGAAATATTCAGATTTTTGATATTTAACCTTCATTTGACCTTCATTTAAAAAAATTTTGTATAGATTTTTAGCAATTAATTTTTATTGTCTTTTCAAAAATACCTCCGGTGTGAAAATCGAGTAATTCTACGTTTACATGTGGCAAAATGACTCATTTCAGTTCATTCAGCCATATGAGAAATGAAACTATCTCATTTCCCATACAAATTTTTAGTTGCAACTCAGCTCATTTGAAACAAATGAATGAGATTGGATACGTTCTTTAAACTTATTGCAAACTATTTTGAACGCATTCAATGGAGAATGGATAAAAAACACAGAACACACTCAAAACAAAGGAAAATGTCACACAACATACACAAAAAAAAAAAAACAAACAACAACTAGTTGTCAAACAAAATGAGATACTTTCGTAAAAAAAACACCAATTTAAGTAAACACTTTTAAATGACTCATTTCATTTTCATTTCATTTGGCCCAATGTAAACGTAGTATTAGCCTTGTTGAATCTATGATTTTTCAAAAGTTAAGCAATTTCGCTTTTTCTGCCATTTTGACCAAATTTGAATGTTGAATGTAAAAACTTAAAAAAAGTCTTAAAATTTTTTACTCAAATTAGTGTTTTTATTTCATAAGTAGATTAAATTCTGAAAGTTTAAGCAAAATCGGAGGTGTTAAAAATTTTTGATCTCCAAAACTAAGGAAAATATAGCTAAAAGTGGGTCTAAAAGCCCTATTCTGGCAATTTAGCAATTGTTATCAAGTATTTTTAATATTTCTCTGTGTTTGTTGTAATTTTTCGATTTCAAAACAAAATTTGAAGCTCGTGTTTTAACCATCGTGTTTCAACCATCGAATGTCAAACAAAAGAAAACAAAATCGAGAACGTGTCACACGCATTGGCCGCATTCAGAGGAGTCACCTGTTGTGAATGGATCATTTAATTTCAAAGGTTTCTCACTCAAATTTAAAAAAAAAAAACAGTTGCCAACTATTGACTCCGCTGAAAGCTGTCAATGTGTGTGGCACACGCACTTTATATTGATTTCTTTTGTTTGAATTTGCAGCTCGTGAGAAAATAAGTAGTTGTCAAGGCTACCTAATAATAATTTTATCATGAGTGGGACTGCATCGTCTAAAATTTTTTATTTCTTATTTCAGCTACCATAAGCCTATATCTGTATCTTTTTTAAAAATATAATGCAATGATTAATGACGCAAACAGTAAAAATAATGTAAATGAAATTCAATGAAATGTGTGTAAATACAAATTTTATGTATGTGTATTATTATGTATTTTAAGTGTATATTAATTATTTCAATAAGTTTAATTTATATTTTTGTTTATGTTTTACTTTGTTTTTTATATTAAAACCCATAATTTAAAATATAATGAAGTGACAAAAGATAAAAATAATGTGCATTAATGATGAACCGGATGTACGGATGAACCGAATCGGGGGCAGAAAATAAACTGCACTTTGCTTGCTATGTTTTCTGTTTTCCTTGTAGCAAGATCTCAAATGCAGGCATTAAAAGAGACTTCAAGACCCATCAAACAAAATTTCATATATAAAAAAAAGTAAATTTATTTTATTTTAGCTACAGCTCTATATATACATTGAAAGAAAAAATTAAATATCCTTTTTGAGGATTATTTTTCATTCAATAGTGCTCCCTGTATTTTATTTTTATATCAACAATATTCAATTTAAATGTAATAATAAAGTTACGTGTAATTATAAAATAATAATTCTATCTGAATAAAAAATATTTTGAAAAAAATAATCAACCGTGCTAAGGCAGTCCCCTCACTGCTATACTTTTTTTTCCAAGTAATAAGCTCGAAGTAAAATTGAAAAAACAAAGTAATAAGCTAGTCCGTATACTAAATCTCGTCAACTATCGTTATAGCATTATCATCCGGAAAAGATGCATGAATGGAATCGTTGAAATGATATGATTAAAAAATTTGAGTTTTTAGCGAATCAATATGTTAAGAAATTTCCTGACTTCGACTTCTCTAAAAATTTAAGTTCATAATCTAATCTCAAAATAAGTATTTTTATTGAAAATAACGGGAAACTGGAGGCGAACCCTTAACATGGTAACGTGTGTGACTGTCTCAACCTGGCGAGGCCAGCATAATCTATCTGAAATCGTCTCAAGTCGACTTAAACCACCACGTGGTGTTTCCTGGGAAACGTCAAAACTAGCAACAGTCAGTTTGGTGGCTAATATGAGCGGCGGACCCCCTAGGCTTAAAACACGTTGTCCGTCGGGTTTTAAGCCCACCCGTAAAAAAATTCAATGAAAACATCAAAGATGACTACCGCAAACGAAAAACTGATAATGATTTACGAATATGCACCTGGAATGACCGAACTCTTCATTGGGAAGGTGCCTCTATCCAACTGGCTGATGTTTTGGAAAGATACAAACCTGATATCAATGCTATCCAAGAAATGCGATGGAAGGGACAGGGTTGCATTCGGCATGCACCTTGTGATATTTACTACAGCGGCCATGCTGTAAACATGTTGTAAAATGTGAAATGTCCAGCGATTCACACCTGTGAACGAACGGCTTGCCATAATCCGCATCAAGGCTAAATTCTTTAGCAAAAGCTAATATGTGCGCACGCTCCGACAGAAGACTAGGACGATGAGACTAAATAAACTTTCTACGAGCGCCTTGAAAATTCTTACGAGCGCTGTAACGACGTAAAAATCGTGCTTGGTGACTTCAACGCTAAGGTGGTCAAGGAAAATATATTTGGTCCAACAGTCGGAAAGTTCAGTCTCCACGACAACATCTCCGATAACGGAATGATGCAGATTGACTTCGCCGCAGCATGAAACATGGTCATAAGTAGAACTAGATCCAAGCATCTCAATATTCATTAGGCAACCTGGATGTTCCCTAATGAAAAAAATCAGAAAGCAAATTTTTCACGTTTCGATCAACGATAGGTACTCTTCCAGTGTATTGGATGTGCACATGTTTCGTGGTGAAAACATTGACTTGGAAGCTTTTGCTATTTGACTCTCACTCCTGCTTCAAAGCACTCCTCCAATCGATAATATATGCGCGCAGTGGACACACATTTCCCATTCCATGCGTGTGGCTGCTAAAGAGGTAATTGGTTACTACCGCTCTCGTTGAAGCCAGTTACTGCAGTTACTGCAGAGAAATACGCCGCCTACAAAGCCACCCTGCAGTCGGTTGTAATGCGCGCTGTTTAGGTCGATACAAAGAGAAGACGAAGGAAGAGAGACTATTTTCAGGCGGAAAAAAGAGGCAGAAAATCGCGAGCATGAGTAGATTGAGACGTATGGTGGAAGGAATGATGCCTGAAAATTTTTCAAAAAGATAAGACACCTTGCCGATGTTTTTAAAACCGCGGCGCGGCGTCTTCCTGCAAATAAGAAAAGGGAAATCTAGTGTCAGATACCCAGAGTACACTGACGTTATGAAGGGAACACTTCTCTAAGCTTCTGAATGTTGACGCTGACAACAATCCCACCAAAAGAGATGATATTTCGGAAACCCAATTACGGTTGCCAGCGTCGATTTTCCGCTGCCCGACTCTGATAAAGTTGATAAACTGACAAAAAAATAACAAAGCTGCGGGTACTGATGACTTATCTTGTGAGCTATTTAAGAACGGAGTCGAAACTCTATTCAAATGCATTTACGAGCTTTTATGCAGAATATGGTTGGAAGAATGCATTCCGAACAATTAAGATCTCAGTGTACTCTGCTCAATCCACAAGAAAGGCGATCGCACTAATTGTGGCAATAACCGTGGGACAAACCTTCTTAATATCGCATATAAGGTCCTGTCGATCGTTTTATGTGAAAGATTGAAGTATATTGTAAACAAAATGATTGGACCTTATCAGTGTGGCTTAAGACCTGGAAAGTCTACCATCGACTAGATCTTCACGCTACGACAAATCTTAGAGAAGATCCATGAAAAACAAATCGATACCCACCATATTTTTTTCGACTATGAAGCCAACTTCGATTTCAATAAGGAATCACCTATACTCCACCTGTCTGAATTTTGTATTCCTGCAAAACTAATAGGACTTTGCAGGATGACACTGAGCAACACCAGCAGTGCAATTAAAACCGGGAAGGATCTGTCCCCACCATTTGTTACCAAACGAGCTTTCATACAAGGTGATTCCTTATCGTGCAGCTTTTTCAACCTAATGAGGGAGAATATCATCCGAGCTGCTGATCTGTGACGTAGTGGCACAATATTCTCAATAACAAGAGTGTTATATTGGCCGCATTCTAGCCGAAAAAGTGATCAAGTAGCGAAGTAGCATAAAATATTTTCGCTATATAAATTGTGACATCTCAAGGAACATGTTCTGTGAGAGCATACCATTCAGCCCGAAAGTTGTGGAACAGTTCTTTCCGCTGAATGCAGGCATTGATTTCGTATGCTGATGCCATCGATAACATTGGCCAAAAAACGCTCGAAGTCAGTGCAGATTAGAAAGAGAGTCAAGCCAAATGGGTCTGGCAGTGAATGCAGATAAGACGAAATACTTGGTGTCAACAAACAAACAGTCCCAGCGTCTTGGAACCCACGTTACAGTTGATTATACCTCCTTCGAGGTTGTGAAGGACTTCGTCTATCTCGGATCCAGCATTAACTCAACCAACGATATCAGCATTGAGATCAAACGAAGAATAACTATTGCCAACAGGTTTTACTTTGGGCTTAGTAGGCAACTGAAAAGTAGAGCCCTCTCTCGACGAACGAAAATCGCGCTCTATAAATCCCTCAGCTGCCCGTCCTGCTTTATGCATCACAAACCTGGACGCTTAGCAGTTTAGCTGCAAAGACTTTAGGAGCCTTCGAGAGAAAGATTCTTCGTAATATCTATGGAGCAATCTGCGTCAATGGCGAGTACCGAATACGGTAGAATATTGAACTGTACGAGCTGTACGCCGACATCGACATAGTCAAGCGCATTAAAATCGAGCGGCTTCGCTGGCTAGGTCATGTTCACCGCATGAAAGACGATTCTCCAGCAGGGAATCTCCAGTTTTATTAAAAAAAAATCATTAAATAATAGTTATTTTTCAACTTTTATTTTACTGCTTAGTAATAATTTATAATAAATTTATAATTTGGTAGTAATTTATTTTTGAGTTTTATTTTTTCCCTCACAAATAATAGTTATCTGTTAAGTTTTATTTTTTTCTCACAAAATAAAAATTATTTTCGAGTTTTACTTTTTTCCTCACAAACAACAGTTCTTTTTTAAGTTTCCTTAAATAAAATCCTTAAATAATAGTTATTTTTCAACTTTTATTTTTCTGCTTAGTAATAATAGTTAAATTTTAAGTTTTTTGTTTTGCTCACAAAATAAAACTTATTTTTGAGTTTTATTTTTTCCCTCACAAATAATAGTTATCTGTTAAGTTTTATTTTTTGCTCCCAAAATAAAAATTAATTTCGAGTTTTTCTTTTTCCCTCACAAATAACAGTTCTTTTTTAAGTTTCCTTAAATGAAATCCTTAAATAATAGTTATTTTTCAACTTTTATTTTTCTGCTTAGTAATAATAGTTAAATTTTAAGTTTTTTGTTTTGCTCACAAAATAAAACTTATTTTTGAGTTTTTTTTTCCTCACAAATAATAGTTATCTGTTGAGTTTTATTTTTTGCTTACAAAATAAAAATTATTTTCGAGTTTTACTTTTTGCCTCACAAATAACAGTTATTTTTCAAGTTTTATTTTTTCTTCACAAAATAAAACTTTATTTTTTCCCCTCACATATAACAGTTATTTTTTTAGTTTGATTTTTTTGCTCAAAGTAAAACTTATATTTGAGTTTTATTTTTTCCCTCACAAGTGTAAAAATGCTTTTTAATGAAATATAAAATAGTTAGAAAGTGCTAGATTGAAAAGTTATAACTCGGATATAGCTTAAAGTTTTTTTTGTGATTTAAAACATGAAACTAAACCTTTATCTGTGAAGAAAAAAATAAAACTAAAAAAATAAGTTTTATTTTGTGAGGAAAAAAAGATATACAAGTTTCCTTTCTTCCTCTTTTCTTTATATTGTTCTTTATTAACCTATTTTTTCTTGAAATAAAGGCACAAGAATTTAAAATGCAAATATTAACTGTTGAATATTTTTTAAAAAATAATGTTATATAGACTATTATTATATACAGTATCATATACTGTTTTTTTTCGCTTTTTCAAGAAAAAAATATAACCAAAAATCGAAGGTTACAATTTTAAAAGTACAAAAACCAGTTCAGAAAAATACTTACAAGGTTTTAACAATTAATTTTCAGAAATCAAGGCATGTTAAAGAAATGAAGAATTTGTAATTTTTTATTGCTTTAAAGCTGCTTATAAAATTTCCAAAGCAAGTAGAAAAAGATTAAAAAGATTACAAGTATGTAGATTAGAAGTAGAAAAGATACGAGAGCAGAAAGTTGACTCAAAATAATGGATTAGTCCTAGTTGTCGTTAACTAATCTGCTCTCAAGATTATAAAATTTTATCAACTCTTTTTTTTGTTATCAAAAGTTTTGTTTACGGTCGTGCTAACAAGAGTAACAACGTGGATTGATAGAGCAAAAGTTCCTAGTGGGGGCTGAGATAAGAAACACCTTTACTGAGCGAATACACCCAAAACACAAACACACACACAAAACACATTTGTAAACAAAATTATCTCTTTAACGTTTAGGAATTTTGATGTTACGTTATAGTGGCTAGCGCCTGGCACTGGCAGACGTTTTCTTTCTTCCGACGAGGCAAGTTCTAAAAAAGTATTTACGTCGGTACTTGATTATATATTATTATAGCTATTGTGAACGGTAAGCGAACCTGATTTATCTGCTTTTATAACCAGCAAGTTATTTAAGAACATATGAAGATAAAATCAAGGCGAAATATTGCTTAAAATTTTTTTTTAATGCAGAACTACATTTAGTAAAAGAAGAAATATTAAACTCTAATTGAAAAAAAACCATGAAAGACAATATTCAAAAAAGATAAACGCTCTATTTAAATTGTTAAAACATGGTGCTCATCATTTAGTGATAATGCGAAATATTAAAAAAAAATTTAAAAATAGAATAAATATAATTAGAAAACGGCTTGAACAAAGTTACAACAGAAAATATGTGGAAGCATATTTTGCAGATTTTTTTAAAAAAAAGGGCACGTGATGTGTTTAAGTGGTCATATGAGATACCTTTCGATATGTCATAACGATTAGATCCCATGAAAAGCATACATGTAAACAGGTGGCACACCTGGGTGTTGGTGAGAAGATCATTCATCAGCACAGTCAATCTTAACACAAAGGCAACAAAGTGTTAATGAATACCGCCAGTGGCGTTGTAGCTTCATGTCAAATTATGTGTGAGAGCGTGTATGTGTGTGTGTGTGCGTGTTGCGGCAGTGCATGTGATCTGTGAAAATTTAAACTGAAACTTTTTGACTCTAATAATTTCTGAAAAAAATTTTTAAAAATAAAAAGAGTAATGAAGTTTAATACAATTGTTTCATACTCAATTAAATATATTGTGGTAAAAATATATTTTTTTAAAAAAACAGTGAAATTTTTATAAGATAAATAGGTTATTTCAAAATATATCGGATTAGGAAAGCATACAATTAACCTATATTTCGGGAAGATTATGATTTCCGTCATGCCACATTTAACTACGAATTTGTGAAATATCAATTTGATACCAATTTTAAAAAATTATTATTTTTTTATATTAGATCTTGAACACAAATTGGCTTTATCTCTTTTATCAAACAACCGATCAAGGCAAAAAAAAAAAAAAAAATTAATTTTTAAGAGTATAAAAAATCTTAGAAAAATGTAAAATAGAATGATTCACATATATTTTACTCAGTAATATCAGCTTCTGAGCCGATTAAGTCATTTCCGTCTGTCTGTTTGACTGTACGTCTATCTCAAATATCATAGCTTTGATCTCAAATATGCACTGCAAGTTTAAATTTTGACAAAATCGGACGAAAACCACTCCAACGTAAAAAAATTTCAAGTCTCTAACCTGCAAACATTTGGAAGACGAATGGGAGAGAAGTTGATTTTGCGAAGCAATTGCGTTTTGCAACTCAAGAAAAATTTTAAAAATCTTCCTGCGCTCATTCTGGCGATCGTTGGAAGATTGATCGCTTTTTGATCGCCCAAGCGATGAATGCGCGATTCAAGAAAAATTTCCAAAATCTTCCTTTGCTCATTCCGGCGATCGTTGGAAGATGGATCGCTTTTCGATCGCCCAAGCGATGAATACGCGATTCAAGAAAAATTTTCAGAATCTTTCTTCGGTTATTCCGGCGATCGTTGGAAGATAGATCGCTTTTCGATCGCCCAAGCGAAGAGATTGGCCTGGTTTTTATACGATTTTACCAAATTTCAAACTCAAAGTTAGTTAGAATGTTCTTTGCACATGTGCCTAATTTTAACCGTTTCATATACAGTGGAATTCGGTTATAATGACCCTGAAGGGACCGGAATATTTCGTCGTTACAACCGAATGTCGTTATATGCACATAAATTTTTTTTTGTTCATTGTTAAATTAATTCATTTATTATAAAGAAAAAAAATGTATTATCAATGGAAAAAATAAAAATATAAAACTAAGGGTAAATAAATACAATAAGTTTTTTGCTTCTTTGACTTTCTGATAATAAATATTTTTCTTTTCAAACTTCCATCCATGTTGGCAGCAACCGAAACTGTAACACGAACCGTCACAACTTTTCCTCCTATACACTTTTTACCTTTAAATTTTAATTTCTATCGGGCATGAGTTTAAGGAAGAACCTTGTTTCATCAGCATTATAAATTTTTTCTGAGTCCTAATCGCCATTTCAAAGTTTTGGAAAAAACTCTCAAGTCACCTTGGGATAAAAAATTCGTTTTATCTACAATTTTAACTAAATTATTGGCTTTTTCTTATAAAATATGATCGGTTAGAGGTATATATCGCGATTTTTGGATTTTCTACATTTTGAGGAGGTGTGATCCTTATATTTTAACCAGATTATTGCAGATTTTTCTTCAATGATGAACGCGTTACGTTTAGTTTGTGGAGGCATTTATGGAGACACAGTAAAAAATCAATCATGCATTTGAAGGAACAAATGTATACTGAGCAAAATCACATGCGCAAATAAAGCTATGCAGTTTTGTTGTCTACGGTTATTTCCCTTTCAACAAAGCAAAAATTGCAAATATGTTCAGTGAATATTGTTTGTTCACATATAAATAAAACAAAATTCATAAGTAAGCAAATTTAGTCTCAACTTGCTTTCGACGTCGCTATATGTGAAAATATTTATTATATTTTATGAAAACTGCGTAGTTATATGCGAACTCGTCGCTATATCCACCGACGTTAAAAGCGAACGCAGTTCCGAAGGAATGAGAAATTAGAAAATGCGGACTTCAAGAATACGACGTTATAGCAGAAATGTTGTTATAACCGAGGTCGTTATAAGTGAATTCCACTGTAGTGAAATTGTATGGGAGGTAGGCGTGGCTTTTATACTATTTTGACGAACTTGAATAATATTTTGGTGAATATTTGGTGAAGTGCAAAATTTCAAATCAATACATTAGTTGTTACAAAATTCAACCATTTTGTTTAAGTCACTTCGTATGGGAGGTCGGCGTGGTTTTCATGTGGTTTTGACAGATTTCAATTATATGGTGAATTTTTGCGACCAAAGCTTATGTGCCAAATTTCAAGTCATTACATACTTTAAATTTTGTGGCATTTTAAGAGATTTTACCGATTTGATAAAGTCACGTTGTACGGGAGATAAACGTGGTTTTCAGTCGATTTTTACAATTTTAAAATATATAGTGAATTTTTGTATACTTCAAAGCTTATGTGTAAAATTTCAAGTCACTATATAATATTTTGTGGCATTTTTAAAGATTTAATTCTTATGATAAAGCAACTTTTCAGGGGAGCTAGGCGTGGTTTTCATCCGATTTTGCTTATTCTCGAACTTGATCTTCGTTTTTTTTGAATATAAGCACATAAACCAAACTTTAATACAGTAGTAAAAATTGCGGCTGTAAATTACTAAATTTTAGTCTAATACGATCAAAACCGCCCAAAATAAAGCATTTTTATGAATTTGTGGGCGGTAAAAGAGGTGCGGCAACACTTCTTTCCTTAAACTATTTCATAGTCAAAACAAATCGACTGCCAAAATTTCAGCTCAATTCTGGTTATATCTGGCAAACTTTTCTTCAGTCCATTATTAACCTTTGAAAAGTGTGCGTAACTATAAAATGACTGCGCTCATTTTAGTACAGTGTCCGAAAGTAGACATATGAATTAAATGATCAAATTTTAGTCTAATACGATCAAAACCGTCAGAAATATATAATTTTTATTGATTTATGGGCGATAAAAAGGGTGTGGCAAAAATTTTCTTGAACTATCTCGTTTCAGCGCAATCGGACCAGTAGGAAATTTTAATGATTTATAAAAAGTGGGCGTGGACACGCCCATTTTTAGTGTAGTTCCTGAAAGTTACCATACAAACTAAATGAATAAATTTTAGTCTTATACGACCAAAACCGTCTTAAGTAAAACATTTTCATTTACATGTGGGCTGTAAAAGGGGCGCTGACATCCATTTTTAGAAAAGTTGCCGACAGTAACCATACAAACTAAATTACGAAATTTTAGTCTAATACGATCAAAATCGCCCGAAATATTGTGGGCGGTAAAAGGGATGTGGACAATTTTTTTCCTAATCTATCTCGTACTCACTTACACTTACACTCTATCTGCATTCCTTCTGGAGGTTCCAATACAAACATCACAAAAAATTGAAAAAAAAAACAAAAAATAAAAATATCATTGCTAATCTACACAAAAACGTTACGAGACTCGAAAAATTTTACACTCAATATCAAATCGCCGCCTTAGAAGTTTCACTTCAAAAAAGAAATGAATTAACTATTTAAAAATATTAGGGGTATTCACGATCCAGTGCACTTGCCTGTGCAGTTGAGAACTTGACGACTTGTGCAGTTAGGTTTTCGTGAATACACCACTTCGTAGAAAAGCACTTGTGCAGATTTTGTTTTTGTTCACAAGTGCACAAGTCCTCAACTGCACTGGCGTGTGCACCTAATCGTGAATACCCTTATTGTTATATTTTTCTTTTTTTTAATTATTTCCAAAATTAACCTCATTCTTAACCAAACTAATAATTTCAAATAATCAGCGACTATATCGAGCCATAAAAGCCAAAAAAGTGTAACGAATACGAAATCCGAAATTTACTTTCAAATGACAAACGATAGTACTATAACAAACCCAACTACTCCCAAAATTTTGAGATCTCTACGTTAAACCGTTCTTCAGATATACCCATCACAAAAATTGAGCTTACTCTATACTAATGTATTGCTCTTGCAGACAACACCAGAGAATTGCTTCTCCTGTAAGCAGTTTTGTTTTTGCCGGTTACTTTTTCGGCAGTTATGGCTCGATACATTTTTTTCATTCTAAATTTCATTAAAATCCGACGATCCTTCTTCTTATTTACCACTTTTGTATAAGCTTAAAGAACTTACCGGAAAAATTTCGAAATATTTTTAAATCAAAATGCCTATTTTATCATCAGCATAGAAGTTAGGGCGGATTTATTTTTTTCTCTGCATCACTCATTTTCGTATCCTACGTTAAATTTTAAGAAGAAAACTGCTCGGGACCATGTGGGTACGGTTCATTTGGCTTCCGCAACTTTTGGTTTAGAGATTTTGATACGTGAATGTTTTTGATATTTATACATTTCATGGCATTAATTAGACATTTTTTATCAGGGCGCTCAGTGGATCGTTCAATACAAGGCAATCAAGAAAAATTATATTATAGACTTTTATGATTGTTTTCCATGTCTTAGCTGTAAAAAAGATGTAATTATTTTCATCAATTTTGGATATGTAGGCGCGGCACCTCCTATATACCTAAAACATATTTAGTGCTATATCTCGCAAACAGGTTAAACTAATGACGCTTTCGATTCACGAAAAAATTTTGGATGTTTTCTACTCTCTTTTTTATCTCAAGAGGGCAGAAATATCCAAAAAGGGGCAAAAAATTTAGCATTTTTTGAGAAACGAAAACCCCACACAGTTGAACTCTCTCCATATAACTGTATGCCATCTTTAAGAATTTTGCATTTTTTTCTACTTTTGAGGTCAACATTTTTGAGAAAAGAACACGATTAAATTTTAAAGGTCACTATTTTTTCCTCAAGAGGGCAGAAATATCCAAAAAGGGGCAAAAAATGTAGCATTTTTTTTGAGAAACGATGACACAGTGAACTGTCTCCATATAATCGATGGACAAAAATAGAAGTAGTCTCCTATGATAATGCCATTTTTAATGCTTAATTAGTAAAAGCCAATTTAAAAAAATTTAAAAAATGGTCGAAATCGGTTAGACCCTAGGGGTACCTCCCTAGGACCTATATTAAAATTTTGCTATATGGGAGGTACATACAAAAGTTGGCCGATCTTAACAAAAATTCGTCAGAAGGGTAGTCAAATAGAGTTATAGATGTGTACTGAAAATAATCGAAATCGGTTCATCCCTACGGGTACCTCCTTCGAACCTATATTATTATTGAATAAATAAAGTTTGACCAATAGTTTCTTATGTATGTTTGTTGCAATTAAGCTTAGGCTAAATGGTCTGTTGTTTTTTTATGCAAATAAATAAAATTTACTTCATATTTTTCCTCCGACGTTTCGCTGGCTATTTTTCAGCTTCCTCAGGGATATTTATTAAATAAAATTTTAAATTTTACATTAAAAACTGATTTTTTACATTAAATTTACATTAAAACTGGGTTGACTGTTAAATAACATTATTACAATTTAAAACATGGATTTTTTTTTTAAAAAACATTAAACATTAAAAACATCACTATTGAAATTGTCAAGTAGATCTAATACTAATATTGCACCAAAATTTTGGTGCAATATTAAAAAAAAATCCATGTTTTAAATTGTAATAATGTTATTTAACAGTCAACCCAGTTTTAATGTAAATTTAATGTAAAAAATCAGTTTTTAATGTAAAATTTAAAATTTTATTTAATAAATATCCCTGAGGAAGCTGAAAAATAACCAGCGAAACGTCGGAGGAAAAATATGAAGTAAATTTTATTTATTTGCAAAAAAAAAACAACAGACCATTTAGCCTAAGCTTAATTGCAACAAACATACATATTATTATTATTTAGCTTGATTTTGTATGGGAGGTACATACAAAGGTTGACCGATCTTAACAAAAATTCCAAATGATTCTATAAATTCACAAAAATGATATTGAAATAGAGTAACAGATGTGTATTGCAAATGGTCGAAATCGATAAGACCCTAGGGATACCACCCTAGGACCTATATTAATTTTTTACTTGATTTTGTATGTAAAATTGGAATTTCAAGCATTTTTCAAACAAAAAAAAAATATATATATTTATATATTTGCAGGACGAAGTAGGAAAAGTTATTTTCAGTTCCTAGTTGTATAATATAATTATTTTGATAGTAAAAAAAAGGCACTTCTTTTTATAGAATTTGTGTATAGGGGCATATTAACTTTGTCACTCCGTTTGTAACGCCGATAAGGAGGCGTGGCCAGTATAGAAAAGTATATATATTCTTGATCAGCATCACCTGAGTCGATTTAGCCATGTCCGTCTGTCCGTCTGTGGTCACGATAACAGCCGTAATTTTTTAGCTATCGCAACGAAATTCAACATATAATTTTTTATTAAAAAATGGAGGTCAAGTTCGAAAATGAGCCAAATCTGATAAAAACCACGCCCACCTCCCATACAAAGTTATTTAACTAAAACGGTAAAATCTCTTTAAAATACACAAAAATTAATATAATGACTTCAAATTTTGCATAGCGTCTTTAATATTTATTATAAACTTTGCTTATGAAATTTGTAAAAATGGGATGAAAACCACGCCTACCTCCCATACAACATGACTTACCCTAAAATCTCTTTAAAATCCACAAAACCTAATTTAATGACTTCAAATTTTGTACAGTGTTTTTAATATTTAATGTAAACTTTGAGTAAGAAATTTTTAAAAATCGGATGAAAACCACGCCTACCTCCCATACAAAGTGACTTAACCAAAACGGTAAATCTCTTTAAAATCCACAAAAAACTTATTTAATAACTTCAAATTTTGCACAGTGTCTTTAATATTTAATATAAACTTTGAGTAAGAAATTTGTAAAAATCGGATGAAAACCAAGCCTACCTCCCATACAAAGTGACTTAACCAAAAAGGTAAAATATCTTTAAAATCCACAAAAATGAATATAATGTCTTCAAATTTTGCATAGCGTCTTTAATATTTTTTATAAAATTTAAGTATGAAATTTGTAAAAATGGGATGCAAAACACGCCTACCTCCCATACAAAGATCACCAAAATCGTAAAGTCTCTTTCAATTTCACAAAAATTAATTATTTAATTAAAATTACTATAAACTTTAGGTATGAAATTTGGGAAAATCGTCGTCCTTGGGGGTATTTTAACGTCGGCCTAGTCGAAGATAATTCCTTACTAGTTTTTTGTTTTTTTCTATCAAAACATGCCAATTTTCATGATTTTTCATTGGAATTTATGAAATTCTGAAACCACTTATATATTGTCATTTTTTTTCGATAATATAATAAACTATTTAAATAAATCTATAATTTTTTATAACAATGAGCTTTGTTTGGCTCAGTTTCGTTCAAAAATGGATTTGTGGCAATTATTTATATAAAGCAAGCTTGTATTAAACGATCCATTGGGCGCCCTCTGGTGAATTTTTTAGGTAAAAATAAACATTAGGTTCGGATTTTCCATACCTAAAAACCCCCCAAATTCATTTATTGGAGGTAAAATTATAAAAAACGTCTAATAAATCATATGAAATGTGTAAGTAGCTACAACATTCAGGTATCGAAATCTTTAAACGAAAAGTTGCGGAAGCCAAATAAACCGTACCCATATGGTTACGAGGAGTTTTCTTCATAGAATTTAGCGTAAAATACGAAAATGAGTGAGGCAAGGAAGAAAAGTTTTATGTCGAATAAATTAATCCACCCTAATAGAAGTGAACTTTGAATACAAGTTTAAAAGGCCACTTTATGGCGTGTTGTTGCCAACGTAAAAAATCAATGAAAAATATCTAATTGTGATTTTTTTCCCTCTCAATTTGTTATATAAGTAAATAGATTTACGACCAATTATGACCTAAATCCATGATCAATTTTAAAAATGCTGTTATTTACGGATTTAACATGATAAAAAAGTATATGAATTTATTGTGCTTTACATAGAAAATCATATAAGTTAGAAGATATAGTTGAGACTTAAAAAAAATCTTATCGAATACTTTATAACCTCAATAGAAGAGGTTAATCCCAATTTTCATATATTTAATCTTATCGTTGAAGCAACATTGAAACTTTTGTTAGGTATTTTTTTTTAATAGCTCTGCTTTCTAGTTTCTTAAGGTTTTGACCAAAAAAGAAAAAATAACTTCAGATTATCAGTGCAATTATTAGTGCAATTACACTGTAGGGACATCAAAAAGATACACCAAAAATTCAGAGACACGTAAACTTAATTTTTGGTCGTAGAATCTAGTGGCATGCTCAGTTTTTCCCAATCAGGTCAAAATCTCGACATATTCGCTTTTGAAATTTAGTCACTTTTAGACCCATTTTTAGTCTATGACCCATATTTTTCTTATTTTTGAAGACTAACAATTTTGACCACCTCCGATTTTGCTTAAACTTTCAGAATTGAATCTTATTATGAAATAAAAACACCAATTTGAGTAAAAAATTGTTTGATTTTTCTTTAAGTTTTTACGTTTAACATTAAAATTTGGTCAAAAAAGGCTAACCCGATTTTTACGTTTGAGAGGTTTTTGAAAAGATAGTAAAAAGTAATTGTCAAAAAAAATGTGTTTTTAAATTTTGAATTTGAAGGTCAAATATCCAAAATCTGAATATCTCAAGATTTCGACCTGATTGCGAAAAACTGAGTCTGCTAAATTCTACGACGGAAAGTTAAGTTGACGTGTCTCGGCGTTTTTGTGTGTCTTTTGAAAAGTTAAAAATGTACCTACAGTTTTATCAATGTGCTCAAAGTAATATATCTGTGGTCACAATTAATAACGACTAAGATCAAAGTATCGTAAAAAACGATATTTTAATTGCACGAACTACGACGAAAAAAATATGTGCCGACATACGTGATGATCAATTCTGAGCAAAAAATGAATATCTGCATACTTCCAAAAATTGGCAATAAAGTAAATTCGATATCGCTTTTTACGATATTTTGAGTTTAGTCATTACTCCTTGTGACCACAGATTTTATAGTTTTTTTTCCTTGTTGTTTTATATACTTTTGTGATAAAAGAAATAATGTCCAACAGGCAAGTTTGAGCATTTGTAAAAAGGAAAAGTTTTTAATTTTAATCTTTTAGTAACGTTTTTTGAGTTCAACCCTTAAAATCAATTGAGTATTTCGATTGATTGAATGAACTATTAACCTAGTATTACAATAAAATTACAAACTGTTTTTTTTTAAATAGTTGCAACGTTATGGTCTAACTTGGTGATAATAACAACGAATACTTGACAATAATTTGAACTATTCTGCTATTTTGTTTAATTTATTACAAAAACTTAAAAATATAGGCTTCGACTAAAATTCATTGCAAGAGAAAATTGCTTGTATAGATTATAGTAATCTGTAAAAATTTGGCCTTACCAATGTGTTGCTTTGGAAAAATACCAATTTAATTTAATTGTGCGGTCAATATTATCTCAACAAGGTTGTGACATTGTGAGACACGCCACTGTAACACAGTCGCTGTTGTATTGATATACAATAGTAATTTATTGGTTTGTTCCATTAAACAATTTGTGGTTTATGTTATTTTGTTGTTATTGTTACTGTTGTTGTTGCCGCATTAATAATAAAAACGAGCAATCAATTGAACAACACAGAGAGAATAAAAAATACAAAATTCATTTTATACACTATTTTAATTAAAGCCGGAGCAAATATCTTTTGTGTACAATTTTTAAAGAGAACAGAAAAACGACAATGACACAATAACGTATAGGTTGTGCGTGTCATAAAAATCGAGACAACTTGAGTGAAATAGCAAAAAAAGAACACCATAAAACTTGTTTCTCCCGAAATACTTGAAAAAATCGTCAGTTAAGAAAATCAAGTTGAATTCTACTGAAGTATAAATTTTGTATAGACTTTACAACGATGCCTTGAAACATTGTTTATAATAGAAACAAGTGTAATGAATAAAAAAAAATATCAAACGCACCCATACAAATATTGCCGTTAAGAAAAAAATTATACTAGTCCTACTAGTCGCGTATCCATTCCACCTAACCATCCATCCGTCATAAAGTTACACTCAACTGGTTGCAACCCCAAAAAGCAACTGAACTCGAATATTGGTAATAAAATTAATTACTTTATATCTGATGGTTTTCAAGCTTGCACATAATAAATGTACAAACACATAATTATAATACTACCCTCCTAAGAAAAAAGTCATATCTCCATTTGAGTAGTTTTGAGATATATAGCTTTTATGTTTCTTATCTTTCTAAGAAACACACTAGAAGTGACCACTTTACTTAAATTTTTCAGTCATTTGGAGTTGAAAACGGGTAATATTAGCTTAACACAAAAATCAGAAACTCATTCACTGTTTCGAATATGCCTTTTTCTACATTTTGGAATTTTGGCGTTTGTGACTTTCTTTCTTAGGACGGCAGAATAAAAGTTAGCTGACATGTTTTGATCATCATCAATAAAAGATTTGTATCACATCGAAGTCAAACGAATAAGCCAAATGAAATTACAAACCCCTTCAATTTTTATATTTACATATACAGTGGCGCAGTGCTGTATCTAGGATTTTTTTCGGGGGGAGAGGGTTTGCTTAAAAAATGGCATCTGGCAACCAATAAACATAAATAATTTATTTGTATTTTATATTTTTTTATTTAAAATTAATTTTTATAAATATTTGCAATAAATATTTTTATTCTAAAACTAAATTGTGAAAAATGTGGAATTAAAAGGGCAGGAAATGCTTGCCGAGGTTAAGGCATAGCACTAGCCTCGGTTAAAAGCAACTCAAATAGTCTTTCACGTTTGTTTCGCCTACTCAATAATTCACGTATGGTTCCAATCAATTCCTCTAAATTAATCTATCACTTTCCTTTCAGGTCAAAGACCAAAATTTGTTTGTATAAGGCACATGCCTTGGTTCTTTGATCTTAAAAAAAAAAAAAAAAATTTGAAATTATTTTTAGTGCTGCTTTGGTCTGCCTTTCCAAGATTCACAACGTTGCATGTTGTCATCTTAAATCAAAGATATAAAAATTCCAAATTTTGGAGGGAGGAAGGGTGTGAGAACCCCTGAAACCCTCCCCCTAAATACGGCCCTGCAGTGGGGGTCTAAGGCATTCTGCTGCTTAGGCCTGATTTTACAATGGGGGTATTCTCCAATCTATGATATTTTGTTTTATGTACTTTGGTGAAACTCATTTATTGTGTAAGTCAGTTCACTTCAGATCAGAGTTGCCGCGACGATTCTAAAAAAAGTATTCATGAAAAGGTCACAAATGTATCCAAATGTATTTACTTCAGAAAAAAAGTAGCTAAAAAATTTCCAAAAATCAATAATAACCCTGTAGAAAAATCAACTAATTTAAAAGTAGTTGAAAAAGTAGTTTTTTGTCAACCACAACTAGTTGAAATTCTGACTTTTTTCCATAGAGCGAACTAACATATTTTGTATGGTGATGTCCGCTAAATAAGTCAATTGACTTTCGTCCGCATATGTTTTCAACTACTTGTTAAATTAGTTGAATTTAAGTTATTTTTTAACTTTTTTAAAATAAATCAATTGAAAACCGCATATATTTTTAACTACTTGTTAAATAATTTAAATTTAAATTATTTTTAATTACTTTAAAATAAATCAATTGAAAACTAGTTAATATTCCACTTACTGAAGATGAATATAAAAGCATAAAAATGTTTAATTTTTATACATCAAAGAGATCATTTATTTTATTGTTTTGAAAAAAAAAAATACATAAATTCATATTAGTGAAAGAGTTAAGTTAACAAAATTTGATGAAATAGCATGGTTAAATATATATAAACTTGTAATCTAATAAAAATTTGCAAAAAAACATGTCAAAATCAGAGTATTCACCGCCTTAATATAATTTAAAGTAGTTTTTAAGCCACTTGTTTTGAAGTAGTTTTGCAATTACTTCATATATAATCTAATAAAAACTATTCAAAATTGAAGTGGATGCCGCCTTAATGTAATTCAAAGTAGTTCATAAACTAGTTTATTTTAAATTAGTTTTTTAATTAGTTGTTTTTAAAAACAAGTTAGTTTGTTCCTATAGAGAAACTAAATTTTTTGAACACAAAAATAAAATTTAAAATTTTTGAATTAATGAAACCCAATTTTTTAAGCATTCATAACAATTTTATTTATTTAATTTGAAGACCATCAAATAGCTTTGTTAAAATGTAAGTAACAAAACATGTACATATATAAAATAACAGGGATCGAAAATAACAGTTATTACCGAAATTTTTATTCAAAAAGTCAAATGGAAAGAGTAAATCTATTCGATATTTGAATAAAGCAATGTGATGCTTGTTAGCTAAGGAATAATCTTTAATGATTAATATTTTTCTGAATTTTTTAAAAAGTCAGTAAATAATCGTTATTTTTTGACCAATTTTATTTCGATCAAAAATAAAAGTTAAAACTTGACTTTTATTTTTTGGTCAGATATAAAAGTCAAAATTTGACTTTTATTTTTTTGATAATATATAAAAGTTAAAACTTGACTTTTATTTTTTCGATCAAAATGATGAGTAAAAATTTGACTTTAACTATTTTGATCAAAAATAAAAGTTAAAATTTGACTTCAATTTTTTTTATTCAAATATAAAAGTTAAAACTTGACTTTTATTTTTTCGATCAAAAGTAAAAGTAATTTTTTAATTCTTAAATCATCTGCTTGTAGCTACTGTCTCAGTCGTTTGCGAAATGAATGAAAACACAATGTGCAATGATAAGCAAATAAGCGATGTCAGTTAAATAACGAGGTACAACGAAATGAAGATCGATAGTAATGTTTTTTTTTCTCTTTGCAAAAAGGTTACGAATAGGTGTAAAAGAATAATAATTATTAAATTATAGGATAAAGTCAGTTATAAACATAATTAGAATTAATTATTAATTTATAATTAATTATATTTAATTAAGGATTTATTATATAATAATGAAACTAAATTTTTATTGGTAAAGATAAAAAAAAATTATTTCTTATATTAATAGAACAGTCATTAAACAGCATATTGGTTTTTTTTTGTGTATCGAAAATATAAATAAAAATTCTAACTCTTATTATTGGTCGTCAAAAATAAAAGTCAAATTTTAACTGATCGAAAAATATAAGTCAAATTTTAACTTTTCAATTTGTTAAAGTTGTAAAATTTGACTTGGTCAAAAAAATAAAAAGTCAAATTTTAACTTATATTTTGGACAGAAAAAATAAAAGTCAAATCGAAGAAATATAAGTCAAATTTTAACTTTTTTTTCTGATCAAAAAAATAAAAGTCAAATTTTAACTTTTATTTTTCATTGAAATAAAATCGGAAAAAATAACGATTATTTGTTGACTTTTCGGAAAAAAATCATAACCGTTACGGTCCCTGTAAAATAAAAAATAATTATTTGTTATTATTATTATTTCTTTATTAGCTATAATTAAAACTACAAATTAATAAAAATTACAAAGCATGAGCTGCCAGGGCTATCGGCTTTAAGAAATAATTATATTAAGGCCTAGTGCTTAAAAATTTGAGTTATTTTTAGGATTTCTTTTTTAAAAGTTAAAATAATGAACAACGATATTTTTACTTTTAAGGTATATTAATTGTAACACACATAAGAACATTGTTTTTTGTATACAAATTTTTGATTATGTTCAAAATGGTACTCAATGAGACCCTTTCAAAGAAAGGGCCGGGGCGATGTTGTTGATTTTTACTATTCTATTTATCTTAAAAATTAAAACTAAGAATATTATTACTTACTATGCTATGCTATGGCCGGAACTAGAAAAAACAGAATTACGTGATTTGAAATTTAAGTTCTAATAAAAAAAAAGTTAAATAAACTAAAAGTCGACTGCTAAAAATCAAGCTGTAAAAAGTATGAAATAAGAAAATATTCTCATCTTATATCTTGCACAATTTTATATCATCAACTTACACATAATATATTTTATTGTATATAATACATATTCATAGTGATATTCAGAAGATATCCGTAGTCGTATGCCACCTCATATATATGTCGCCCTCTAGATGTATGGTGATATGTCGTCCTCTTGATGCACTTTGCCCTAAAGCTTATGATCAACAATGTATTGTTTTCATGAATTAAATTATGAACTTTAGATTTTAGATCAAGTAAGTTTTTTAAAGAAGGCAACAACAACAACAACAACTATGTACAGAGTCAATCACTTAGCTGACTAGACAGTCTGTTTCGAAAATCACTACATTTTCCTCTTCAGTAGTCTTTGAGTGATTAAGCTGTGATCAACTCACTGTTTAAACTAGTATATGAGTGCGCAGATTTTAGAATTCATTCTTTTGAATTGTATGGCTGCTAATCATATGACATTTCAAAGCAGTAGGCTATTTATAGATCACCGCCATCAACTCTATCAGGGTTGCCATCTGTTCTAGTTGCTTCTATATTTCTTTCAATATTCATTGGTGTTCGATAATTTGTCGAAATGCACCATAGAAATGAAACGAGTTTTTTGCTTCGCCAGAAGCTAATGTTCGTACTGAAAGGTGGCTATTTTCACAACCAAATGTTCAATTATACATGACTTTGACCGAAATCGATCAATTATTAGATTATTTAATCAATTTGACATTGATTAAATAAACATTGTAGCATGTTTGTTTGTATCTTTTATGTTCTATCTCAAAACACCTAATTTGACACTAATGCCTAATGAACAATAAAAATTAAAATAAAAATTCTTCTACCTACAACACCCCTTACTTGTTATCTATTTACATAATATGACAATACATAAGGTGAAATGCATAAATAGACAATCACTCAATTAAACACAACTTTTCTTTTTCTCAATAGAGTTTCATCAATATCTTATTTTTTCGGAAAAGTACAGGCTTTAATCAAAAACTATCAAAACTAACAAAATATTTTGATTTATTAACAAAATTTTCCATTACTTTTGTTTTTTTTTGTAAATTTTTCTAAAAAACACGAAAAATCCTAAAAGATTTTATTTATTTCGACGAAACTAAAAGTTGTATTAAAAAATAATTTGGGCATTCTTTGTAGGAAATTTCATTAGCTTTAATTTGATATTTTATATGATATCTTGTTCTTGGTTCTAAAGACATATGCTATTAAGTGGAGCTAACTTTTTTTTGTAAAAAATAATAAGTTATAAGATATAAGTGGGAAATATCTCAAAAACAGAGTGACAGAAAAATAAAATAATGACATTATCGGAATCTCCTTTCAATTTTACATTAGAAATGGATAGTGGTATTCATTGTACATTCTGGCTGTAATTTTTTGGCCAGTGTAATTTTTTTAACAATGAAAGTAAATTAAATCAGGAAGATAGTTGATATCTTATATTACTTTGTATCATTGGCTATTTGAAAATAGTATTCACCATCACCCCCCGTAATTTCAAGGCGGTGGGGGGTGTGGTTAAAAAATACCTATCCATTAAACCTTTCTTGTAAGTAATTTTAAATATGCAGTGATGTGAAAATAAATATGGAAACTTGTATTTTTATATTTAAATCTGCATGAATTATATACAAGGTGCCGCAGATATAGATTTAACTCCCTCGGGTGGTGATTCTCCTTGATTAGGCGAGTAAAAATATGCAAGGATGAGGTTGACCCCCTCCCCCTTTGGGAGCTAGAGAGTAAAAACTTGAAAATATGTGTCATTACATTTATATACTTCATATTTAATGTATCTCTCAGCCGATTTCCAAAGTTTATATTTTGTTGAGAAGAAATTTATCAAATTTACATTTTTATAAAACAGTTTGCATAAAGTCACAATTAAGAAAGTTATGAGCAACTGAATTCTAAAAAAAAAAATTAATTAAACTTTGATAATAAATATCTCGATTATTAAATAAATTTTTTGATAATTTTTATGATGTAATTTTTTTTAATGATAAAGTTTTCTCTTGCCTTGGTTTTTGATCTTGCCATAGTACTTGAGTACTCAATGAAAACATAACTCCATCTTCAATTTAAATCACCACACGTAAAACAGTTAGCTTTTAGTGTAGTATGATTAGAAAACGGTTTTTGTATCATTAGTTTGAAGGTCATGTAGTCTCTTTTTCAAAATGCTATTGACTTTGGAGATCGGTTAAGAGATAAATAAAATATAGAGTAAGACGTAATGAGACATATTATCAAGTTGTTGCTCTCTAGCTCACAAAGGGGGATGGGGTGAACCTCATCCTTGCATATTTTTACTCGCCTTATCAAGGAGAATTACCACCCGATCTATGTCTGCGGCACCTTGTATATAATACATGCAGCTTTAAATATAAAAATACAGGTGTCCCTATTTATTTGCACTTCACTGTATATGTATAGTTAAAAACAAAGAATGTAATGATGAGGTCTTTCACCCAAAAGACAAAAGCTATCTTTTGCAATAAAAAATCCTGACCTGGCAACACCTGGATGACACAGGTATGAGTCAAAGTTAGTGTTCGATTAATCGAACGTTTACGCTTATCCCGTACCATAAAATCCCGCAAAAATAAGTTATGTCAAATTTTACCGTGCAATTACAGCGTATCACCCATTTGTATTGTGTTAACACAAAAATAGAAATAGGATAAGCGCCAACGTTCGATTAATCGAACATTTGATTTTTTGACATAACCAAAAAAACGGATGGATTTTGAAATTTTTAATGACGGATTTTCAATCAGGGGCCCCTAATTACTCTAGAAATATACTTTATATGAAAATATTCAAAAATTTTTGCAGCACGGCAGAAATGGTAGAAATGGGTTAAAGTGATGGTCTCGGATAATACTCAAGTTAGCAACTTGTCAATCCAATTTTTTGGTCTAAATGCAACATAGCTGGGAGCAATTGAATTGTACTGTCTCCTCGATTTTAGCACCAGGGGCAGTTGCCCCTCCGTCCCCCGATTCCGTCGCCACTGGGTGTATGTATATATCACATGATCATATTATGTCATCAGCTGATTCAGCTGAATTGTATAAACGGCACCACGATCACTTCATAATAAGCTCAACGATATTGGTCGGGAGTAATAAAAATGTATGCATGCGGATATATAGATATGTAGATACAAATACACTCAAGCACGATATAACTTTATTCAATTGGAGAATGTGTGATATTTGTTTACGCGTCAGCTATCCGTGGCTATCCGATCTAGCAACGAAGTTAGAACTTTTGTTTATTTATTTAGAAATAATTGCAAAAAAAAGCATGCACCAGCTAATGAAACTTAATTGTTTATTACTTCGACTTAACCAGTAGCGTAGCTAGGGGGTAGGCTAAATGTTTCCAGGTATGTAATGCAATTTGCATATAATATAAAATAAAAAATTTCTATTATAAAGAACTGAACACTTATATTGAATTTTTATCAGATGATACAGACTAAATTTTTATTTTTAAAACGTCTAAGATTAGTCTCGCGAATTCATTAATAAGTGCACTCATAATCCAAAGTTGCAGCAGTTTCACTTTTTATTGAAAAAATTGCTAGGTTCAACAGTCTCTTTTGACCCACTCATGGTTGATTTCTAGTCGAGCGATTTTTAGGGGGAGGGGCGGCGGCAAAGTGTTCTTTGCCACTGGCGCAAAATGTTCAAGCTACGCTGCTGGGCTCAACTTAGAATTTTTCCAATGCTAGCGCTGGTGTTGAAAGTTTACTTGAAATTTGTAATAATTATTTTAGCGGAAATCATATCAAAGGCTATTTTAAACTTTCGATTCCAACGCTTGAATTACTTTAAAGCTATTGCGAGATTTTTGTTGGTTTTTTTTTCTAGTAAGCATATTGCTGATAAGATAACCAATTGCAATGGAGAAAATTAAATATGGAAAACGTAATGCCTACTATATCGTAGGTATTATAATGAAATTAGTTGTTTGACGTCATGTGACGACAAACTGTGTACAAATCTGTCCGAATGTGGCTTTAATTAAATCACATGCTCCTCATTGCAATGATAAAAATTTGATAAAAAAAATTATAACAATAAAGTGTACTAAATTATAAATAAGATGTAGCTTAGAGGTCTCTGTTAGACAAACTTATTTGATATAAAAAAAAACACTTGCGTCTTATGGCTTGTGATTTCGAAATCATGTGCTAAATTTTAAAATGTTTTTGATATCTGTTTTCTGCACTCAAAAGCAGTTTCTCATTTTTTTTTTGGTTGGTTGTTTTTAAAATTTATTTATTTATTGATTATTGACTTGGTAACAAAAACAGCCAATCTTGGAGACATATCAGTCAAATCGATGTAGATTAAAAAAATCAGTAAAAATTAAACGAAAAATCGAATGATGAGCTACTGATTAAATAAGTTCGACTTCTGCGGTCTTCACTTTTGCAAAAGAAAAAAAAGTTTTAGTTAGAGCAAAATGCAAAGATACGAATAGAGATAAAGGAAAAGGTATACCTTACTTTAAATTTTACTTATGATATATATAAGATACAAATAAAGGGGTGGGGCTTCGCGCGAAGTTCATATAACTGTAAATTATAAAATTTATATATAAAATTATTTTGTACATGGCTTTGTCATTGAAGTCCTACTAAATGGCTGGACCGATTTTGATGAAATTTGGTGTGTGTGTGTGTGTGTGTGTGCGGCTGGGTCTGTAGATGCTTTAGATCTAAAGTTTGACCCGGTTGGTGGCGCTGTTGTTGCTGTACTAGTGTTTTAAGGTGTATTTGAGAGTATAACTCAGAAACGAATCAAGAAATTGTCATGATTCTGTACACTACACCTTTACTTTTTATGCAAACAAAATTTATTTATTTATTCGTTAAGCTTAATACAAGTTTTTCGTTCTCTTTTCCTTGTTTTAGTGTTCGAAAGTTATTCAATTTTCAAAAAAAGGTCAAAAAGTACGAGAAGAAAAGTAACAAAAGGAACTTATAAATATCATTAGTTATAATATGTACCATTTCTTAATTGTAAGAAAAACATTAGAGAGGGGGAAAAAGTGGCGTAGGAGATTACACAGCGAAAACAATATTTTCAAAAGTGGCAGAAACGTGCCATTTTTAAAAACGTTTAACCCAGATTTTGCACTGCTAACGTTTATTTTAAATTTAAAAACGACCATTTTAAAATGATATAGTCAAACGTTTATTTTCATTTTAAAAACCAAAATTTTAAAATTAGATTCTAAATTTTTCGTTTGATTTTTAACAAAAGACATTTTAAAATGCTAAAGTAAAACGTTTATTTTCGTTTTAAGAATTAAAATTTTAAAATGAGATTCTAAAACTTTTGTTTGATTTTTAACAATAAACCTTCTAAAACGCAATAGTAAAACGTTTATTTTCATTTTAAAAATGAAAATTTTAAAATTTGACTCTAAAATGTGATTTGATTTTTTAACAAAATAACATTTTAATAACAAAAATTTTTATTGTTTCTCATTAATTCAAAAAATTCCCCACTTTCAAAGCCAGCACTTTCATTTTTGATAGATTTTATTTTTCTATTTCAACTAAAAATAAAATTAGTACTAAAAACTTTTTGTGTGTTTCTGGTACAAAAGTTTTTGTGGTGTCAATTTCTTGGAAATTTTAAGCAACTTGCATTTTTGTATAGAAAACGAAATTTTTCTAATAAAAGACATCTTTACCAAGAATGTTACTTACCACAGAGGTATGCAATAACCAAATTGCAATAATATAACTTTGCAAATTCTTGCATGGCAGATTATGAACCATAAACATTTAATGTGTTTGATAAATCTGAGGACCTTTATGTATGTTTGGCGATGACGAAATCAAAATTTGGTCAAAAATTTGGGTAAAGATATATAATTTATCGATTAACACCGGGTATATCAGCTAGTTACTTTACGCCCATTCCACGCATAACGCAATACTTTTTTTCAAAAATTGACCTCATGGCTTTCGATTTGTCTTATTTTTCGGCTATAAGTTTTTATCGCCATTCGTTGAAAAGTTATGGACCTTTCAATTCTGCAAATCATCCGAAAACGCCAGAATTGGAAAATTTTTAAATAATTGTATCTACGTCAGTTTTAATCCAATTTTTATAAATGAGGTACCGTTAGAAAGGTATTAGAAAATAGTTTCTGGAAAAAATAAATAATTTTAAAATTTTGGATGTTTGGGTTGCCTACATATTAAAAAAAAATTTATTTGCTAATTTCTCAAAAAAATGCGTAATTTTTTTGCGATTTTTTATTTTTTAAATTTGAAGAAGAATGTTGCCTTTCAGTCGAAAACAATTTTATGATGGCGCTTTTATATGTTTTTTCGCAATTTCAATTTTTGTGCACATACCTTATCATTTTGAGGCAATTTATTGCCTATAAATTTCATAACGGTAAAGATATTTGCAAAATTTAATCTGCAAAATGGTTTGTCTTATAAGGACCAACATTTTTTTCATAAGTATCGATGACCTTACACTTGACCTTGGTAGAGAAAACTGGTAAATATCGAATAATAATACTTTGAATTTTTTTACTTATATTAACAAATATTTTAACAAAAGGTGAACAAAATTTTGATTGCCATATTGAAGATCATTAAATTCTAACAGATTTTGTTCCAAAAAGTTTTAAAATCGGTCTCAAAACAAAAAAGTTATGATGGTTTGATCAGCTGATATATTAAAAAGTCCTCTGAAGCTGAATATCGTCGAGTTTTAATCTCCCTATTATTGATGGGAATAAAACTGTGTAACTTTTGTGTGCCCATTATAGCTTGCACATTTTTAAATTTTGACATCAACTCAGCTTCAACGTTTTCAAAAGACTCTTTTGAGCAAAACCGGTAATATATTGTTGACTCCTTTGTTATAGCCCATTCGTAAAGCTCTCTCGCGTTTGTTAATTGGTTTTCAAATGTTCTTTGAAGACTGGCTATCATAGCATTTCGTTTAAAAGGTCCACCGATGCCATCACACGGCTCCTTACCTCATTTATAAAAATTGGAGTTGGAATTTTCCAATTCTGGCGTTTTCGGACGATTTGCAGAATTGAAAGGTCCATAACTTTTTAACGAATGGCGATAAGAAAAAAATAAATGAACTTATGTTCTTACAATTTTAATAGGAACCTATAGTCCAGAAATAAAACAAATCGAAAGCCATGAGACGGACCCGTTTTGCGTTATGCTTGGAATGGGCGATTATAAAAATATGGTTTTGTGATTACTTTTTCAACAAGCCTTAGTTAATTTGCCCAACACGGTCAAGAGCATCATATGGAAATTTGTGTATAATTTGCCCTTTTACTTAAGACATAACGAAATTTGTGAAATTATTCGTTAGTCTTTCAAATCCATTTTAAAAGTGTGAAAAAAGAGGAATGACTTATTTAAAATTCCGACACTCAAAAACATTTGTGAGTAAATATTACTGCTAACCTGCGTCCATTTTACGAATTTTATTCGTAGTTTTCAGCTACGAACAACGCCGTAGATAGGTATTTCATAAGGGGGGCGGTTTACTGGAGCAAAAAAATTTTTTTTTTTATTTCCATAGGGATTTCTGAAGGCCTTAGAATCTATTTTCTAAATCCCAATTTCTTAACCGATTTCAACATTCGAAGTGAAAAAAATTAATAAAATTTTATTTATCTTAATTGATATACAAAATTATTCAATTGCTCGGTTTTGAGCAGGACGAGAAGTATTTATTTAAGCAAAGCAACAAAAATAGATATTTTAAAAATATAAACAAAAAATGTAAAATTATATTATACCACTTTTTTTTCGATGCCAATTTTTTAATTTTTTCTAGTTTTCGACGTCATATTCATGATTAGCGACACATGAGACCAATAGAATACCAAATTTTAACTCCATTCGATGAAGTTTGCGTTTTATTACGGCTTAAAATATTTAAATGTATAAAATAAAACAAAAAAATTAAATAATAAAACTAATTTAAAAATATTTTCAAACAATCAAATGTAAAATCGCATTTTTTCTAATTTCATGGCAATAATAGTCAATGATTATACTGCTCATAATTTTTAATTCAATTTTAGGTAATGACTTTTTTTATTATTGAAATAATATAAGAAATAATATAAGAAAATTATGCAGAAAAAAAAGAAATGAGTTTATAGCTGAAAATTAAACACGCTGTTTTAAATTATTTTTTGTAGGAACGCAAATGCGTTAAATTTCTTTGTATTTTAAAATTTTTGTTTAATTTTAAAGTGTGTTTTTTCTCTCAGTGTAGTTGTAGATATGAAGCCAATTATGCAGAGTTCGAAGTTAATTTGTTGATGACAGTTTATCCTTATCCTTATGATTATTTAATACTGCTAGAGCAGTAAGGCGTTCCGTTCCAGTAGCGTCAGTTTCGAAGTGAAATTTTCAAACACTTTAATGAGCAAAACGAACGTTCACTGGAAGTTGTATTACAGGTCAAAGAAACAACTATTTACCGAATTTGGTAAAATTGTGTAAACATCCAATTCTGACAGCTACATTTGTCGCCGCAAAATAATTTAAGTGTTTAAAAAGAGATGTTCTGCAATCCCCACTTCTACTGTTGGTCCATTTAGTTTTCTTTAACTCAAGTTCGGGTCCCAACTTTTCTATATCTATTTTATTTGGATACAATACATTTTTAATAGTTTGAAAAGATTTAATACTTAACTTATTTATTTTTGATGGATTTATTTTTTCAAAATTGGGGAGTTTGAACCCCCTCCCCCCCTTATCTACGGCGTTGGCTACGAATAGGATTCGTAGACTCAACGTATTTTAGTACATATTACGAATATTTTATTCGGCTTCGTACGGTTTTAAAATTTTTAAAATTTTAATAATTTTATTTCATTAATTTTGAGGTTTTTAATTTTTTAAACTCAACTAATAATTCGTACATTTTACGAATAATTCGAACGGTCAACCTACGAATGAATTTTTTTCTACTAATATGATTTTTCATTCGTAAAAAGTACATAAGCATTAGTAAATACTACGAATGTAATGGAAGAAATTACGAAGTCATTCGTACAAGAAATTTACGAATATTTTTTTATATGTTTACATTCATTCGTACAATTCGCACTAGTACAAATTGTTCCATTTTTGTTTACGAATATCGTTATTATGTTCATAGACACTTCATCAGGTACTAGTAAAACTTTACGAATGAATTCGTAAAGCTTTTCGATACAAATACTTTGTATATTGAACGAATATTTATTAGTAGAATGTTCGAATATTTTTTTAGGAATATAATTCGTAGAAATTTTATTAAAAAATGTTTTGAGTGTATAAAATACTTAAATAAGTATTTCAAGATTACACCTTTTTTTGTTGAATTGGGGTCGTTAACCTTAGTATGTATAACTCTATATAAAATAAAGACTACATCTAATTTAAATCTAAATCTTATTTAAAATTTACAAAAAAAAAACAACAAACCATTTTCGATTCCAATAAATTTTCTGGCAAAGGTCGTTAAATATGCAAGAATGTCGCGGCACAGAAACAAGTCTAATGAGAATGTCTGGCCAATGTCTCTGCGTCTCTAAATATAATGTTTACCGAAAAATAAACAAAAAGTAGTATTTGTTTATTTATTTATTGTTGACTAAAATCTTTCTAAGATTTATTTATAATAAACTATGTGTTTTGGTTCTTCTTTGTTTTTCAGGGTTAGCAGTGTAAAGTCTTCATCATGGGGGACATGTTCCGTAGCGAGGAAATGGCTCTGTGCCAGATGTTTATACAACCTGAGGCAGCCTACACATCGGTCTCAGAGTTGGGCGAGAATGGATGCGTGCAGTTTCGCGATGTAAGTTTACAATTGAGAATGAGTGCGAATTGATTTTTAGAGAATTTCTGAGTTTCTAATGAGAAAGGATTTCGAGCTGTTTCGATTTAATAAAACGAATCAGTGTTGCCGCGACGATTCTAAAAAAAGCATCCATGAAAATGTCACAAATGTATCCACTTTAGAAAAAAGAAGTTTTCACATAGCAAATTCAAAAAAACAATTATAAGTATATATTTATTTTTTTGATCACAAAATCCGGTCAAAAAAAATTATTAGACACAAAAATAGTATTCAGTTTGCATAAATTCGCATAGAGCTGAAAATTGGTACAGACTTTGGGTTCACTATTACAATTAACATGTGAAAAGCCCCCATAGATGCCATGTCCGCAAAAAAAGTTATTCAAGGTCAAAAGTCACCATTTTCGTCTCGTATACAAGTTTTGAGTAAATTCGATGCATCGATGTACAGTTGCGGTCAAAATAATAGCAGCGCCCTTATATTCATACATGTTTGGATAAATAATACTAGTCTACGAATTTCGGATCCGGTAAGTCCATTTTCATTCCTATATGTACTTTCAATACTCGTACAGTTTCCTCCTATATTGTAACATTTTTGAGATACATGGTGTTTCACGTTTTTGGCAAGTGTTTAGTATTATTGATCTCGAATCTAAACTACTCACCATAAAATAAAAAGTATAATTTTGTATTTTTGAAAAATTATCAACTTTTTCATCAATGTATCAACCACTTTCGTGTCATGTGCTTAGCAAAGCTAAAATTATCCAACGAAATATCAACAAATTTTGTATCTTTTGTTTTAGCGGAACTGTAACCGTCCAAATTTAAAATGTCTTTTTTCATGTAAAAATACACTTAATCAACAGTATTTTTTAAAATTCTAACTTTGGACACTAACAGCCCCGCTAAAACAAAAGATAGAAAATTTGTCGATATTTTGTTGGATAATCTCAAAATTTTTTCTCCGCTACAGCACATGACACGAAAGCGATTGATATACTCATGAAAAATCTGATATTTTTTTTAAAATACAAAATATTATTTTTATTTTATGTTGAGTAGTTTAGATTCTAGATCAATAATACTAAACACGTACCAAAACCGTAAAACACCCTGTATCTTGAAAATTTTACAATATAGGAGGAAACTGAGTACGGAGTTGGAACGAGTGTTGAAAGTACATATAGGAATGAAAATGGACTTACCGGATCCGAAATTCGTAGACTAGTATTATTTATCCAAACATGTATGAATATAAGGCGCTGCTATTATTTTGACCGCAGCTGTATATCGAATATCCCTAAGTTAAGGTGAAAAACACAAACTACGAAATACCATGAACCAAGAAATAAAGATCATGCAAAGAAAAGAGCCGCCATATTGTAAACAAAAACAGCTGATAGGTCTGACGTCATCGGTCACAAAATCTTTTGTTTACGATTAGTGATTGGATGTTGAATGTTATTTGTAAAAATTTTAAAGAATTATCATATAAATATAATGTGTTTTTATATTAAAACGAAGTGTGCTGTAGCGACATGCATTAATTGCAACAGCAAAAAAAAAAAACAAATACGTTGGTTTCTACCGTTTCCCCAAGGAAAAAATTGCTTGTAAGCAATGGTAGATTTTTTGTCGGCTAAATGTCGACACTGCAATGGCAAGAATCTGTGGAGATCATTTTCTGCCTGAAGACTTCGAAAGAAGGGTCCAAGTTCAAATTTGTAAGTACTTCTACATTTCCACGTAAATATTCTTTTAAAAAATGTTACGATAGGTTTTGGCAAAGCTATGCGCTTAAAGCCGGGCGCTGTTCCAACAGTTATGACCAAGGAGGTGCAGCCAGCAAATGCAGAACGATGTCAGCGAATTTTAAAGCGCGAAAACAAAAAAAATCGTAAGTGCTCTGCTTCAGGAGTCGTTGGTCATGGAGAAGTTTTACCTGTAGAGGAAATAGAAAAACTAAACAGGGACGCTTCTATTTCTAACCGCTCTTCAGAGCAGTTACTTCAAGCGAAAACACGGCAGCTATATTCGCAAGTGTAAGTAAAATTTAACAATTTTATGAATTCAATATTTTTAATCTTTTTCTTGGAGTGAACAGCGGTTTGGAAAACCTCGCGTGATACATCTGCCACAAATTGCACAAAGACGTTCCGAACATAAGGCTGGAAGAAGAAGCGGCAGCATCACTTAGTTAGGCAGATCATTTAAGCGAAGGCGGTTCGCCAAGCCAACGGAAGAGCTCATGGCGCATATGACTGCGTTGGAAAAAGTGTTCAAGACGTAAATGGCGACGGGCTGCTAATAAGCAAAAATTATTTGCAGACGCACATTACAAGTGCAGAGCATGTTATTTGTGACAACAAAATAAAAAAAATGTTTTTCCGCGCACGAATGTTTTTTAAAATAAGATTATTATATAAAGAAATTGTGAACAATTCGATGCAGAGGAAAAGAAAATTGAACAAAACAGTTCAATAATAAAAACAAAGTGAACATCCAATTTTTAATTCTATTTATTTGCAGTTTACATTTAGTTACTGCATGGAAATATAAACAAACAAAGTATTCAAACACTTTTTTCGCGAATTAAACTTATTAATTTAATAATTTTTCACTTTTATCCGAGTTTTCACATGTTTTGCATGCAAAACATATGCAAATTGACAGTTTCATAGCTTGCTTGTGACCGATGACGTTGCACGAAAAATTACTTTTTTCTCGCACTGCTCTTTGCGTGATCTTCTCTTATTGGTTCATGCGAAATACCAAGCGCACTACTCCTACTCGCAGAGTTAGCGCTGACTGCTAAGCATATGGCAGCTCTCGTCAACTTGAAACGTCACTCTGGCTGTAGCTTAAATTAACAGTTTGCTACGATTCACGTACCACTGGCAATAAAAATGTTCATATTACCTACTCCATGTAAATATCTAAGTATTTGGCTTTTCGGCTTGGACAAATACTAACTGGCTTGGACAAAACAATATAATATCGCTTAAAAATACTGATTTGCATTTGACTTTTCCAGCTCTAGTTTCAAAGAAAAAGGTAAATCTACACTTTAAAAAAAAAGGATTACAAATAGAAACTACTTACAAATTACTTACAATCGATTAAATAAAAAATCTCAGATTTAGGGGGTCATTTCCCCCTTCCTTCAGCCTACGCTCTTGTCTGTTCTACGATATTATT
This sequence comes from Dichetophora obliterata, assembly GCA_963920525.1. Classification (NCBI taxonomy): domain Eukaryota; kingdom Metazoa; phylum Arthropoda; class Insecta; order Diptera; family Sciomyzidae; genus Dichetophora; species Dichetophora obliterata. Next base: position 307,830,164 of record OY986435.1, read on the forward strand.
TCCCAGGTAATTGTCAATGTTTCACCTGAAGACATGAACCCGCCAAAGCTAATAAAAGTATTTTTCTAACAAAAACTGTAACATGTATGTACATGCAGTAACATGTATTTGGCTTTGAAACTCGAATTTCTCAAAAATAGTCTGAAAGATTAAAAAACGGTTAACGCCAGTAAATTCAGCGTTACCGAATTATGCTGAAGTGTTATGTCCCAAGCTTCTTTGATTTTTTGACATTAACGGCGTTATTAGTCAGACTAATATTTTCCAGAAAGCACTAATAAATCATATCACTAATCATTCCATTTCTATTAGAATCATTGTTCATTGGATCATAATTGTTCGTGGAGTAAGCCTACCAGGGAAACCACGTACAAAAAAACGCGCCAAGTACACTACCTCGGAGGTAGTGGAGATATAGTACTTTACGACTTTTTCAACTTTTTGGATCATAGGATCAGAAATGGTTATTCCTAGGAAGGGAAATGTAGACCAATTTGGTAGATAATTTTATGCTCTACACTTTTGCCTCACCCCATTTTAGCCCAAAACTTACCATTTGTCAGAAAACTGCCACAAACCGAAAATGGTGACCTTTGACCTTGAATAAATTTTTTTTGCCGACATGGGACCGATGGGGACTTTTCACATTTTAATTTAAATGGTTAACCTAATGTCTGTAACAATTTTAGCTCTATGCGAATTTTTGCAAACTGAAATGTCTATTTTGACCGTTCTAAAAATAAAATTTTAAATTTTGTAAATAATGTAACCCAATTTTTTAAGCTTTAATAACAATTTTATTTATTTAATTTGAAGACTGACAAATAATTTTGTTAAAATGTTAAAGTAAGAAATAAAATAAGTATACAAAATGATAACATTAAGGCCGGTGGTCTATCACTCGAAAATTTGAGGTATTTTTAGGATTTTTTTGAAAGGTTTGAATAATGAACAATGATATTTTAACTTTTATGGTCTATTGTAACACTCATTCCACATAACACTAGCAAGGAAATATCTTTTACTGGACCGAAGTTTAAATACCCTCATGGCCGTATTTTAGTTTATTCGATGCCCTGAATGTTGTATTATTTTGGTGACGTCACTTTTATATGGCGTGGTTTTTATCCAAATATTTCATATTTAAAACTCTGAAGCTTTTCTATTTTTATTAAAGCTTATGTGAACCATATCATGTTTAAACATAAATTTTTTAGAATTTATAAAGGTTTTACTAATATGATGACGTCACTTTGTATGGTAGCTGGGAGGAATTTTCATTTTTTTCATTTAAAATTACAAACATCGAGTGCATAGTTTAGATTAAAACAAATTTGCAAAGTTTTAAGCCATTGTACTAGTTTTTGTGCAATTTAAGGAGATTTACTGGTATCATAAAGACACTTAGTAAGGGAGATAGACGTGGTTTTAATTGGATTTTTACAAATTTCATACTTAAAGAGCATATTACAGTTAAAAGCATATGTGCAAAATTGGAAATCATTATATTAAGTTTTGTGGTATTTAAAGAGATTTTACCGTTTTGATAAAGTTACTTTGTATGGGAGGTAGACTTGATTTCCATCCGATTTAGCTCATTTTCGAACTTCTTCTTTGATTTAGAATAAAAAGCTATTATATTGAACTTCGTTACGAAAGCTCTAAAATTACGGCTGTTATCGTGATCACAGACAGACGGACATGCGGACATAAGCCCCATACGATTTTTTTTTAAACGTGGGGGTATAATTAAATAGCTTAATCTGTTTAGAGTAATATATATTGTATGGGTCCTTTGTTTATATTAAATTTAAAAGTTCGAAATTATTCGTTTTTAATCCGTTTGGAAAACAGTATATTTTCACCTATTTCCAAAAAAAAAAAATCTATTATGAGTTGTAAGAAATTTACATATTTTATAATTCACAAATATTATGGTTTTTCTTCTTTTAGCTGAACAGCGGCGTGAACAGCTTCCAGCGCAAGTTCGTTACCGAGGTGCGTCGTTGCGATGAGCTCGAACGCAAGATTCGCTACATTGAAACCGAGATCAATAAGGACGGCATTAAGCTGGTCGATATTATCGATGATATTCCACGTGCACCCAATCCCAGGGAGATCATCGATCTGGAGGCTCATCTTGAGAAGACGGAGAATGAAATTTTAGAATTGGCCCAGAACGAAGTGAATCTGAAGTCAAACTACTTGGAGTTGACCGAATTGCGTAAAGTGCTGGAGAATACGCAAGGCTTTTTCTCCGATCAAGAGGTTTTGAATTTGGACTCCAATAATCGAGCTCCAGGTGCTGATGATATGAATGCCCAGAATCGTGGTCGTCTGGGTTTTGTTGCTGGTGTGATCAATCGTGAACGTGTATTTGCCTTCGAACGCATGTTATGGCGCATCTCACGCGGTAATGTTTTCTTGAAACGTTCCGATCTGGATGATCCCCTGAAGGATCCAGCCACGGGCCATCCCATCTACAAGACCGTCTTTGTGGCCTTCTTTCAGGGCGAACAGCTGAAGAATCGTATTAAGAAGGTGTGCACCGGTTTCCATGCCTCTATGTATCCATGTCCCAGTTCACATGCCGAACGTGACGAGATGGTAAAAGGTGTACGTACACGTCTGGAAGACTTAAAGCTGGTGTTGAGCCAGACTGAGGATCATCGTAGTCGTGTTTTGGCCACTGTATCGAAGAATTTGCCATCGTGGTCGATAATGGTTAGGAAGATGAAGGCCATATATCACACTTTAAACTTGTTCAACATGGATGTCACCAAGAAGTGTTTGATCGGTGAGTGCTGGGTGCCAACGAAGGATTTGCCCGTCGTGCAAAAGGCGCTCTCAGATGGTTCTGCTGCTGTAGGCAGCACCATTCCGTCATTCTTGAATGTCATCGACACCAATGAATCACCACCAACTTTCAATCGCACCAACAAGTTTACGCGTGGTTTCCAAAATCTAATTGATGCCTATGGTATTGCCTCGTATCGTGAGGTCAACCCTGCACTCTACACTTGCATCACCTTCCCCTTTCTCTTCGCCGTGATGTTTGGTGATTTGGGTCACGGCTTTATCTTGTTGTTATTTGGCGCCTGGATGTGTATCTGCGAGAGGAGTTTGGGCCGTAAGAAGGGCGGTGAGATCTGGAATATATTTTTTGGAGGTCGCTACATTATTTTGCTGATGGGTTTCTTCTCCTGCTATACCGGTTTCATCTACAACGACGTATTCTCCAAATCCATGAATGTGTTTGGCTCAACCTGGCGCATACGCTACAATAGCTCGACTGTTTTGGAGAATCCTTCCTTGCAACTGAATCCAAAGTATCATGTCAGTGGTGTCTATCCCATGGGCATGGACCCTGTCTGGCAGATGGCCGACAACAAGATCATCTTCTTGAATACCTACAAGATGAAGTTATCCATTATCACTGGTGTGCTGCATATGGTATTCGGTGTATGCATGTCTGTGGTGAATTTCACACATTTCAGACGTAAGGTCAGCATTGTGTTGGAGTTTGTGCCACAGATACTCTTTCTGATTCTGCTCTTCGGCTACATGGTCTTTATGATGTTCTTCAAGTGGGTGAAATACTATCCAACCGCTACCTATCAGCCAGATACACCTGGTTGCGCTCCATCTGTCCTGATCATGTTCATCAACATGATGCTGTTTAAGAGCACTCCCCCACTACCAGGTTGTGATGAGTACATGTTTAGTTTTCAGCCCAAATTGGAGATGATCTTCGTATTGGTGGCTTTAGTCTGCATTCCGTGGATGCTGTTGGGCAAACCTTTGTACATTAAATTCACACGCAAGAACAATGCACATGTAAGTGCTTTTGTTTTAGGATTGATCAGCTAGAATAAATTGATCAAACACTTTTCTTCATTTTTCCTACGACAGGCCAAGCAAAACGGTGAACTGACTAGCGCCATGGAAGTGGCCGATGGTGAAACACAGTTGCCTTCAGCATCCGACAGTCATGAAGGTGGCGCTCATGGCCACGACGACGAACCAATGAGTGAGATATATATTCACCAAGCCATTCACACCATCGAATACGTGCTCAGTACTATCTCGCACACGGCTTCGTATCTACGTCTCTGGGCTCTATCCCTGGCTCACGCACGTAAGTGAAAATTACCATCTTACTTACTATCTTACTTACTTATGTGGCCATAACAACTTATGTGGTCCGGTTGCGGCCCACTTAAATGGGCATTCGGTTCTAAATATTCATCCCCTTTTTATTCTAACAGAACTGTCTGAAGTTTTGTGGACTATGGTACTCTCATTGGCTCTTCAAATGAAGGGTTATACTGCCGCAATAGTTCTTTACTTCATTTTCGGTGCCTGGACATTCTTTACTCTCGCCATTTTGGTCATGATGGAGGGTCTTTCTGCTTTCCTGCACACACTCCGTCTGCATTGGTAAGGTTTTAACATAATCTCTGAAATCTCCATATATAATTTTTACTTTCTTTTCCAGGGTGGAGTTCATGAGCAAGTTCTACGAAGGTGCTGGCTATGCCTTCCAACCATTCAGCTTTAAAATAATACTTGAAGGCGAAGATGAGGAATAAATCCTTAACAAAAGCCTGGAATGTTCAGTTAAAGAAAGTAACCTACTTATTTTATGTTATTAAACAACAGTATTGTGGTTCTCTTCCCACATGGAATTAATTAAAAAATTTCTTTGTTTATAAATTTTTGTCAATCCAGTTAAGCATTGTTTTCTTTAATTGTTATTTTTAATAGTTTATCTCCAAGTATTAAATTTATTAGTACTTGAAAAGTACATTTATTGTTTATTCCCTTGTTTTGTATAAAAATGTTCTTATTTGTGTAAAAACTTAATGTATTTTAATGTTAAATATAAAGTTTAAGAAGAGAAAAGCAAATTATTAAAAGTGTTTTGTTGAAAAATTTTATGGTTAATTACGTATGTACATCTCTGTAACCATTGCTTCGCTAATCACGAGTTAGACAGTTTTCCAAATACTTTGCCAGTAAATCCAGAAATATATTAAAAAAAAAGCTTAAAACAGCGGGTTAGCACAATCAGAGGCTATCTGCATTTTAAAAAGAAAAGTTTTACAATTAACTTAAAAATTATCAATATTAATTATTAAATTAACAATATTAAAAATTTATAAATAAAACCAAATTTCATAATTTCTATATTGTGAATTTGTTTTAGAAATTTGAAAAGCAAGGCAAACATACATAAGAATTTTTTTGATTTTAAATTAAGATTTAGAACAGAGTTCAATGTCTTGGTAAATCCTTTAAAGGGCCTTTTAGAAGGCTACGTTAAGGCTAGAAAGGTAATAATGCCATAAATTACACTCTTATATAAAATGGTCAAAAATATAGGAAATTAAAAAAAAAAATATCAAATTGAAGCAGTCAAACAAAAAAATTCCCACCAAATTCTGCATCCATGTTGACAGATATCGTAAAAACGTTTTATTTTCGTGAGGTATCTGTAAAAAAATTCATTGAATTGTACCGATTTTTTATGAAATTTTAATTTGGAAAATGGTCCAAAATTGCTATTTCAAAGAAACATTTTATCTTAAAGTTGGTAATTAAGTTCATATGTAAGCAAATGTGCTAAAAATGGGCGCGGTTTCACTGTAGCTTTAAGAAATCATTAATAAACTTATAAGATTAATTAAGAGATAAGATCATTAATAGATTCCGACACAACTGGGCCGATTAAGCTAAGATTTTGTCAGTGGACTCGTTTCGAGTACAAAATGGTGTAGAAAAAAATTTTACTCCCCACACCCTCTTTACCACTCACAAATCAGCAATATTGCTATATTTCCGAGTTAGCTTAATTGCTGCAAGCAAATTAGAAAGTATTTACCCGTAGCTCATCATTTGTATTTTGATTACTTTTACTAAAAAGGTTCTTAAATATTTACTATGCTCTCAAAAAGCCTACAAGATTTTTTGCTGTAAAAAAAGTTTTATAATCAAATTTGCATTTTTACACTGTTAGAAATATAAGGTAAGCTCGTTTAAACCATACCCTTAAAAAATATTTGATTGTACGCCAGTGATGTGATTTGGTGGGATTTCGCCCTTTTTGTGGGATTTTGAAACCACAAAAGGGCGTTTGAGTTTGAATTGGCTTTTTATTGCGTCAACATTTTGAAAGATTGAAATTCTCTTGAAAACTGATTGGCATCATTTTGCCAGTAATTCTGTACAATTGCCGATTCATTTTTGTGTTTCGTTGAGTTTTCGTTGTAGTTAATGAAAAAAAATATGTCTCAATAAATTTGAATTAAATTGATTTGATACCTGATTTTTACCGTAATTTGGATTCAGCTTTATTCATAACTCAGCTTGAATAAATCAACCAACCAACCAACCCCCTACAATTCTCTATTTTATGTTTCCAAAATTTTTTGAATTTTTTTTATAACTGTGAGTGAGCTAAAACTTTTTGAAAAAACCTCAAAAAATCATGTTTTCCGTAAATATATTGACTGGTGTAATAGTTGTAAAAAATAAACTGTCAGAAATTAAAGATCGAAAAAAGCTCTTTCAATTTTTGCAATCGGATTAAAGATAATGCTGTTTTCGTGCATATTTTTTATATGTTTTATATTTTTTATTTGATTTCTATACACAAACTTTGAATATTTAAATAACATCATTACCTTTATTTGTTTATTTATTTCTTACAATATTTTTTTACTAAGTGTTTATTTTATAGTTAATATTTTAGCTTTAATATGTATCAATTTAAGCAATTCTCACCAGAAAACAATGCAAGCACTCAAAACCTTCCAACGATATTATAAAGGTGAGGATTTGCGAGGTTGAGAATGTTTTAGAATGGATAAAGTGAGCAAAAACGGGATTTTTACACATGCATTTCGGATTTTTAGCAAAATGAAAATCACATCACTAGGGTAAACACAAATACGGACTAAATTGCACATATGATTATATCGTCAGATCCGCATTTATCTTTAAAAAGAAAAATGTATCTATCTATATCTACTAGAAATCATCAGTAGTCTAATTTCGACCTTTTCACTGCGACCCTCGACCTACACTCTGATATGAAATAGCTTTCGTTCTCAAATGAGTGTAGAAAAAGGTTAAATAACTATTATAAATAAATCTATTTCTATTTTCAGTTTGCCACTCAGTGCTAACTAGGGCTTTCAATCCCGAAGGGTTTTGGTGAATCCCGGGATTTTAAATTTATGATCCCGGGATTTTTCGGGATCCCTTAATGACAAAATTTTAAAACATTTAGCTGTATTAAAAGCAGTGACCGTTAATTTTTGCGTTTTAGCAAAAACGATTGCATATTATATATTTTCTTTTTTAATAGAAATCCAAACTTAATCCTCATTCATACTTAAAATAATTTTATATGTTTTTTTTATGTTTTAGAAAAGTTAAGCATTTATTTAAGAATGAAAACAAAAAATATTCAAACATATCAAATAATATTCACTTTATTATAAACATAAAAATATAAACGTAAATAAGTTAAACAAAACAAACAACATAAATCTATATTTTAAAAAAATTTAAAAAGCAAAATTTCTTATTCAAATAAATTTATTATAAATTACTAGCAGTAAAAAGTATGATGTGAATAAACTATTCCTTTTATAGAAAAAAAAAACAAAACTATAGTATAGTAATAAGACGATAGTATGGTAATAAAACTATAGTATAGTGATACAGCTTAATAAAGAGAGTCTTTGAAGAAAAAAATAGACTTTCGAAGTGTATAGAGAGATAAAAAAAGAACAGGGTTATTTCGATAATATTAAAAAAAACAATCGTTTACATTGCAGTTACTAAAAATTTTTATATATTTTTGTGAATAAAATCCCAGAATTCTCGGGTCTAGAAATTGGTTTGGGATTCCGGAATTGAAAGCCCTAGTGCTAATCAACGGCTTTTAATACAAAAATGCGTTGTACTGAGAAAAGTTACAGTTTTCGAGATAACGCAATAATTTTGATGTCATAATAAGGGGAAATTTTTTAATATACTATCCGTGAAAAATATTACGAAAAAAAGCTTGCGTATACCTTTATTTTTCTCAACCAATGATTTTTCATGCAAAAACACGTTGTACTGAGAAAAGCTACATTTTTTGAGATATCGTCATAATTTTAATTTCAAAATAACGGGAATTTTTTTAAATTTACTGTTTGTAAGAAATTTTACAACCCCAATATATATCACCACATGTTATATAAGCAAATGCTTATTGTAGAGTATCAGTAAAAGATAGCTAGAAATGTATGGCATATTTTTTGTACATCTCAGCAATGTCTAAAATGTCCTCTTGCATCGTGTTTTTCCATCACTTATAGCTTAGCTTTTGTGTAAGAAATTCTGTTTTGAACGTTCATATTTCAAGTCAAAGGTCACAAAAAGTATTCTGTACACTCTTTTTCCATACTCTTATTCATTTGAAAGAAAAATTGTCTAAATCGGTTGAGAAACACTGGAGGAAATAATACCGAACTGTTTTTTCTACGCCTATTTACTTATAGATATAGATTTTATTATATAAAATTGAAGTGAAAATTTAAAGTTACGAGTTTATTCCAAAAGTACTGGGTCGATTTTTATGAAGAAAATTTTATAATATCATATTTGTGCTACAGATTTATTTAGGGGTATTTTTCTTTTGAAATTTTAATAATACGTTTATTTAAATAAGATATTAAGTTCTTTAAGAAATCATACCAGCTGCCACGTATTGCTTATTCGTTTTCTTTTGACGCATTTGTATTGCGAGAGTTTCAATAAACTCTATGTTACTCTCTCTACTTTTCTCTTTCTCTTCGTGCTTAGCTGGCACAGCGCAACAAAAGAAAAAAAACTGATGAGCCTCGAGCAAAGCGAAAAGTGAGATACATATTCATGAAGAGCAGTGCTCCAAAAAAAAAGACAAGTTTTTATTTCTTTGATACGTATTGTCTTTACCCATGGCACAATTACTGACAAGGTAGTAGCGTAGACTGGCTTTTTTCTACGGAGAGGACCCAGGTGTAGAATTTTACATAGAAAAAGAAAACAATCAAGAACAAAATTAAATCAATATTATGAACAATTGCTTCAACTTATTTTATCAAACAGCACAGGTATCGTGTATTTTATGTCAAATAGTATTTTCTAGGCGTAAAAGTGCGCTCACTAAAAAAACTATATCTTGAAAACTAAAAAACCCTTTGAAAAAATATAGTTTTGAAAAGAAAAAAAGGAAAGAAGAAAAGAAAAAAACAAAAATGATTTGTTTACGAAATTTGCAGAGTTTTTATGTATCCATAATCTATATATAAATAGGCGTAGGAAAAACTGTTCGGACCTGAAAAATGAGCGTTCAAAACAAAATTTCTTAAATAAAAGCTAAGCTATAAGCGATGGAAGAACACGGTGTGAGAGGAAATTTTAGATGTACAAAATGTATGGCAGACATTTGGTGCTATCTCTAACGGATACCCTACAATAAGCATTTTTTTATGTAACATGTGCGAATATATATATATTGGGATTGTGAAATTAAACAGTAAATTTGAAAAAATTCCCGTTTTTTTTACTTTAAAATTATTGCGATATCTCGAAAACTGTAGATTTCCTCAGTACAACATATTTTTGTATGAAAAGACGTTGGTTAGCACTAGGGCTTTCAATACCGGGATCCCAAACCAATTTATAGTCCCGGAATGCCGGGATTACAAACCCTAAGTCCCGGAATTTTATTCACAAGAAAATATAAAAATTTTCAGCAACTGCAATGTAAACGATTTTTTTTTAATATTATCGAAATCACCCTGTTCTTTTTTATCTCTCTATACACTTTGAAAGTCTATTTTTTAGTTTGTTTTGGTTGTGATCTTTAAAGACTGTGTTTAATAGGCTGTTAAGCTTATTCATGGAATATTGAAAGTAGCAATAATTTTATAACTGTATTATAGTTTTATTACCACACCATCGTTTTATTACTATACTATAGTATTTTTTTATTTTATAAAAGGAATGTTTTATTCACATCATACTTTTTACTGTTAGTAATTTGTAACAAAAATATTTGAATAAGCAGTTTTTTTTTATTTTTTTTTAAAATATAAATTAGTGTTGTTTGTTTTGTTTAACTTTTTTATATTTATACTTTAATGTTTATAATAAAGTGAAATATTATTTGATATGTTTAAATATTTTTTGTTTTAATTCTTAAATAAATGTTTAACTTTTCTAAAACATTAAAAATCATTACTTTTTAATTAAATGAACTAATTAAATATTTAATTTATATACAATACATATTTTAAAATTTAGCAAATATCGTAATATTTTATAAAAAAAATCATACCGCAATCGTTATTTTCTAATATCATTTTTTCGATCAGTTTTTAGTCAGGAATGCTATATTTATTCAATCATAAAATGTACAAATTTTTTCCATAAAAATACAAAATGGATTTTAAGATTTCGACTTTTTCTCCCAGTTATTGTTGAATTTTTTCTTTTATGTTCTTCTATGTACATTCCAACTGTTTTGTTACCCTTGTTTGCATAAGTAATTAAGGCAGTTCACGATCTTGTTGCATCGTTGCAAATGCAAAATAAACAGCTTTTACAAAAACAAAAAGCATATGTTGCAAAAGCTTTTCAATGCTTTTTGTTTTTGTAAAAGCTGTTTATTTTGCATTTGCAACGATGCAACAAGATCGTGAACTGCCCTATTATAATTGCGACTTTGTGCTGTCTTATAAACTTTCGCTAGTTTTTGAATATTTTAAGTATGAATGAGGATTAAGTTTGGATTTCTATTAAAAAAAAATGTAATATGCAATCGTTTTTGCTAAAACTCAAAAATTAAGAGAAAGAGCTTTTAACGGTCCCTAAATTTTGGCATTTCGGGATCCCGAAAAATCTCGGGATCATAAATTTAAAATCCCATAATCCCGGGATTCACCAAAACCCTTCGAGATTGAAAGCTCTCGTTAGCACTGAGCGGCAAACTGAAAATAGAAATAGATTAGTTTTTTAACCCTTTTCTACGCTCATTTGAGAACGAAAGCAATTTCATATCAGAGTGTAGGTCGAATGTCACAGTGAAAAGGTCGCATTTTGACCACTGGCGATTTCTAGTATTTTAAAAATGCTCAAAATTCGGAATAAAAACACTATTTTTGAAAAAAAAAATAGCTTTGCATTAAATCTGCAACTTCAAATCAACTATAGTGACAACTTTCATGAAGATTGGACCACTCCTTCTATTTTCGTCCATCTTTTCTATAAGAAGTAGTCTGTGCATCGGCGCAAAAAAAATTACAGATATGCACTTTGACCGATAGCTTAGAAAAATTATCGTTTGTATAATTTAGAGATGCCTCAAATAAAATCAGTGTTTACAACCAATAACGAATCAAGAATATTGGCTTTTTTAACAAATAAAGGTAAAAATAGCTTAGTTTGAAAAGAAAAAAACAAAAAAAAAAATAGCTAGGAGCGAAAACTCAATTTTCGGAGCTTCGGAAAAAATACAATAAGCTACATCTAGCAACTCTTTTATTTTCACCAACTTGTTTTGTAAGACAGGGGCCAAATGACGCGGTTTTGCCGCGATCGCGACACATCTCTCACGCTCTTTTTTCTCAAATGCGGCTGAAAAATACTGAACTTTGCATAGTATTTAAATAATTAAATACATTAAATAAATAAATGTATTAACGTATATGCAAAATTCAGAATTTTTCAGCCGGATTTGCGAAAAAAGAGCGTGAGAGCGGCGTAGCGATCGCGGCAAAACCGCGTTATTTGGCCCCAGCCTTACTCCTTTCTGCAGACACCAATTGAATTTGTTGCAGAGGAAAAGGCAGTGTTGTGTACTGTTAAATGTATAAATGGCTTGAAAATGCTTTCAATAGAATACATGCAATAGTTTATAGGCAAAAAGAGAGGAGTCCTATAGCAAGCAATTGACAAAAAAAAAAACCAAATTCTTAACTAGCTACTAAGTCCAAAATTGTTATTTCTAAACAAACACATCAAAGTGTTTCGATTTTTTTTCAAGTAAATGGAATTAAGGCAGGAGGGAGTAAATACAAAACTTATAAAAATAAGAAATAGTAAACAAAAATAAATCAGAAATAACTATTTTCAATTCACACCGCTTTATATAGGAACTTCAAGAAAGATTAACTAAAAATACACATCTGGAAAATAAAGATACAAAATGAAAAACCTTCTTACAACAGGTGCATATTTGTTGTTGTTTTTCAACCTCTGATTTAATGGAATTGCATCGTTTTCAAGCATTTACAAAAATATAGGTCAGCACAAAAGATTTTGAGACAGCTCAGCAAATTCTTCACCGTCAAGAACATATCTAAAGTATTTCCGTAATGAATGAAATTTTTGCGAAAAAGAAAAATAAAAACAAACTTTGCATAACTTGACCACAGCCAAAGTTTATTTAGCGGCATAACTCAATAACGACCGCAGCAGTTGCTAAATTAAGCCACGTTAGTTTGGATAACAAAACGACAAAGGAAATACAGTGGTTAACTGTATGAGAAGGATTTTTTTTTTTACAAATAAAACTAAATATAAGATGTTCTCTGCCAAAGTTATAACGTCGCTGGCAAGTTTGCTGCTTCTTTTGAGATTGATACATGCCGCAGATGTTATTGTTCAACTGTACGTAAATCGCCCCTTCAATGATGTCAGCGAGAAGTTTGTCAGTTTTTCAATGAAACCCGAGAGATTGTTTAAGGCTCTCGATGGTCCAAATAGGTGAGGTGTAAAGCCAAAGCTGGTATTGTAGTCAGTCTATGAAGAATGAGAAAATTGTTTTTCTTTTGCAAAGGAAATCCATAACACGCATGGCTTCAATGCTCGGTGATTCCTATGTCAAGTTTGTAGGCGATTTCAATTTTGCTACAAGTTCTGAGGAAAAGTATCGCAATCCCACTAAAATCATATGGAAGGGATTCAATCGTTGGACCCGGTAAGAGAGCGTAAATATTTCGTTGTTTATTTGAGCACGCATTTTACAAGTTTTAAACCAAAAAAAAAAAAAATGGAAAATTTCAACTTAAAAAGTTGAAAAAGTGATCCCAGTTGTAAACCGGGTACTCATGATTGTGTGAGCTTTTATTTTCAGCGCCGTCAACTGGACCATGATTATACCAGTTCCTTATGCGCCGAATACTTGGGATCCCATGCAAGCACTGAAAATTCTCAGCACCTCACATAATGTTGGCATAACGGACTGTATCTGGCAGCTGGGCACAGGTAGTTTTTGGACAAATCAAATGAGTAACAAAGGAATTTCTAACGGAATTCTTTCTCACAAAGATTTCAGCTCTGCACGTGCACAAGACTATGTGAATGAACTGAAGACGCTCAATCTGATGGTGGACACCTTCAAGCCCTATGTGGAAAATTGGACAATTATGGGTGCTGATGTATCGGCTGGTAGTAGTGTGGAGGAGACGCGACGTTACATCGAAATGTCCAAGGATTTGAATGAAGCCTTTGGATGGTCACAGTAAGCAAAAATAAAAATTTTAATTTTATTACATCAAATATTGAACAATTTTCCTTTGACAGACCGGCCGAAATTGCGCCCACAACCCTTATTAATAGTTATATACAGGATAACGATCCAGCGCTGAAAATGTTGCTAAGCAAAAAGGTACCCGTCTGGCTCAGTCTGCCACAGAAGACCACCAAAGTCAAGTCAAAGCGAAACAGTATTCAAATAGATGGTGATGAGGTCAACCACGCCTTTCGTTGGGCAACGACACTGGGAGATGCCGCCAGCACCGGCTTTGATGCCATCTTCAAACGTATTTGTGCAGCTGACCTGGAACGTCCTACGTTTAGTTTTTATGTCACTGCGCTCTTCAAAAAGGTCATGGGCTCTCGTGTGTTCCCCTCTAGACCGCTCAATATCTTTGCCAAGTCCAGCAAGCTTTACACACACTGCGCTAACGATGTCTCCGGCGGCATTGCCTTCATGGTGGTGAACAGCGATGAACGTCCTTTGCAGATATCTGTACGATCCATGACCAAATTTGCAGGCACTGAACTTTGGCAGTACTCGCTGAGTCAGCACAAAGACGTGGTTATGCTGAACAACGAAACGTTGTCACTAAATTCCAGCTTGACACCCCAAATCAACGTCAAGCATCCCGACAAGCCCGTCCTTTTGGCCACACCCGGCATGTCGGTTAGTTTCTGGGTCTTCCCCGCTGTTGAACTGGAACACTGTCAGTTCACAGAAATTGAGACCGATGAAGTTGCGCCTGATTCAGCGGAAAAGGTTGCTGCGGAAAAGGAAAAGGACAAGCATTACTCTTCCTCAGAACGTCTTCTGAAACAGCTCATACAGGAGACTTCGCTTGCGCACAGCGAACCTTCGAAAATGATGAATCGCAAGCGTCGCTATGCAACATTTGCTGATCGCGTCAAACGCTTCATCTTAGAGAGTCCGATGGTAGATGCGCCAGCAGCCTCTGAATTCAACTTTGGTTTAAGGAAATTTTTTGAGCCACCAGCTGTAGAGGAGAAAACGATGAAGAAACGTGAAGACCCGGAACAGAGTTTTAGCAAGACGATGCGAGAGGCGGCTTTGAGTTGGTTGAAACAGTTTTTGCCGAAAGGTATGACATCCGAGCTGCCTCTGTTGAAGCGTGATGCACGCAGCGCCAACGAGAGAGACTATTATGCACCCTTCTTTTCCGCCAAAGATGGCAAAAAGATGGCATTTACCCGAAAAATTACGGAAATAAGAAAACCCGAAAAGAAAACCAAGCCCGTATTCGATCCAGAAACTTTTGATGAGGAGGAGTATTTCAAGAAGATCGGTGATCTCCAGGAGCCCGAGTATGTACGTTTTCCAGAGGGTGATGTACATCTGAAGCATATCACGAATGCGGAGGGCGAAGAAGTTGAAGATATTTTGATTGAGAAAGGAAAGGAAACAAAAAAGGCTGCCAGCAAGCCTAAAGAGACGGTTAGTGAAATGAAACCATTACGCCTGTTGCCCACCGAGTTCTACGAGGCTTTACCCATTAATAGTGCTAAGTCAAGTCCCCATACAGTGCAAAAAATGACAATAGGTGGCGCTCTCAACTCACTGCTTTTTCCAGAACCATTTTCAAAGAAGCGATTCGGCAAGCACAGACTTGGCTACGCCCAGCAGGAGGAGCAGCAAGAGGAACAACCTTTTGGACCAACGTCAACAAAAGCTGAAACAGTCAGTAAAAGCCAACAATTGAACAAAGGCACCCAGCTGGCGCAGGACTTTCTTAAGAATCAACGCGAACTAAGTCGCTCTTTTCTAAGTGATGCCCAAGAAAACCAGTCGGAGGAAAAGCCAGCAAACACTAAAAAACAAAAGCGGCAATCCGAAGAGCAACCAAACACTGCCGATGAGGAGGACGACGATGACGACGACAACGACAACGACAACGACAACGACAACGACAACGACGATGACAAGGACTCGGAACATTTGCCCGACAAATTGAAGAAAAAGTACCTCAACTATTTCGCAGAGAATATCGACAATTATTTTGGAGAAAAAGACGATCAGGAAGAATTACCAGAAGATGTAGAGACGAAGAAACTCGCAGCCTTCAAGAAGGCATATAAAGAAGTGCCCTGGTGGGATTTAAGTGTACCCCGCAAAAGACGCTCCAGGCGTTCTTTAAGATATCCCCAGCTTTCCGAACAGGCATGGCATAGTAACATGATAACAAAGGACTACGACTTGAATAGTTTGGATGAAACACAGAATTTAAAGCTGTCCAATTTGTATAAAGTAGAGAGAACGACCAGCAAAAGTAACGCCGATACAGAACAATCACTGCCACATAAGTTAGTAGCAACAGTAAAGCAGAAAATGACAAATTTTATGGATATTTTTGGACGTCATGTCAGCGAATGGTACAGCACCTTGAGCAAACACATTGGCTTCACAACTACAAATACAACTGAAGAAGCTCAACATAGTATGAATATAGATATAAAATAAAATTAGCTGTAGTTAAATGGTTTGAAGGTTTTTAATCAAAATTTTATCACAACTATTAAGATAAAGTTTAAGGAATTAAGTTTTCGAATTGTCCCAAAATTAGTCTTAGAACAAGCTCTTGAAAGAAGGCAACCCATTTTTATATGTTAA
Source organism: Dichetophora obliterata (assembly GCA_963920525.1). Classification (NCBI taxonomy): domain Eukaryota; kingdom Metazoa; phylum Arthropoda; class Insecta; order Diptera; family Sciomyzidae; genus Dichetophora; species Dichetophora obliterata. The sequence continues at coordinate 307,846,374 of OY986435.1, forward strand.
AAATTATATATTTGCCTAGTATGAAGAGAAATGTAAAAAAATTAAATTGAAATGATAATAATTGTATTAATATTCAACGCAAATAGAAAAATATTTACTGTACAGAATAAAATTTACTAGTTATAAAAATGTATAAACTTGAATTTATACTAAAAGCTTTTTTTTTTTTTTTTAAATATAAAATTTAAGGCTATTTTAAGTTTGTCTTTCCAACAAATATTACATCAAAATGGCGTGTTTTACGTATTTGTTGTCATACACAAAATTAGCACGGTAGATGATAGATAGTTCTAATGGTTGTAATACGGAATACAAAATTTTAACCTCTGCCATGTTTTACATCTACATCTTGTTTTTGCTCAAGTATATTACGTTGTTGAGACTAAAAGTTTTAAAGTCAATTATGAAAGTCGATTTTTTTTCCTAATTTAATCACAATATGTGATCGAAGTCGGGAAAAAGCAAGGGTTTTTTGAGTTCTCTCCTTAAAAAAGGAATTATAGTAATTTTTAAAAAAAAATTAATTATTGGAGAAGAGCCACTTCAGAAACCATTATACTGTTTTGGAGGAAAAATATTTAATATAAAATTAAATCTATCGTCACATTTCAAAATAGTAATGGAGAAGAAACTGTCATCAAAAGAAAAAAAAGTCTACTCAGAAGAAGAAACATGGACAGTTTTAGAATTTGAATCGTACAGACAAATTAGCTCAGAAGATAGGCAATAAGCCATAATAGACCATTACCATTTCCATTACCTAACCATTGCATGTTACCATGCTTTTTCCATACCAGTATCATATTATACCATAAAAATACCAATATACTATAGCTATAGTTATAACTATATCTATAACCATAGCATACAATATTTTTGTGATCTGATTCTGAATTTGAATTCTTTTGGTGTTATAATAGCAAGTGGCGTAAAAGAGAACATCTAAATAGAAATCGTCGATGGCTTGGCTGATAATTGGTTTTACGATCCCATGCCCTTATTTATGTTCTTCCAAACCTTAACAATATAACTAATTCAAAAATAACAGATATCGGACAACGAATTCCGGAAGAGAACACAAAAAAATTATCTACACGAGACGGCGCACAGTGGCCCCAAATGGACTTTTGCGTCTCAAAATTCTGTAACTTTTTTGTCTCTTGGTATAATTAAGGCAAACTAAGAATATATTGTCTATGATATTCAATAAATCATTCAAACTACTTTTTTAAGTCCATGTTGTTTTTTATTACTAAAATTTTATTTAAAATTAAGAAATGTACGATTATGGCTTGACTTGTGCATTTCAAAATGCTCTAACTTTCGTGTCTCTTGCAATAAATAAGCAAAATTTCAAAAATATTTTCTATGATATTTAGTTTATCAATAAAACTACTTTTTTCAAAATCCATTTTAGTTTTTAGTACCAAAATTTTGTTTTAAATTTAAAAAAATACGATTTAGGCTTTCAAAAATCTGTAGCTTTATTGCTTCTTGAAATATTCAAATCCAATTTGGAATGGAATTTCTTTGATATTCAATAAATCAATTGAACTACTTTTTTCCAAAATCAATTTTAGTTTTTAGTACTAAATTTTTTCAAGTTAAAAAATACGATTTTTCGTTTCAAAATAGTGAAACTTTTTGTCTCTTGCAATAATAAAGCCAAATTTAAAATAAATTTTCTATGATATTCAAGAAACCATTTAAACTATTTTTTCAAAATTCATATTAGTTTTTAGTACCAAAATTTTGTTATAAATTTAAAAAAATACGATTTTGGCTTTCAAAAATCTGTAGCTTTTTTGTTTCTTGAAATATTTAAATCCAATTTGGAATGTAATTTCTTTGATTGAAAATAAAAAGAGAAAACAAAAAATTGTTTTATATAATATATTTAAACTTTTTATCAATCTGTTTTTTAATATTTTTTTCATCTTTAATTCAGGTTTAAATAGTTGCGCTGTCTTGCACTGTTTTCTTTCATAGTGCATTTGGTTCCTTAGTGTATTGGTAACTAGACACAAAAAAAAATAAGTTGCTCCAATTTTGCCCTTTTTGAGAAACTTAAATTTTTATAACATAGGTGCGTGGCAAAAAAATATCCCATAAACTTTGTATTTTTTTCTTCTATAAATCACTTGAACTACTTCTTTCCAAAATCCATTTTAGTTTTTAGATCTAATTTTTTCAAGTTCAAAAAATATGATTTTGCGTTTCAAAATAGTGTAACTTTTTTGTCTCTTGCAATAATGAAGCCAAATTTAAAAGATATTTTCTATGATATTCAATAAATCATTTAAACTACTTTTTTCAAAAACCATTATTTTTATTACTACAAGCTTCTTAAGACTAGTCTTAAAAACTGATAGAAATTTTTATTATGTTTGAAATCTTAAAAATAAAGTCCTAAATCAAAAATTTAAATTTAAAGTATAGAAGTTTGTGTAAAGTGTTTTGTTGTGTGTGGTAAAAGAAGGGCACCACATGCGTGAGATTATGGGGCAGACTCCATACATATGATATAGAATAATACAATGCAGAACAAAGGCATGGAATCCATAAAAAAATTAAAGAAATAGTTGAATTGTGCAAAGCTACCATAAAAACCCCAAAAATACAAATTCATAATATTTGATGAGTTAGAAAGGGCACCAAGGTCCCCTTTTGCATACCTACGCCACTGGTTTCTTCTAGACAAACAGGTATTTGAGAAACATGCAGATCTTAACGAAACTATCAATTGCGACTGCATCAACAGAGTTTAATAGAAGAAAAAAAAATATAAAGTTTATGGGATTTTTTTTTGCCATGCACCTACGTTATGAAAATTAAAATTTTTCAAAAAGGGCAAAATTGAAGCAACTTATTTTTTGTGTCTAATTACCGATACACTAAGGAACCAAATGCACTATGGAAGAAAACAGCGCAAGACAGCGCAAGACAGCGCAACTATTTAAACTTTAATCAAAGATAAAAAAAAAAAAAATAAAAAAAACAGATTGATAAAAAATATTAAATTTATTATATAAAACTACTTTTTGTTTTTTTTTTTTATTTTTTCAAAGTGCCTAAGCATTAAGCTTTCCAACGGTATATAATACTTGTATGATCAATTTTAAAGGAGTTGAAAAAATTCGATTAAAAACGTTTATTTCGCTGCTTATATAGGACTGTGTCTTGAGAATAATTTAGCAAGCCATATAACTGAATCGTGTCAATTTCTTTTATTAAATTTACATTATAGTACAAAATTTGAACTTTTCTTAGATTATTTTCATTATGGTACAGGCTGCAAGAGTATTTTTTAAAAAATCATTTATGAGAAGCAAACATCCATTTGGGCCCACTGTGTGGCGCACTGGTCAAAAATTAAAAAAAGCTGGCTAAAATTCGTAAGCACATAATATAACCATTAAGCTAGAAATGAATTAAGATTAGTCAGAATAATGAGCAACAAAAATTTTGGGGAGCCCTAGCCTAGTAGGTAGAGTGCGTGACCCCTAAGCTAAGGAACCGCGGTAGCCCGGGTTCAATGTCAAGCTCAGACAGAATGTTTTTTCAATTGAATTAATTTTTCTGTTCAGTACCTTTTACAAAAAAAAGTTCAAAAAGTACCTTTTTTATAGACGAATACGGTAGTTGCGGAACAATATTAGTTGTTGTTTTTTTTTTTGCGAAAATTGAATGCAGTCTGAGAAAAAATTTTGTGCTTTTGGCGCATAACGAGCCTTGGAACTTGAGAGATCCACATGCTCTTTCAAAACGTTTTGAACGGATCCATTTGAAATGTTGAGAGTATTAGCCAGGTCTCTAATTAACCTAGTTAAGCAACAATTTTCCAGGTTCAACTTTGATGAGGTTCGTCTTTGACACTTTCTCGTCCCTCTTTGAACATATTGTGCCACTCAAAAACTTTTGTTCAAAAACCAACTGAATCAAACATTACAAAACTCGAGAAACTTCAATTTGTTGTTTACAAAAACGAAAGCAAGTGCTAAAAAAGTGATACCAGCAAAAAACATTTTTTTTTATATCTATAAACGCCTTAAATTTAAAGAAATTTAAAGTTTACGGGACATTGCGATTTAAAAGAAAAACTTTGCAAATACTAACCCATAGTTAAAACTCTACTGTAGTAAAATTTCAACCAAAAGAAATATAAAAGTTTACTTTTTGCTATTTAGTTTAAATTTTAGTACAATTCATTTTGTACTATTTTTTGTACAATTTTTTGTCAACAGATAGAGACATTGTACGCGGTGGTGCCCGTCTAAAAAAGTGGGTGGTATTCGGCAAAGGGGCGCGGCAATAATATAAAAACGCTATAACAGGGGTAGGAACAATTATTACAAATTATCGTCAAAAAAGGGCGTGGCAATATAAGAAAAATACTGTATCTTTAGTTAATATTGTCACTAGGGTACTGGAAATCGGTACATGGGAGGGAACATTTATTACAAATTAAGGTCAAGAAAGTAGGCGTTATTCGACAAAGGCGTGGCAACATTAGAAAAACGCTGTAACTCGAATAATATTGACACTAGGACACTGAAATTAGTTACAGAGGTAGGAATAGTTATGAAAATTTACGATCAAGAAAATGGATGGTATTGGACAAAAAGGCGTGGCAATATAATAAAAATACTGTATCTCAGTAAATATTGACAGTAGGGTACTGGATTTTTTCAAAGTGCTAAAAAAATTGTGGTGCTGACCTTGAAAAATGGGACTGAAATTTTTAGTAGTCAAAACATTTAAAATTTTTCTCGAAAGTGTTAGTAAAACAGGACACCACAATAAAGACCAGTTTAAGATCTTTAAAATATGTCTTAAGTCATTTTTTGTAGGACTAACGGTTTAGAAGATATAGTTGTTTGAGTACATGTCCAAATGACAATTTTTGTTTCTTTTTTAAATTTTTCACTGTGTATAGCTGCAAAAAAAAATTTAAAATTATAAAAAAAATATGCAAATATTTTTCTTTTTTAAAGTACTATCCACGTGCGAAGTACCAAATTTTTACAGAAATGTGAGTTTCGAAAAGCGTCCGATTTGACATGGAATGACCGATATATATTTATTTCTCTGTGAAAATAAAACCTTTAAAGTCGGCGTTAATATAATCAGACTTTTATAAAATTAACGCTCCGGCTTTAAAGGTTTTATATTCATGGAGAAATTAATATATTTATGATAATAATGCAAAACAGAAAAAAAATTATAATAATAAGATTTTCAATTTAGTAATATACAATATATAAATAAATTATCAAATTTGACCAAGAATTAATGTTAAAAGTAATTTACAATTATTTTTTACTTTGTAGTGATTTTGAAGTTGGTTTTTTTTTGTTCTAAAGTTTTTTTAATACAATTTAGACTAAATTATAGTACATTTGGATACTAAATTTGTATTTGGACCCGTAAAAAGATAGTCCGGCAATGCTGAGACTCAATATTCGATTCGATTCGGTTCATATGTGTGTTTATCGCTTTTGTTTCGTATAGCGCATTAGCCCAGTGGTTGGAGTAGTTAACAGAAAAACTGAATGTAGTGGGTTCGAGTCTCACGGTGTTTGTTTATTTTAATATTTTGATCTGAGTCTGTACTAAATTAAAAACCTATTAAAGCTGTATTTAAAGCATATTTCAGTATTTTGCAAGTACTAGATTTGAAACCAAAGCTGGTGTGGACTTATAACTATGTAGTACAGAAAAGTTTACATTTAAGTACAAGATTTCTAACCGTGTAAGTGCCATGAAAGACAATCAATTATTTGTTAAAAATTTAAAATCGATTTTATTATGAAAGTTTCTGGATGCTTAATGAAACAGAAAACTCATATATCTTGAAATTCAGCGTTTTCTTTAAAAACCTATAAATCCTTAAAACTATATTAAAAAATACTCAGAAGTGTATGGAGATATGAGAAGTGTGTTCAAAACCGATGATAAGCAATTTTAAAATTGCATGTTTAATAATCATATAAGGCTGATAAGCCTCGTGGTTAGCTCACGAACACTTTTCTTAATATATAAGAATTACTATTTTCTAAAACAAAAGACTTAAGTAACAAACTCGATATCAAAGGCTCACTCAACTCACAAGATGAATGCATACACTCAAAGCAGTTTCTCTCCAAGCCATCTACTGTAATATTTTACATACAAAAAAAGAGCGTTTGTATAAAGATGAAGACAAGAGTTGATAGTAAATAAAAAAAAAAAAAAATTACCAAAAGAAACAATGCTGAATATCAAAGTAAGGGCAAACTAAGAAAATGTTGGTCCCCAACATTGTTTATCTGGTCAAAATATAGACTTACTAAAATCACAGCTCTAAGCACAAAACTAAATAAGAATAATAAAAAAAAAACAACCAAAAATTACAATAACACACCCAACAACCTGTTCAGCAGTAGCGGGACCATTTCTTAAAAAAGCTTCGCAGTCACAAGCCAGTCTCGCTTAAAACGTTCAAGGCGAAGGTTATAGCAAAGTAAAAACAAAGAGAAACACAAGTTTTTTTGTTTTTCAATCAAAGAAAAATAATTGTAATTATTATAAAATAACTTACACTTACAAAGAAGGTAAGACAGAGAGAAGTGCATTGCTTGGGTTTTTTTGTATTCTTAAAGGTCATTAAACTGCATAATTGCAAAAATAGATCAAGGTGTTGATAAATTTTTTTTAATGAGGAAGATAGTGAGTGCTTGTTTGCATTAAAATCAAAAATTTGCTGCTGTGGCTAAAAAAACCAGACTGGGAATTTAACTAAAGCTAGTTAATAGCTAAGTGTAAACAGCACACGAGCGAACTGAGTCTGAAGAAGTGAAGTGTGAAAGAGAGAATAAAAAGTGGTGGAAAAATTCTTCATTGATTTTAGTGACGTGGAGTTTTATATCATTTCATTATCATCATCATCTATCTCCACCAGTCTTATATGCATATTTTAGCTAAACTTAGTTGTATGTCATTATTTCAACAAAAGTGAAAGTTTCAAACCAAAGCCAAAGTTTAAAAGTGTTCATTTCGGTGTTTTCCTTCAAACATTTTCCAGAAAGTGCTTGCACTTAAATTTCAGCTACAAATTTCTGATGTAGATAAATATTTCTGCTGGTAAAATTGTAAAAAAAGTAATAATTTTTTTGCTTTGAAATGTTGTCTAAAATTCTACATTTTTTCGAACAACACACCTCAAAGTTCTGTTTTTTATTTCCTTACTAAACAAATTTACACGTTTTTTCAAGCTTTTAGTATTGAGAAAGTGTTCAAAGCAGCATCGTGTGAAATGCTTTTTACAGCGCTGAATAACTTTTTTTTATTTTAGTAAAAGCAAAAATGCAAAGTTCTGTTACAACTGATTACTAGCTCAGCTTTCTCGCTATGGGAAAATCACTGTAACTAATACGTTCATTCAATGTGGTTTATTTTGTGATATTAAAATGCAAATGCGATTTACCGAAAAACATAAATATTTATAGTTTTCAAAATAAGTCAAAAGACACAGTCACAGAAATTATTTTTCTTGGTTCAAGAAAATGTGATATTTATAAAAATTCACTTGAATCAAGCATTTACAACTATTATTAAAAACAATATGTTAAAAATTTCAATTTCTTTTTTATATTCGCTATTATTTACGATTTCTTAAATAAATAATAAATTGCTTGAAAAAAGTTGCTGGCACAAAACTTGAATTCTCATAAAAGTGTAGGACAATATTTTTTTTTGTGCATAAAAGTATAATGTGAAGTGTCAATACGCCGTCAAACGTCACGTTGAAAAAAGGTACCCAAACGACCTCCATCGCACAGCACGTTCAAGTCATCTGATATAAAAAAAAACAAACATTTTTTAAATAATATCATGTTTACCGGAACTTGAGCATGTAATCTTATATATTAATATGCAATCATCAAATGTTGTCGTACACTTTTTGATATTTATTTTAGAATAAGGGCAATAAAGTGTATACCATAGATGTGCCGAATCATGTTGGATTTTAAATTGATGGCCTCTAACCAGAAATATTAACGTTGAAAGTTTATTTTAATTTTAGTAGGGAATCTGAGGGCTAGGAAGGGGTAGAATTGTGAATGAGGTATCAGATGAAAGGTCTGGCTGCACGGTATGAACGCATTTTTGATTGGTGACCTTCGACCTGAAATTTGAGCGTAAAAAGAGCATTTATTTAATAAAAGCTAAACTGCAAGAGATGGAAAAGCATTATGTTAGAACCAAATTTAGACATTAGCTACGTTCTATTCGCTTCAAAATAATCCAGATTAGAACTATTTTTGCTATCCATTTAAAATTGTGATATAGCCTTTAAAAAATTTGAAACACAGGTGCCGCACCTGTATATTTCTATGAGCTGTCATTTCATTTTTTGAATATTTTGTTTGTTTGATACAATGACTATTAGGTAGCCATGACAGCTACCTATTTTCTCACGAGCTGCAACCATCGAATGTTAAACAAAAGAAAACAAAACAAATCGCGTGTGTTACACACATTGGACGCATTCAGCGGAGCCAACAATTGCACTTTAATTATTTATATAATTGCATAATATTAATAGTTAAATTAAATATTTTACAATTTTTCTGACGCTTAGAGTAAAACACATTCAGAGAAAAACATCGTTCACTAAGGTATCGCTACCATAACAGTTCACAACAGTTTTGAACGACACACGTTCTCATGACACCTAATAGTTATTGTATCATGATTGCTTGTTTGAATTTAATTTTGACTGCAACGGTAGTGCCCTCTACGAGTCGTTTTTCTTGCCGTTCCTTTGAGAAAACTTGTTATCGCGCTTATATTAAGGCGAAAGGAACGCAGCTATTGATAATATGTGCAGCAAGTATTGGAGACATTTTTCACCATTTCTTACGTTGAATTTTAGTTAAAATCAAATAAAAAAAGTCACAAATTTTCATTGAAATTCGCAATATCCTTGGTCAGGTGGCAAAGATTTGAAATTTTTTGAATCAGATTGAAAGACCTTCTTCAGTACTACTATTTCCGACCATTTGTTTATTTTTAACTACTACGCCAGCTATTATTTTACGGAAAACATGGTTTTGGAGGTTTTTTCAAAATGGTTAAGCTCACTGGTGGCTATCGTTACAGCCAAAAAATTTTGTGCATTTGTCTTAGAATAGACCGAGGTTTATTTTAAGTCGGTGGCAAGGACAACTTTTTTTGACGAGGCACCTTAATATATATACAGTGTTGCGCAAAACAATAGCAACAAAATAAGTGCGCTGCAACAAAATCGTGTATCTTTTTTAATATTAGGGACACACAAAAATGATTATAGGAATCAAAGCATATATTCATACATCATATATAAAAAAAGTCAAATTCAAATTTGGTTTTGTTTTTTTTATTAAATTTCAAATTAATGTGGCTACATTCAATTTGTCTGAGAGCAAAACAAAAGCAACAAAACTTGAAAAATTTAAAAAGAGAACAGAAGTTCCAAGAATTATCGAATTATCACATCTAAAGCGGTTGTTCGGACACTTGATTTAGATATCCATCACAGCACTGTTTGATGACGAGCCGTTGAGAACGATTAAAGAAGTTACAGACCGGCAGAGAAACCTTTGCTTACAGTTAAGCCTAAAAAACAAGGTGAGGTGTTACAATTTAAACAATTCTGCTTGAAATTGTGACAACAAGTTGCAATTTAATGTTTTTTAGTCTTGCAAAAAAGCACCTAAATTGGACCATTCAAAAATTGAAAACCGTTTTTTTAGCGATGAATCAAAGTTCAACTTGATTAATTCAAATGGGATGTGCACGGTACGGCGCCACCTAGGTACACGACTTGAGGCCCGAAACTGCAAAATAAATTTTAAGCACGGTATATAATGATATTTTAGAAAGCAAGATGCAACCACATTCAGAGTGGAATATGTCGCTTAAGTGAACGTTTCAACCCGATAACGACCCGAAGCACACTTCAAAGCTCATCAAAGATTACATTAGAGGCAATGGGATTCAAGTCATTGATTGGCCGGCACAGTCACAATGAATTGAATCCCATTGAAATTTTTTTTGGGATTTTGAAGGTAAAAGTTTCTAGTCAAAGGTTTTCCAATAAGACTGCACTGTATGAAGCCCTGAAACTTAATACCAGCATATCTAATTTAATAGAGCCGATGTCGCTAAGATGTGCAGCGGTTATTAAGAATAATGAATCTTACACCAAATATTAATTATGTTGCTTTTGTTTTGCTCTCAGACAAACTGAATGAAATCACATTAATTTTAAATTTAATAAAGAAAACCAAATCAAATTTGAATATGATTTGTTTTTAATATGATGTATGAGTATATGCTTTGGTTCCTATAATCCTTTTTGTGTGTTCCTAATATTTAAAAAGATACACGATTTTGTAGCAGCGTACTGATTTTGTTGCTATTGTTTTGCGCAACACTGTATATCACATCCTATGTGAAAAAATATATCCTACAAAAAATTGTCCTTTCCTTGCCTCAACCATTTTTTCATTATCTCTAGCCAATGCCTTCCTTTTTTGCTAAAACAAAAAAGCTTAAGAAACACTTACGAAAAAGAAAAAATACATTTGTGAAACATCATCATGTAGAATTGACTACATGAATTTATGAATTTATTTAAAAATTGCTGAAACTAATAGCATTAAAATGTTTCTCTTAAATGATATAATAAAATAATAAGTTCTTAATAACTTTTAATATTTTGGTCGCGGTAGACTTTTTTCTGGAAATGCCCATATATTAAAATTATCTATCCTAAATATCTTCCTTCGTCTATATCTTGCCGCACCACCCTCCTGTTAAATGTGTTTTGTGGTGATGGCATCATTTCTTCTCACTAAATTTTCAGTGTTGTCACTCTGTTCTTTATCAATGTTACTTTAGTTTTTGTATAGTATATGTATATTTCACCATGTCATCGAAAAGATGACCGTGAAAAGAATGCAGTAAAAGTTAATACTTTCATGTTTAGGCTGTGTGCGAATTGTTCTAAATGCGACCCAGACCTGTAGCCAGACCAAGAAGACAGAGGGGGCAGGCATCTTAGGGGGGGGGGGGAATTTTTAATTTTTTCATTTAAATAAAAAGAAACAATTGTTTTAACATGGGAAATGAATACATTACACATATTTATTAAAAAACAGTTAATTTTATGATGTTTACATGGATATGTAGATCTTTATATACATGAGATTAATACATAAAAAAAATATAGAAATTAATACAAGACTTTGTAATAAAATGAAGGTAAAAATACAAGATTTATTTAAAGTGACTAGAAATATAAGAAAGAGTAGCGAAATGGGCTAACATATATATAAGAGCGCATTCTTTTCTGGAAAAAATTCTGCATTTTTTCTGACCTTTTCAAGAGTTCTGCATTTTTTCCGTTCTTTTCTAAAAAAAAATGTTGACCTCAAAATAAATCGTGTTTTCTTCTCAAAAATTCTAACCGCAAAAGTATAACAAATGCAGAATTTTCTGACCTGTAAAATTCGGTAGTTCTGCATTCTGTTCTCTAGTAATACCAACATAAAAACAAAAAAAAATTAATTTTGACAGTAATATTATATGCTGTGACAATTGTGAGAAGCAAAATGTTCCAATTTTGAAATTTTTTTTAATTTAATCCAAAACAATTTTGATTAAAGTGGTTACTTTTAATAAAATTTAACAACTCGATGAGTATTTCTTAAAAATTCCATGCAGTCGGCTTTATACATAACCTCAATCGTAAATACATGGGAATTCAAAACAACAGTGCAGTTCTTTTCTCAGCTCAAAAGAAATCAACATTCTGTAAATTCAGGTCAGAATCTAAAAAATTCTGCATTCTGTGAGGTCAGACTTTTTACAGAAAAGAATGCGCTATAAGACATTTATTAAGTAAAACAAATAAAAAAATTTAACTAACCCGCATCCGTCGTTTGCATCAAATTTATGCAAATTTTTTATTCAGATTTATGTATTAAGAACAAACATGCATGTTTTGATTTAAATCTTTTGCTTTTTTAAATTTTTGCTAGAATTAAGATTTGCAGTTTTTCTTATTTTAAAATTAATAAAAATTCATCATGCATAAAAAAAATTTTAAAAACTAAAAACATTTCAATGAATTATATATTCTTTTTGTATCTGCATCAAATTGGTGTACAACGTGCTTTTCATTTCCAGAAAGTTCCTATGGATGCGGGTTAAAAAATTATTAAAATTCAAATCTTATTTTTTGGTAGCAAATGTTGGCGACCCAGTACAAATTTGAATGTTGTTAAACAAATTTCATATATTTACATATTCAAGTCATGAATAAGGTGAATGTGTATATATTTTGTTATTTTAAACTAAACCAAGTTAAAAGCAATAAGCAAATATATCAACAAAATGCATATGCATATTAATTATTCATTTAAAGTTTTTCATTGTCTGATTTGGCCAGGGGGCAAACGGTTGTAGTAGGGGGGCATTGCCCCCATTTACCCCTGGCTACAGGCCTGATGCGACCTAAACTAAATAGTGTTGATAAGGCAGTGCTTCCTAGTTTAAGAAGCATTTAGGTAGCTCTAGAACTTCCTAAATTATTTAGGAAGCACTGGAAAATTAACTTACACCGTTTTACTAATTTACATTAAGAAACTACTGTACAATTTTTCGCATAAAAAAGGGAATTTTGAAGATTTAAGAAATTGCACCAACTATCAGACTCAGTTTATTTAATTTTTTATTTTACACACGAACCAATTGCTATTTTCTAACTTGAAAACCTACTAGAAAATTTAGGAAGTTTGGCGTCCATTTTCCTTTTTTTACAAATTTACTAATTTTTACAAATTTTTTAATTTTTTATAAGTAATTTTTTTTTTAAAACGTTATTATTTGTATTATATTTATTTTGTATTATAATTATTATTAATTATAATACAAAATCAGCAGCACTAGCAACAAAGGCTTTCGGCTTAAAAAAAAAGTGATAAAATTATTCCTACGTTAAAAAAAGCACGGTAAATTTTTAATATTTTTATAGTGGTCTCAAACCACTAATGTTTTTATAGTGGTCTCAAACTTCAAATTCAACATGTTTTTCAAAATTGCAAGATTTAAAAAAAAAACATTTAATTGAGAAGTGTATATTAAAATGTTTGTATAAATTACTCTCGAGTAATACCGGGTATATTAGCTAGTAAGGTAAATAAAAACCGTAATATTTGTAGTACGATAAAAAACAAAGCCCATTATAAGTGATGAAATAATAGCATGTGTGAATTTATGTAAAAACATTTAATTATATTATATTATTTTATTTTGATTAAAAAACAAAATAGTATTAAAAAAAAAGAAAGAAATTTGCAGAAATTGTTTTCGCCCCCACAGCTCCCCAAAAAATTCCTTGTGGATCCACCACTGATATAGAGTATGTTCTCTTCATTTAAAAACTGTTTTAAAATATTGTCTATATAATTTTCTACTGCTAATAAAAGTAAGTTAAGCTTTTGAACTTTAGCTTAAATTAGATTGTGGTAATCGAAGAACTTTTCATTGCTCAACACCTTTTTTAAAATTGGTGTATTGGTGGCCGTGAACTTTTGGTTCTAAGATAAGATTTATTTATTTATGTTTGGACATTAAAAGATATTTTTTTTTTAAAAAAACATGAAAGATATTTTTTCAAAAAATGCTCATTATTTGATATTTTTAAAAACTCTAATTTTTGTAGAGCTTTTTTTTATATACTTTCGGAACCTATGGGGCGTTTGAACCCCAAATCCCGCGGGCGATTTTAATTTTTCGTACTTTTTACTCTTATTTAATTTCTTAACGTTCAAATTTTTAATTGTAGATGGGTTTCTTGGGTTTGTTACCAAACGAGCACTACATCCGAGACCTCTTCGTTCTGGCATTCTTTTCGGCAGTCGTTGCCACCTTATTCAGCATACGATTTTATTTACGCATAACAGCGGGCCGATGTTTTACAGAGGTAACGAAGACGTACCCATCCCGAAAATTCCAACTACACTTGTACATAAGTTTTCCCGCTTATTTTAACTATCATGATTAAGTTAAATTTTTAACACAAATTTTTTTCTTTTAGCTTTAATGATGCAATCTCTATTAAGCACCCATTAAAATGTTAAGTAATATTTTAGTAAGAATTCTACGTGAAGATTTAATTGTAAGTTAAAACCACTTTTCTTTATAGAGTATGGTGTTTAGACACATGATAAGCGTTTTCTCAGCGGCAAGTGTTAAAGATCAGTGTTTATCGGTAACGTGTTGAAAATCATATTTAATTACCTTAAAGTGGGCGGCGTAACCATTTGAGAAATGACTCTAACTGAGCTTGTTACAATTTACGCTTGAAATTATTTAATTGACTCTTTATATTCACCAACACTGACATATTAAGCAAAAAAGTAGCAAATTTAAACGGGTAATTTTCCTTGCATTGATTATAAGTCATGTTAGGAAGGAAAAAAAAAAATAAACTATAAATTAATTGAAAATTTGTTCCTCACAATTTTCTATGCCTGCATAAATAAAATCATAAAATTCAGTAGTTATTGATCACTCATAATTGGAATTTTTCGAAAAATATCTGCATAGGTTGTAACTGTGAATTTGACTTTAAAACCATGTAAATAATAGAATGACGAAAAATAAAGTTTTTGAACTAAGACAGCTTAGATACTTTGGAGCTTTTTAAAAGTACACTGAGGGGAAATATGTGTTAAAATGAAATGAAATTGTGTTCATATTAAACGAATTTGTTTTTGAAATAGAGCTTGAAACAATTTCATTTCAATTAAACACAAATGTTTTTAAAGTTTAATTTAAAACAAAAGTTTTTGTTTTCAAAACAATGTTTTTTAATATACTTTCATTGTAAAAATTTTAATTTTAAACACATTTATTTAAACGAAAAATTAAATGAAAAACTTTAATATTTAAAACAAATATTTTAAATTTTAATTTAAAAAAAAATTGAAAACAACTTAATTAAACCGCCATTTCTAGATGCCATTTTTTAGCTTTTTCGTTTTTCCGAAGTCAAATTCGTGACCCCTGGGACCCACCGAATAACAAATTTTTTTACTTCACTTAATGAAGTTTGCGTTTTATTGCGGCTTCAAATATTTTATATATCAAAATAATTAATTAGTTTTTATTTCATCTTATATTCAATATTTGTAAGACTAATTAAAAAATATTTTCGAGCAATCAAATGTAAAATCGGGGTCTCAGTATAAAAAATAATCAAAAAATAAAATATTGCAAGGAAATAATAAGAGAAAATTATACAAAAAAAAAAAAGACATGTGTTTATAGTTCAAAATTAAACACGCCTGTTTTAAATTTAAAGTATGTTTTTTTTCTTAGTGTATATTTTATTATGTAAAATTTTCTAACTAAAGCACCTCTTACACTTATCAATTACCGAACCACTGAGTTTATACTCGGTCACCAGGCATGTCCGCAGTGGGGTTTTGGGGTTTACCCCCTCCCCCCGAAATGAACGAATTTTAACGAGCTTCGAGAGAAACACTCAGCACAACATGGCAGCCGTTGCGTGTTTATGGTCACGACAAAGATCTTGATCAAAGTAAATAAAAAGACTCAAATTAAAACATTTATTGTGAAAAGACCAGGGCTGTGGAGTCGTCAAAAAATAGTTGCGACTCCGACCGCCGAAATTTTTAAAGTACGACTCTGACTCCGACTCCGACTACGACACAAGAAAAAATATAAACCTCCTAAATTTAGTCAATTTAAAAAAGAAAATCTCAAGAGCAGAATTTTATTTAAATTATTAATTTATTATACACATGTTAATGAAATTTCCATTCTATATATTGTATTACTCAACTCATTTTTTACAAAGTTAAACATTGAAAATTCACTTTCAACCGATGCATTTGAAAATGGAAGAGCCAGTAACGAGGAGCTAATTTGCTTATTTTAGGAAATTTATTGAAAATTAATAATTGTATATCTGGAGTTCTATTATAGTGATAGCAAATCTTTACCCCTAAAATGTACCCTAAATAAAAAAAAATAACCTAAATCTAGGGTAAAATCTCCTAAACTGGCAGTACTTGTTTCCTTTCATGAAAGAATGAATGCAACAGGGTTGCATCGGCAGAAAATAAAAAAAGTATTTTCAAAATAATAAAATATGTATGAAAAATATAAAAAGGTCGAAACAGACAATGAAAATGTGTGGATTTTCTAAACAAAGATACAAGTTTGACAAGAAAAAAAAAAGATCGCTACAAAATATATAAAAAATTCTTGTGTAGTACGACAAAATATCCTTTTTATAATTCCCTATTCGTCCTTCCTATAAAACATTCATCCTCACTACCATCATCGCAAAATTCGAGACCCCTTATGACAGGAACTTTGTTCTCAACTCTGTTGCTAAATTTCGACGCTCATGTAATGATCTCTTGCGATTACAACATGCGGGATTCAACTCAACAAAACCCATCTATGTAAACGAAGGCCTTACCAAAGCGAACTCGGTAATTTTACAGCATGCGTTGCGTTTCAAACGGCAGCATCTGCTTACTGCAGCATTCACTCGTCGCGGTACTGTGCACGTCAAGCGCACTGCCAACGATAGCGCTATAAATGTCGACACACTGCAAAAACTTAATGAAGTTGCTGGACTTCCTCCTAATACAGACCATCGTAACAGCAATGTTCAGCACGCTCCCAGCATTGATCGACAAAATGCCTCAAACAGCAATCCTCTCTCTCCTCATGTTGCTAACAGTGAGAACGATGTCGAAATCACCGATATTTTTTTTCGTGAGCCTCTCATATAATATTACTTTGTTTGTTTTTATCCGCACAAAGCATGTAGTATATGCAACTAAAATTTTAAATCTTTTTACTATGTATTTTTATGTTACTCCTCTGTATTTTACAATTTTGAAGGAAATCTTAAGTTATATTATGCACGCGTTATATAGAATTCTAATTCTTATATTAGTTTACAACCATGTCAAATTTTCATAGCAATGTCAATGTTCGTTCTAAAGACAGCAATTTCAACATGATTCGAATTCTTGCTAGACAAAGAAGTGGTTTCAAGGTATGCCATCTTAATGCGCAAAGCCTAGTTAACAAAATTGATGAGCTGAGATATGTTTTTGAAGGTTCTGGAGTTGATGCTATATGTGTGAGTGAAACATGGTTTAAGACGGATACACCAGATTCTCTTTTTAATTTAAATGGTTATAAAATATTTCGTGCGGACAGGGTAGGACATGCTGGTGGGGTAGCAATTTATGTTAGAGATAATGTTTCGTGTAAGATACTACTTAAATCGTCATCGGACAGTAATATTGAATATGTGTTTGTGGTAATTACAAACGGTGATAGTAACCTGCTTCTCGGCTGTGTCTACCGACCGAATCGCTCTATTGATTTTACTCCCTTTTTAAGCATGCTTGTGAATATTGCCTTACCCTTCACAGAAATTGTTATATCCGGTGATTTTAATAGTAACTTACTCACTGAAAGCATATTAATGCAAAGCATGGAAGTTTTAGATCTTTTTCCAGTAAATACAATTATGCCAACTCACTACACAAAGACAAACAACACTCTACTTGACTTATTCTTAGTGAGCGTAAAAACAAAAATTATTTTATATGACCAACTATCTGTTCCAAACTTTTCTAAGCATGACCTGATATTTCTTGTTTATGATTTCCAAATGACAGATGCCATACGTTATTTTAGCTATCGTGACTTTAAAAACATCGACTATGATCGTCTTGAAGTTGCTGTGACCAATGTAAACTGGACTTCAATATATGATATGACCTCGGCTGACGATCAGGTTGGATACATCCAAAGCAATATAAATAAACTTTTTAGTGAATTTGTTCCTATTAAACATGCTCAGATCAAGCATAAGCAACGGCCCTGGTTTAATAAACTAATTGAAAATCGAATACTACAGCGCAACAATGCTTACAATAGATGGAAACGCTTTAAAACACCATTTTTATATGAAGAGTTTAAAAGTTTGCGTGCGTTAGTTGTGAAGGAAGTTAAAACTGCAAAACATAAATATTATGGTAGAAAGTTTAGTTCTGCTGTAGACAGTAAACAGAAATGGAGAGAAATACGTAGTATTGGTATTGGCAGGAAAATCGATGGAGACTGTGATAATGTTAATGTTGACGATTTAAATGAAAAGTTCATTGGGACATCACTGCCATATGTATGTGAAAATATATATCAGCGACTAACGAGCTCATATAATGCTAACCATAATTTCAATTTTGAATGTGTAAGTCAAACTGACGTACTTAAAAGTATTCTGTCAATCAAGTCAAATGCTGTTGGCTGTGATGAAATCAATCCAACTTTTTTGAGAATTCTTCTCCCTCGCATTCTGCCGTTTCTTACACATATTTTTAATACTGTGCTTACTAAGTCTGCTTTCCCGGAGAGCTGGAAGAGGGCTAAAATAATACCCATACCGAAAACTCAAGATGAGTACCGTCCAATTGCTATCCTTCCATTTATTTCGAAACCACTGGAGCAGATAATGTGCCACCAAATTAATGCTTATCTTGACAAGTACAGCCTTCTGACTGATAGACAATCTGGATTTAGAGCCAAGCATAGCTGTGCAACTGCTCTTGTTGATGTGACTGAGAACTTACGAGTTAGCTTGGACGACAATGAAGTGAGCTTTTTAGTTCTCTTGGACCACTCTAAAGCCTTTGACACTGTCGATCATGGTATTTTACTGACCAAACTTAATCGAATGTTTAATTTTTCTGTAACCGCTGCTAACCTTATCTCGTCGTACCTTACTAATAGATCGCAAGCTGTCTTTGTCAATAATGTTTCGTCGCCATTTCTCCCTGTCAGGAAGGGTGTCCCCCAAGGGTCAGTATTGGGTCCTCTATTATTCTGTATATATATCAATGACCTTCCCAGTGTCTTAGACAATCTTAAAATTCATATTTACGCTGACGATGTACAGTTGTATGCATCTTGTAAAAAAGACAGCATAAGCAACTTTACTATCCATCTTAATAACGCACTTGAGAGTGTAGGAGCGTGGGCACGAAATAACAGTTTGAGCCTTAATCCTAAGAAGTCCAAATGCCTAGTGATTTCAAAAAAACACATTGATATTTCTGCAGTCCCTCAGCTTACACTAAATGGATGCAATATTGACTATGTTGAGACGTCGAAAAATTTAGGTGTAACTTTTAATAGAACTCTAACCTGGCATAATCATATTAATATTGCTGTCGGTAAGGTATACAGTATGCTCCGCGCACTCTGGACAACCCAGTACTTCACGCCACTCCATATCAGGCTTCTACTTGCGAAAAGCTATCTTGTTCCAACATTGCTTTACGGTTGTGAAATTTTTGCACACTGCGACAGTTTCGATAAGCATAAACTAAATGTTTTATTCAATAATATTGCTCGATATGTTTATGGACTAAAAAGAAGAGACCATGTTTCAATCTATGCCAAAAAAATCTACAATATGACCTTTGATAATTTATTAAACTACCGCACACTTATATTTTTGCATAAGATAATCTATACTGCTGAACCCACTTATCTGTATTCAAGATTAACTTTTTCTCGCTCTAGTCGCACAAACAAAATTAATAATCCACGTCATACTTGTCTCACGTCTGAAAGACAATTTTATGTACAATCTATCCGTCTTTGGAACGACATCCCTAATAGTTTAAGATCCTTAAGTAACGCCGTGCTGTTTAAAAAACACTTATCATTATACTTTTCTTCTGTGTAAAAGATTTTCAAGAAATACTTGCTTAAACGTTATTTTAAATTTTGTTTCATTTTAAATTTTGTTTCATTTTAAGTTGCATATAAAAATCAAATTTTAATATTTTAATTTTAATACTTATATTTTATTATTAAGTTATGTTTTAATACCACAATCATAAAATAATCATTTAAATATTACATTGTCCATATTATTAAGCTAATTCTGTATTTAGTTAAATATATAATTTGTGTTATGTACATTTTAAATGCCGGTACTGTTCATAAGATTTTTAATCTTGTTGTGCCGGTAATTCGAAGGAATAAATAAATAAATAAAATAAATAAAATAAATAAATAACGTAGAACAGAACATACCTATAAAAAATTCATATCAATATCAAATGTTTTATATTGATTTTATTCCATCTGTTAAGCTTTGCTATTAGTTTCATTATTTTTTTAAACTTTTTATGTAAAGATTTTCATATGTGCTTTATATATTTTATTAAATGTGTTAAAGAAATAATTTGTTATTCTTTCATGCCCTGACGAAGGACCACAAAGTGAGCCAAATATCGAAAAATAGGATAATAA
The DNA here is from genome assembly GCA_963920525.1 of Dichetophora obliterata. NCBI lineage: Eukaryota > Metazoa > Arthropoda > Insecta > Diptera > Sciomyzidae > Dichetophora > Dichetophora obliterata. The sequence continues at coordinate 307,866,789 of OY986435.1, forward strand.
AAAAGCAAAAAGTTAATAAAAAACAGTTTATATTTTTATACGACCGCAGCCCAATTTATAATAGCAACAAACGACAGAAGGCCGAAACAACAACAACATTTTTCATTGTTAAATAGATATATATATATAAAAAATTAATTCTGTCACTCCATGTCCCATTATAACAAAAAATTATTGAATTTTTCATTTATTAAAATGTTCGCATAAAAAATTTTTATAAATAGATTTACGGTTTTCTCGCCATTTAGCTGAGAATTAAAAAATTATTTCAAACTACGCTCCGTTTTAGTTTGGTATAACAACTAGAACTGAATCCTATTACAAAAGCAAGTGTTTAAAAAGGCGTTAGAAACACATCGATAACATTTTTAAAATTCTTTTAGCTGTCAATCTTTTATTTTGTTTTTATCTGAATCAAGTCTATTTCGCTATTTCACATTTACTCGAAATTTTTATAAACAAACTTATGAAATTTTAATTGATCACTTATAATTGCAATCCAAACTAACGGTTCCTTTTTTTTTGCCCTAGGAATTATTTTTTGTATGTCAACGTAAAGCAAATTAGAAAATGAAACCCCTCTTTTATTCATTCCAGAATTAATTTGATAAGAAGAAAAACAGAACTTAAAGTTTCACAGAAAATGCTGATTGTTTTCCATTAATTTAAATGCCAACCATTTGCAATTTCAAATGTCTATTAATGCATAATATTAATTTCAGAACAGATTTGATAAGAAGAAAGGCAGAATTTAAATACATTATAAATTTCAATAACAATACGCTTAGAAAAATTTTATACTGTGGTATACTTTACACCACAGAAGCAAAAAGCAACCATTATTTCAACCTCAAACCCAATGAGATAGCATCCCTTTTTATTTCGCCCTAGTTGATTAAGAACATTAACATAACGACATGGCAGCATAGTTTTTTCATATATCTACCACTCTTGGCAGCTTAGTTTAGGAACAGTTAACTTTAAAAATGATCTTCATCTTCTAATAATTAATTTATTATCACCACTGCTGCCAAAACGCTATACCTGCTGTCCATTCGAAATTTTTTAGCTTAATGAGGTTCAACAACAAATGGGATCGTTTAGACGCAAAGCTTAATTTTTAGTTATTCAGTCTTACACCCAGGCTTGGCAACATGTAGTTTCGTCTGAGCCCACCTTATAAAGTGTTTTCAGCCCTGCTGCTGTCCAAAACAAAGTTTACTGATTTCAGCTGTAAAAGGATACAAAACATATCTTTAGCAAAAATGAATGATATTTTGAAGTGATTTATCTGAAGTGTTTACAAGAATAGCACAATTAGATTATTTCCAGCAAATTTCTCAGGTGCTAGGATGGACAAACGATACATCTTGCACAAAAGCAAATCGGAAGATAAAAGTTCAGTTTGGCTTTTTTTTTCTTACCAGAAATAAAAACTGAAACAGCGAAATGCAACCAATGCTAAGCTATACTAAAAACAAAGGAAGGATCAACAAAAGCTTTTGTTTTGTGAATTATTTGTAAACAAACTGAAAAATAAAGCCATGGCAAATTGTTATGAATACCAACATAAAGCAAAAGTACCGGACGTATTGTACTAGTACCCTCTGATTTACATATATGAAACTTTCATACAAGCTTATAGGTACGAGTACCATTGGTACCTTGGTACCATTCGCACCACAGATGTGATTCGCACTTTTTGTTTGTTTGCACTTCATACGTAAACAAACAACCAAATGCTAGAAGTGCTGCCAAATCGCTATAATGCGAACCAAAAAAAAAAACAACGAGTGTGGCCAGAGAAAAATACACAGAAAAGAGAAAAACACACAGAAAAGCGATGAAAATAAAAGTGTACTAGTGCGGAAAATGTTGTACCTCGTACGTGAAGAATAAAAACGTGTCCAAAATGGTACGAAAGTACGTACTTGTGCAACCTTGGAATGCAATGATTTTATCAATACACATTTCTAACGAAAGAGTGTACATACTATGTACAAACATAGAGAGTATTCACACGATAGAGAAAATATGCAAACAGTAATTGCATTTAAAATGAACATGACGACGCTTGCAGCGAAGTTTTTTCATTTTTTGCAGTGTCTTAAGAGGTGTTCATACGTCTGTCAAATGATTGAAGTATATCGCTATTTTTTACTCTCTTTTACTCCCTCTAAAATTTTTGATTTTTCTGCTCACACATGATTTTTTGATTGAAGTACCGATGCAGGCATTTGTTACTCTTCTGTCTACTTTTTTGCCTACTTTTCCGTCTACACGCTCAGAAATCTTGGATTTAATTCTTATACAAACTGTATTATATATATGACCACACCAGAATTGTATTACAATCTAATACACTACATATATTACAATTGATTTTTATTCTCTCATGGGACTTAATTTTAATACATGCTTGTATTAAAATTTTTTTGACAAAAAAAAATTAACGAAACATGTGGGATTCGAACCCAGTACGTTTAGGTTATAAGTTCTTGGCTCTACCAACTGCTCTATGAAGCCACATGTATAAAGAAATGATAAACATGCATAAGAGCCGAACCAAGCCGAACGCTGTTTTTAAAGACTAATCCAAACCGTATTAAAAAGTATTCCAGGTTTTATTAAAAAATGTCTAGTATTTTGAAGAGTTTAAATTCTAATAGAAAAATTATTAAAAAATGCATGATTCCAACGATTGGATTCAAATTAATTCCAAGATTTCTGAGCGTGTACTCTTTCTTTTTTCTCTTCAAAAAACTGCTTTTGTGTTCAAATAAGTACTTTTTTAGAAATAATTTGCTACTAAACAACAGACAAGTAAAAAAATGCAACCCTTTGACTGATTGATGCAGGTCTGAAGCTCAATCAAAATTTTTACTAATTAGATGAAGAGTTTGAAGTTCATTTTCGCTCTCGCAGAGAGTTCATTTTTTTAACATAGGAAAGCAACAACAAATTTTGATTGATTCAATCATTTGACAGACGTGTGAACACCCAATTATCAAAATAGCTTTTACTTGTGAGAGAACGTTAATGCTTTTGTTAGCTTCATTTTCTTCTTAATCATGAGAAAATGAAAGCACAAGCTTATGAGTGGCAATCAGGGTGGCTGTTGAAAATTTTGAAAAAGGAGGAAAAAAGCCGTTTTTTCAAAAACGAAAAGTCGCACAAAAATCGCACATATTTAACGTTTTTATTCAATCAAAAACACAACAAAAATCAACAAAATAAATAATTCAAATTAAATAAACTAAAAAATAATTCATTACAAAAGATTTAGTCAAATATTGAAAAAAAAATTTGAAAGAAGCTAAAAAACTTGCGACTCCGGCAAAAACACCGCGACTCCGACTCCACGACTCTGACTCCAACTCCGACTCCACAGCCCTTGAAAAGACTATAATTTATAGACTTACATATTTTTAAATACACTGAGGGATTATGTGTAGGGCTGCCAGTTTTTTTTTTAAAGATCGGGATTTTACAAAAAATAAATCGGGACATAAGAAAAAAAATCGGGAAAAAGATGAATGCATGTCGCTCGTTTTCTTCGATAACGTCATAACTCAAAAATGCAATATCTTAGTTAAGTTCATAGAAATACTTGTCATAGATCAATTTTAATTGTGTGAACGATAACGATATCTTATTTACTTTTCGCGATAGACATTCTATATATCAAACTGTGCTCCTTTTTAGCCTTATAAAAAAGTTCTTTCAAGTGGCAGTTTTATAAAATCATTCTGGAAGACATTCAAATAGCATTTCAATTCAATTAAAGTACAAAAATTATATATAATTATAATACATGTTTTAGATATTTTCCGTGGGATTTTTTAAACCCCCAATAAGACCCAACAACTAACTACTTACAACACCAAAATGCTTTAAAAATCAGGAAAAAGGATACTTTACGTGTAATTTTTTTAAACTCCCACAAAATCCAAAGACTTCTCATTTCCAACACCAAAACCACTAGTCTAGAATGTCGAGAAAAGGGATATTTTTCCAGGAATTTTCAACTCCTAAGTCACAAAAACCATTCCAGTCCATTCCAGCTTTTTTAAAGTTCTCCTGAAAAACACCTACATGAATCCTTTGATTGAAGGGCTGAAAGAAATCTTATATTGAAAAAGTCCTAGAAGCACTTCTAGGTAAGACTAAGCAAAGCATTCCTCCAAATGACATGCATATGTTAAAAGAATGCCTTCTGGGTATGAAAGTGGAAGGGATGGAATTCAAGGATGGACTTTCCCTTCCTCTTTAGCTTCTTTTGGAAGCACTTTTTTGCTGGGACGCTGAGAATAAAAAAAAACTTAAAATACGTTTACTAAAAATCGATTTCTTTGAGTAAACTTCTTTGAATAAAAAGAGCGATAGAAATAAAGTCTCTTCGTTGGAATACCTTAGTAATACTTTCAAGAATTTTTTAGAACACATTGGTAATATAGTTTTATTTTAGAAATAAGTTAATTATAACACATTATTTAAGGAATATTTATGCCTCGAAAAAAATTTTGTTTTGCGGTGACCGCGGCGATTCCTCAGCACAGAATTAGCTGAAAAAAATGGTTTTGATTAGTTTATTAGTGCCTTTCAAAACTGACTTAGATTTTTTTTTATTTTATCAATTTTTAAATTTTTTGCATAATTTGTTGAAATACCGATTTTTTGACAAAAAAATAGACCTATTTGTTTTTGTAAGATTGATACTAATTGAAAAATTTAAAAAACTTTACATTAGTTTCTAGCTATTTGTATGCTTAACATGTGTGCAAAATTTCAAAACGATCAGTATAGTTTCTGAGATAATACAAATGTTATTCTAAAATCGAATAAAGCGCACTGTGCGCCTTCAAAACTGTAACTGGTCTAGCTCCTAAACGACTTCCATGCCCATCATGAAACTTGGCACGGATTATCTAAACACTATAAGCTATATTCGGAAAAAAATAAAAAAATTTAAAAACGTCCATCTTTGTGAAATTTAAGTTTCAAAAATTTAAATAAAAATTTTTTAAAAAATTTTTTTTTTAAATCCAAAAATTCATTTGAAGAGCTCATTAAATGAGGTATAAATACGACTCCTTGATTTATTTCATTGTAACTTTTAAAATTGGGTAATGGAATTAAAAGAAGTGCCGGTTAGTCAAACTTCTAAAGACCTCTTGTTCGTTAATCAGACTTTATACTGTAAAAACATTTTGTACCTGGATCAAAGACGTATATACATAGGTATAACATAATCAAATATTATTGTACTAGAACCGGAAGCATCAACATTTTTTGCCTGTCCGCTTTACGTGGAATGCCCCATATATATGTAGAATAAGAGAGTAATTCAAACAGGTATTCGTAACAAAAACACTCAAAAAAAATGTCACTTACAACGTCATTCGCGGCTGTGCTTCAATTGGGGAAACTTTAACCCATTTTTGCCTAGTCGTGTTTTTTAAAATTGATTCTAAAAATCAAATTTTTTTTTTTAAACAAAAAATTTGTGGGATTTGGAACCATTTTGGAACTTAGAGCCACCCTATTTTAGCCGCCTTATCAAATTTTATAAAAGAACCCAAGGTCAATGTCAAGTGAAGATATTATTAATTAGCTGAAACCCGGCGCGTTGCTGCCACGCAACCTTATAATGTTGCCACGCCCATAAAATGTTATCAGTAAAACTGCATGTGTAATTTGATGTCTAAGGTTGCGGACAGAGTGAACGCCAATGCAGCCGGGCAGGCAGATAGGCGCAGGCAAACTGTGTGAACAAGCGAGATAAAAGTCAGCTTGGCTTTATTTCTCTCTCGTTTCTTCGCAGGTTTCTGCTTGCGCCTGTCTGCCTGCCTGTCTGAATCGACGTTCACTCTTTTTTCAACCTAATACTGAATTGCGAGGTCATAAAACGATAATTTTAGCAATAACTTTTGATGGATAGAGATACTGGGGTAAGTTTTAAACATAAATTATTTTTGAGACTTGGCCTTTTTGTACAAAATATAAAAACAGCATTTTGGTAAAAATTAATTTTGCAAAAACAAAAACCATAGGCGTACCCTTGCTTTTTGATGACAAAAAGCGCAAAATAATTTTTGTGCTTAGCTGGAAGATTTTTTGCAAATGGGTGCTACACCGTATAAAAGGTATTTAGAAATGCAATTTTTTTCTTGATCTTATGTTTTGCAATGTTTTATGGAAAAGTCGTTGTACTAAAGATTGCTACAATTTTGAAGAGATGTGGATTTTGAAAATTAAATAGGCGAAAAACTTCGATGCCAAAAAGTATTACAATAACAAAAGTAATGTTTTTTAGAAAGGGGCGGAAGGGGTGTCATCAAAACTAAGTATGTAACAATTTAATCTAGGTTGCACACATTATATATACCAAATTTGTGTGAAATCCGTCCAGCCGTTTAGATTTGTATTAAGGCCAAACAAACAAACAAACAAACAAACAAACAGAAAATTAAATAGATAGTGGACCCGAAAGACGTTTTCCTAACCCAATTCAATAGATTTGCTCATGAACCTTTTTTGAATGTGTGAAAAGTGTTTAAATTGCCACATTTCCTTTTGCAACATCAATGTATGACGATCAAAATCTTTTGATATATATAACATTTTTATTAATTTGTAGTATTCCCCGGCAGACGCTGTCCTGTCACAGAACGGCTTACTGCCATATGCGAATTTTCATGCTATTTCGAAAAATTTTTTTGTATATTCACCATTTTCAGTATAGTTGCCGAAAATAATCGTGTGAGTCAAATTACCAAATTTAAGTCTAATACGGCCAAATCCGTTTGAAATATAACATTTTTCTTTATTTGTGGGCTTTTAAAGGGGGTGTAGCAACATTTTTTTCCTTAAACCATCTCGTACTCAAAACAAATGGATTGCCAAAATGTCAGTTCAGTTTAACTTAAACCAAGCGCGCTTTGCTTCACTTCACGCTTATTCTCCGAAAAGTGAACGTTACTAAAATGGGACGCCCATTTGAAAAAAAATAATATTTGAAAATCGGTGATCGAAGTTTCGAATCTTTAATAACTTCACAACGCTACCATTAAAAAGAACTGAATTACGAGAATTGTTGTTTCAGTTCTTAAATCTTCCACTTTTAAAAAATCGGTAAATCCATATTTATTAAGTAAAATTTACTTTAATATTCCTTTTCGTCCAAGAAGATCTTTTGAGTTACTTACATAGTTAGTTGCTTTACATAAATTTTTGTAGAACAAATTACTTATTAAAGATTATCGTTCTGTAGGCTTAATTGTAGTGCACTTGCCTACAATATGATTTGATTTGATTCGATTTATTCCGATAGTAATTAGAATAATTTCTTTTATAGTACAATATATAATTGGAAATTAGTGGCATACTGTCTTAAAAAATAAGAATTCATTAACTCCAAACTTAATAATATCTTAATTTAATTATTATTATTATTGATTTTTTTTTTTTTTTTTTTTATTATATCTTATGTCTAAATAATGCGGCAATAGATTTTTGGCTATCTCAGTAATAAAAAAACATATACTTAAAAGTTAAAAGAAGAAAAAGGCTAAAATCCTTTCTTTTGAGCACATTTCAAATTATTTGGTAAAGAGTTCCATAATCTAATGGCGTTAATGAAGAAAAGTCTTGTTGAATTCAAATAATTAAATTTCGGTAGCATTAAATTTCGGCTTCTATTTGATGGGCTAAATTGCAATTTTACATAAAGATACATTGGAGTTTTTGAATAAATGATATTATGTAAAAATATACAGTTCCTTGCATTCATGTAAGAGGCAATGCCACAACCCAGAATGCTTTTACTCCAAGACGAGTTATGATCAAACTTACGTAGACCATAAACATAGCGAGAAGCATTATTGAAAGCGAGTTGTATTTTATGAAGTGATTGAGAGTCAAGTTTACTATAAACAGATACAAAGTAGCTGATTATAGGAACAATCAATTGAACCACCAACCTTCTTTTTGTTTCAGTAGATGTAAAGGGGGCAGATAGTCTTAGATTACGCAATGTACAATAAATTTTACTAACTACACTATTAATATGGTCAACACATGTAAGTGAAGAATTCAACACAAAACCAAGATTAGTGACTTTACTTACAAACTTAAGTGGAGCATTACCAATGTAGATAGGAGGAATGTCGTGCATATAAATTTTGTTTTTTGATATTGGCAAAACATGGGATTTTATTGGATTAAGAGTAAGACAAATTTTTACCGCCCATTTATGAATTATTACTAAATCTTCATTCATCCTGCAACTCAGATCATCAATAAGACCAACACGTTTAGAGAGATAAATTTGGATATCATCAGCGTATGCGTGCAAGGTGACACTATTACATATCAAAAAGATATCATTTATGAACAAACTGAACAGTAAGGGACCAAGAACAGATCCTTGTGGTACTCCAGATTTAATGGATTTAAATTCAGAATAGCGAGACCCAACCCTTGTTCTTTGGGATCTATCAGTAAGATAACTTCACATAAGCTTCACAGCACTATTTGAAAACCCGAAGAAGCATGACAACTTTTTACAAAGAATATGATGATCTACCGTATCAAATGCTTTAGAAAAATCTAAAAGGCAAAGAATAGTGATAAAACCTTGGTCATACTCAATTCGTATATCATCAATAACTTTAGTCATCGCAGTACAGCAACTATGTCCTGAACGGAATCCAGATTTTTCTGGTGAAAGGAGTTTGTTTAGGCCTAGATAATTAGTAATTTGTTCTACCATAAGGGACTCATATATTTTTGATAAACATGAAAGGATGCTTATGGGTCTAATATCATTTGGTTCTCTAGCTGATGTGTTTTTTGGAACAGGGATTATAGTTCCTACTTTCCACATTTTAGGAAAGCATGAAGTAGTAAAGCAGTAATTTATTATATGCGTCAACGGGCTTAAAATATACGGCAATCTAATTTTTATAAACTTTATAGAAATTTGATCTTCTCCTATGGAATTTGATCGTAGCTTCAAAATACTCCTTGCAACATCATTTTCATTATTTATTTATTTTATTTATTTATTTATTTATATATGTTTGAGATATATGCTAGTACAACAAGATAAATATCTTATGTTTAAAGTACTAGCAACACAATATTTAAATAGCACGTGTATATAGCAACTTATTATCTAAACATCAAACATTGTAAAGCATTTTAAAAAAATTAAATTATTATAAAAAGAGAAAAATTAATAGTCATGTATCCCGGGCACTTCACTAGAATAGAGAGAGACAAGAAAAAAAAATAAAGAAATAAAAAATAAAAGATAATCGTAAGAAGGTACGTTATTTAAACTGCAAGATAATTAAAAAGTTTCTTTCTGAATTTTGATGCATTGCCGGTAATTTGTATATCTCTGGGAAGTGAGTTCCAAAGCCGAATTGCGTAGACAAAGAATTGTCGTTCAGACGTTAGGCAAGTATGACGTATTGTGGTGATAGGTGGTGACTTAGTATTTATAATTTTATGTAACATCAAAATTTTTCTAAAAGTTAAAAGTGAATCCAGAGGCATATGAAAAATTTTACACGCATGTCGCGAAACGTGATCCGTACGCCTAAGTCCAAAAATAAATCGAGCGATGTTATTACATACAACGTTTAATTTAGCTTTAGTTACACTATCACAGTTTGCAAAAATTTCACAGCCATACAGTAGAGTTGGAATGAAGTAAGTTTTTGCTAACTGCATTCTAATATTAAGAGGCGTGAAGTATTGTACTGTCCACAAACTACGAAGCACACCATACACTTTGCCAATGGATTTATTTATATGACTATTCCACGTTAAACATCGGTTGAACGTAATCCCTAAGTTTTTTGCCTGGTCGACAAATTGTATTTCTGTACCGTTTATTTTAATGCTGGGGATAGAGCTTAAGTCAAATCGACTTTTATGAATGACAATACTTTTTGACTTAACTGGATTGAGGCAAAGCCCATTCTTCGATGCCCAATTGTAAATATTCCTTAAGTCAACACAGAGCTTGTCAATGCACTCTTCGCAATCTGAGGGTTTAGAGTTTATATACAATTGAACGTCATCAGCGTACAAATGAATATTGGAGTATTGTGGAATTTTTACTATGTCGTTGATGTACATAGAAAACAATAAGGGTCCCAGTATTGAACCTTGAGGAACACCCCTAGACATATAGATATATTCTGAAACTATCTCTTTTACGCAGACAGCTTGTCTTCTGTTACATAGATAGGATTTCATAAGTTTCACAGCAGTGTCTGAGAAATTGAACAAGTTTGTAAGTTTTAAGCACAACAACTTGTGATCTACCGTATCAAATGCCTTAGAGTGGTCGAGTAGAGTTAAAAAAGTAACGTTGTTGTTGTCTAAGGCTTCACGAATTTCTTCTGACACTTGTAATAAAGCTGTGGTGCAACCTCTTTTGGCCCTAAAACCTGATTGTTTTTCAGTAATTCATTAACTACGGAAAACTCAAAAGAACTACTAGTTAGCTCAGGAAAGTCAAGAATATTTAAGTTCGAATTCAAAGTGGAGTTAGTATTGATGGAAAAGTAATCATTTAAAATGCTAGGTTCAATATCACATTTGACATTGTCCTTATTTCCAATGACTAACTTTTTTAGATTTGCCCACAGCTGCTTAGATGGGAGAGATGTATTTAACTTAGCCGAAAAAAAGTTAATTTTAGCTGTTCTTATCAGGAGTATGACTTGGTTACGGGCTAATCTATAATTTTGCCAGTTTAAGGTTGAAGGCTGTTTTTTTCCACTAAGAGTATAATTTATTCCGGTTTTTAATTCCAGCTCTTACTGAAGAAGTGAACACGGACATGAAACATTTTTTACATGAACTGAAAAAACTGGAACATAATGATCAAAGACATCCATAGAGTTTTAGTACCAACAATTATTCCAGTCAAAAGTAGGAAGAAATAGGAGATTAAAATTGATAGATTTGAAATCACGGTATGAATAGGTGTTAGGAATCCAGTTATGATGAAGGTGCAAATTTAATGTGCAGAATATTAAATCATGATCTGATACAAAAGATATTTGGTTAAACAACAGAAGGCATGATAAATCGGATACAAGAAAAAAGTCAAGCAAGCTAGGTGTACTGTTTGCAGCATACCTAGTAGGTATGCCTGAGTCTACAATAAAGAGCCCAGCTGTAGATATATGACTAGATAAATTTTGAAAAGCAATATCATTATTGAGTAAATTCACATTAAAATCTCCACATATAACACAGAAGTCAAAATCAATCAGACGTGTCGACATTTCACTAAAAAAAGGATCAAGACTAAATAATTTATCGGGATTATATACACACGACAGCAAAATTTTAGTACATCTATCAGAAATTTCAACAATTATAAATTCTACATTTGAATCACTAGATTTACACACAAGAGTAGCATTCAGACAGGATTTGACATAAATTGCAACTCCACCACCTTTTTTAACATTTCTATCATTTCTAAAGAGATTATAATTATTGATACTTTAAAAGTAGTCGTTTATATCAATATTAAACCACGTTTCAGAAACACATATGACATCAACTAACGAATTTTCAAAAACATATCTAACATAGTCAAGCTTCAGCGCATTCAAACTCCTTGAATTGAGGTGCACTACTTTTAAACCACGCCGTTGCTTACATAGAATATTGATTAAAGTTTCACAGTTGACATTAACACCTAGGATTTACCTCATTTGAGATTATAGGTAAAGTACAAATGAAAAGGAACTTTGGATACTTTAAAAAAAATCGTAGCACAACAAATATAATTAAAGAATAAAAACATAAAACAGAGAGAGCCAATATGCATATTTTTAATATATTTTTAATATGCATATTAATGCATATTTTTAATATGCATATTAAAAAAAAAAAAATAAAAAAGGGCAGACTTGTGAAAACAAAGTTGTTAAAATCTAACTTTTTTTTATTTGTTTAATCTTGAATGGTTCTTTGTGTATATTTTACACACTTTTAAACTTCAAGTTGATATTTCTTTAATATAAGTGCATAAAATGGAGTAGGATGTTGGCTCACTGTAAAAATCGTATGCAAAATTTATGTTTTCGACGTTTTTTTACGCTAGGTGTCGCTGCTACTCTACAGAAAAAATTTCCCTAATATGTTCTTGTGTGTAAAATTTACACACCATAATCTTGGCGCGCCTATGTCACTGTTCTTCTGCTTTATTGTTAATTTTTGTTTCGATATTTTCCCAATTTCTCATTTGTTTTTAAATAGCTGAAGCCCGGCGAGTTACTACCACGCCCCATTGTTCGACGCCCATAAAATTTTATGAGTGGAACGACACGTGTAAATTGTTGTCGAATACCGAGGCTTTGCGCTCTATAATTGCAAATCTATTCGATGTAGCGAATTTGGGTTGTTTGGGAAGTGACACGCCCCCTTTTCTAATGGAAAACCATTCTTGGTATGCGTTTAATAACTTCCTAAAGTTTCACGAAACAGAATTCCGATGCTGTGCGACCTTTTATTCCAAAGCTATTCGATATCAAAAATTTTGGAGTTTATTTGAGGTGTCACTCCCATTTTTGCAATCAGCACCAGACTTCACAAAAATATTCTCAAGATTTTACTACCGTTTCCCTGAAAATTTAATTAAAACTTCTTCAGCGGTTTCGGAGTCTTTACGTGATATATACATATATTAATTTTTTTATAAAGATAGATGTGCGGAAAAGTAGGCGTGTCAACATTTATATATAAAGTGGCCGTCGCTCGGTCCCATTGCACCTACATACCAATTTTCACTATAAAAACGTGAATATCTCAGAAATTAGCACGATTTCGAAAAAGTGGGCATAGATATATAGCGACCATAGTAATCATATAAACTAAACTACCAAATATTAGTTTTATTCGATCAAAACCGCCTTATATAGAGAAGTAGCATTGACTTGTGGGTGGTAAAATGGGCGTGGCAATATTTATATATATAGTTTACTGTCAAAACTTGTACTTCTCAGGAATTGGCATGATTAAGAAAAAGTAGTCGTAGATAAAGTGCGACCTCGCCCATTTTTAGTACAGTTGCCGATAGCAACCATTTAAACAAAATGTTAGTTTTTTACGATCAAAACCGTCTGATATAAAGAATATTTTATGGTTTGTGGGCGATAGCGTAAATTTGGGTTGTATGGGAGGTACCACGCTCTCTTGTCCAATCGACACCAAAGTGGAACACTCTCAAGATGTTGTTTCAATTTCCCTGAAAATTTTATAAAGATCGGTTTAGAGTCTATGCGTGATATACATACATACATACATACTCACATACATACACTTTTATATATAAAGACTATTTACTCGATTAATCGATTCGAAGTTTTTTTTTTAAATTGGATAAAATAGTTAATAAGTAATTACTTTCAACGAGAAGATTGCATGCATTTCATTCATCGATGAAAATATTGGTTCTAAAAAGTGGTTCAAGCAGACAAAGCAAGGCTTCTCTGAAATAAGTAAGGAACTTTCTTCGCATTCTGCAAAATTTTTTTAATACCAGTCTCTTTTCGACGATTTTAAATACATTGAAGAGTCAATTCCTTCACCCAAAAGGAAAAAAAACAACACATGTCTTTGCGTAGTAAGCAAAAAACGGATTCAACTCCAACTCTACATTCTTCTGTACATGACATTGCTGATGACATGGACATTGGTGGTATAACAGCCCCTCCACCTATTTTAACTTCTACTTCGAATACAGCAAACATATCGATTTCTACTCCTTTGCCAGTGCTGGCACCTCCACCTTCATTGCCAGTCATGTCTTATGCCCAAACTGTTTCTCTTTCACCAACTTTGGTAGATTCCCAGGTTGTTCCTCTTACTTCTCAGGTTTCTGTTCCACCTAAGCCAATCATTGCAATTCCACCAACTAAATCAATCTTTGTTTCTCGCTTAGCTGCGGATACAATAGAGGTTTATATAGATTTTTTCATTAAATCAAAGTTGAATTGTTCCTTGCATCTTTAGGTTCATAAATTCAAATATTCAAATGTAAGATCGATTACTTCTTTAAGATTAACAGTTCCTGAAAATTTATTTAATTCTATAGTTGACGTAAACTTTTGGCCGCCAAACACAACTGTACGCGAATTTGAATTTAAAAGCAATCCAAGACCGGTAAATGTTGGACATTTGCCGCGTCCCCGAAATAGCCCTGAATCTCATCCAAAAAACGATTAATAAACCGCAAGTCTAAATTAGAGCTTGTGTACCAAAATGTCAGGGGTCTTAACTCCAAAATTTGCGATATTTTCATAAACAGTTTTGATTTTGAATATAACATTATAATTTTTACAGAGACTTGGCTTCGCTCTAATATCTAAAATTCTGAAATAATGTACAATAAATATCAAATTTTTTGTAAAGATCGTCATGATAAGATCGGTGGTGGTGTTTTGATAGCTGTTCAAAACTCGCTTGTATCTGAAGAGTTGACAATTCTTGACACCGGTGACATTGAGTTCATTTGTGTTGCAGTTAAATTAAATAATAGTATTATTTATGTTACCTGCTCTTACATTCCTCCTAAATGTGACTTAACAATGTATTTAAAACATTTACACACATTTACACTAGTTTAGACTTTGCTTCCTATTCTTCTTGTCGTTATAGATATCAACTAATAAATAAACAATGCTATTCTGCTTATATAATTAACATAAAATCTCAATTTAAAGATGATCCAAAACTTTTCTATAGTTTTGTTAACTCAAAACGTAAAACCTCCAGCTTTCCACCCCTTATGAAATTCAATCAGGAAGAATCATCTTGTGACAATGTGATTTCTAACATGTTTTCAAACTTCTTTAAATCAACTTACTCCGATATACCATTTAATACTAGCACGGTGTATCCTTTTCTCCCGCCAGTTAACTCTTTTGAAACTCCTGTAATGGACCCAAATATTGTTATGTGTTATCTTAGACAAGTAAAATCTTCTTTTACGACCGGCCCTGATAAAATTCCAAGCTGTATTTTAAAGCAATGTGCTGCAAACCTGTGTACTCCTCTAGCCAACATTTTTAATATTTCCTTGCATAGTGGTTATTTTCCTATTATATGGAAGGATTCTTATATTATACCCCTTCATAAATCTGGCTCCAAGATAGATGTTTCTAACTATTGAGGAATTGCAAAATTAAGTACAATCCCTAAGTTATTTGAGAAAATCATAACTGATCAATTAACCCACTCCGTGTCTTCCACCATTTCTGTCTTTCAACATGGTTTTCTGAAGGGTAAGTCCACTACAACAAACCTCTTAGAGTTTACTACGCGTGTTATAAATGGTTTTACTTTGGGACTGCAGACTGATGTTATTTATACGGACTTTAGCAAAGCTTTCGACAGTGTTAATCATAATCTACTTTTGAAAAAACTCCACCGTATTGGGTTTCCTATCACATTATTAAATTGGATAAATTCGTATTTATCTAGACGTACTCAAAAGGTTTTATATAAGAATTCTCTTTCAAGAGTATTTCGGTTACTTCTGGCGTTCCTCAGTACAGTCATCTTGGACCGGTTTTTTTTTACTATTCATTAATGATTTTCCTTCGTTAATAAAACACTGTAACGTCTTAATGTACTCTGACGACGTGAAACTTTTTCTTTGTTACAAATCACCCGAAGAACGACATATTTTACAATCTGATCTAAATAGACTTGTGGACTGGTGTAGCTTAAATATATTAAATCTCAACTTAAAAAAATGTAAGCAAATGACATTCTCGCGAAGATCAGCTAGTAACATATATTACACTATAAATAACACTAACTTAGAAATAGTTTCCAGTTTTCTCGATCTTGGTGTTATTATGGATTAAAAACTTCGCTTCAATCTCCACGTTAATATGGTGATAAATAAGGCAAGAGGAGTCCTTGGTTTCATTAAAAGATGGGCTAGAGAATTCAGTGATCCCTTTACTACTAAATTATTATATACTTCTCTCCTAAGACCAATTCTTGAATATGCATCAGTTGTATGGAACCCACAATATAATGTCTACATCGACGCCATAGAATCCATTCAAAAACAGTTTTTACTTTTTGCTTTACGTCATAGTCGTTGGAACCCCAATATTATGCTTCCATCGTATGAAATACGCCTTAAAATTATTTTAATACCTTCCCTAAGAAGCAGAAGAATGATGTTTAATCTCATGTTTCTATATAAATTACTTCGTGGCGAGATTAATTCGGAATATCTCATCTCAGCTCTAAATTTTAACATCTCAAGGAGAGGAACTAGACATTTTCTGTTTTTCAAGTTGAGTCAGTGCAGTTCTAATTACGCTCTTCATGAACCTTTACGATGTATGTGCAGTGATTTCAATGATAACTTTAACATGATAAATTTTTCTGATTCGGTAGACGTCTTAAAACGGAAAATTATATTACATTTAAATAATTAAATCAATTTAATTTCATCCTATTATACCTAACGCAGTAGGTAACTAATATAACAATGTAAGTAATTGAGATTGTTCTGTTTCTCCTTTTTGTCTTGATATTATGTTTTAAAAAGTAAGCACCATCAAATATGAATCGTTTTTAAAACTTTCTTTTTAATTACTTAATAATTTTTAATATTTAAATTTTAAATCGAATTGGGACTTACGTGCTCACGTGGCTTCCTGATTTGTAGTTAGACTGAACTCACACTATCACCTGGATTGGTGTGCCAGTGTTTATCTCTTTTCCACACAAGTTTATGCCTGCGTTGGCCCAAATGCATATCCAACTAATTGGTATGAGATTTCTCTCATTTCCACGTAGGTCCTTGGGTTGGACAATCCGCAAACCAGTTAAAATGAGTTTAGTGTTTTGGATTGTTTTTGAAATCAGGATTGTTTTTCGGGTACCTTAAATTAATAATTACTATTATTTAATTCGATGTTGCTTATTTGTATAGAATCAAGTTTATTTAAATACGCGTTTTATATATATTCAATTTTTAAATTCCGCTGAAAAGCCAATTAATGTGCTTAGTGGAAAATCCTAATTGCCAATAGGGGGTATGTTTTAGTACGTAGGTACATTCTGTCTGTCCCGGCTGATTCGGGCAGTATCTAGAATGTAAATCGTGCATGCGTATAGGACGGGTATACGTATCTTTGGAAGATTTCATACCTCCGGGTGAATCAAAAAAAAAAAAAGTGTGTAAAATTGACTAGTTACTAGATATAAGGGACGGATAAAGGTTAAAAAAGTTATTGAAAATAGATTGTTTTAAAAGTTTCGGACTTTGTTATGCATGCCTAAAATAACGGGTGAAATTTTTAGCCAAATCGGTTGAATAGTTCTAGTCAGTGCTTCCCCGCAGTTACGAAAACGTAGTTCCAAGAAAACGTTTTAAAAGTTTATACAGCACTTTTATAAACACTACGGTTCGTTCTCTTCTTTTGGCTGTAACTCTAAAAATATTTCGGTCTGAAACTTTAAGAGTATATTTTTAAGATAAATGAGATTAATTTTTGGCTTCCGTCACACTGGCCAACTATCTTAAGAGAAAAGTTTTAATAGAAAGAGTGCCACTTTTGTTATCCAAAACGAATGCAAAAACATTTTAAATGAAGAATACTGCACTTGCTGCAACAAATTTCAGATTTAAAGGGTTCAACAGATATTTAACTGCTGAAGGAACAACTTTATAGTTACTTCTACTAAGCTTAAATTGAATAATCAACAATATTTCTCTTAACATAACAACTTTATTGTTGAAACAAAAAAATTCTAATGAGTTTTATAAGTGCAAAATACTGTTGTTTTGATAACTTTTCTTTCACTATGTATATATTAAATTTTGTTAAGATCATAGCTGTTAAATTGCGAATACGAGTAGTAATCAATTATATTATATTTTAAACAGAATTGTATTCATAATAAAATCCTTGAGGGAAAAGTTTATGATTAGTAATTGATTACGATTACAAATAATCAAAAAATAATGACGATTACTGGAAATTTCGAAAATAGTCAAAAAGAATAAAAGTAATCAAGAAAAAATGATCCGAATACTTTAAGAAATTATAATCGAAAAGAATCAACAGTAATAAAAATCTGATAGTAATCTAATAATAACGATTACAAATAATCAAAAAATAATTTCGATTGCTTCAGATTGCGATAATAATTAAAAGTATTAAAAAAAAATAATCCGACCACTTTAAGAAATTATTTAAATAATCAAAAAGAATCAAAAGTAATAAAAAAAATATTCTGACTACTTTAATAAATTATTTACATATTCAAAAAGAATTAAAAATAAATTCTAAAAGTTGTCTGATTATTTTTTCTTGATTACTTTTGACTATTTTAGATTATTTTCGTAACTTCAAGTAATCGTATTAGATTACAATTACAAATAATCAAAAAATAATAACGATTACTTCAGATTACGAAAAAAATCAAAAAGAATCAAAAGTAATAAAAAAAAATAGCCCGACTTCTTTAAGAAATTATTTAAGTAATCAAAAAGAGTCAAAAATAATTTCTAAAAGTAGTCGGATTATTTTTCTTGATTACTTTTGAAATCTAATCATTATCGGCTTACAATTAGTAATCATTATTTAACAGCTATGGTTAAGATAGTTTTTAAATTATGACTGTATACTTAGTCGTGACACAGACGGAAAGACGGACATCACTAAATCAACTATCAATCACTAAATCAATTTTTAATCAGCAGGTGATGCTGATTAAAAATACACACACTTTTCTATACTCGCCACGCCTCCTTAGCGGCCGTTACAAACGTAGTGATAAAATTAAAATACTCCTTACTCAGTATGCGTGCTGGTATAAAGATCCGCAATTAAAGACTTTCAATAATTCATATTGTTTCTTCGTAAGTATTATTAACAAATCAAACTTTGAATTCATTTCAGACCACAATGGAGGGAAAAACGGTTCTTATTACTGGCGCAAATAGCGGCATTGGCAAGGAAACTGCCAGAGACTTGGCCAAACGGGGCGCACGCATCATCATGGCTTGCCGAAATCTTGAGACAGCAAATATTGCCAAAGGTACTTAGCCTCTTTTGCGGCACTACCACTTGATCATTTTTAATTGATTTCCGTTTTCCCAACAGATGAAATTGCCAAGGAGACTGGCAGCACCAAGTTGGTGGTGAAAAAACTTGACTTGGGTTCGCAGAAATCTGTGCGAGAGTTTGCTGCCGACATTGTCAAGACGGAGCGAAAAATCGACATTCTCATACACAATGCAGGCATGGCCTTATCCTTTCGTGGTCAGACCAGCGAAGATGGAATTGAACTGACCATGGCTACCAATCATTACGGGCCCTTCCTATTGACTCATCTGCTCATCGATGTGCTGAAGAAGAGCACACCTGCACGCATTGTTATTGTAGCTTCTGAACTGTATCGCCTGGCTTCGGTTAATGTTGATAAACTCAATCCAATTGGCACCTTTCCGGCGGCTTATCTTTACTATGTTTCGAAATTTGCCAACATTTATTTTGCCCGTGAGCTGGCCAAGCGCTTGGAAGGCTCTGGCATAACCGTTAACTTCTTGCATCCGGGTATGATTGATTCCGGTATTTGGAGAAATATACCATTCCCCTTGAACTATCCCATGATGGCGATCACAAAGAGCTTCTTTAAAACAACCAAGGCTGGCGCACAGACCACAATCTATTTGGCCACATCCGATGAAGTTGCCAATGTAACCGGCAAATATTTCATGGACTGCAAGGAAGCCACACTAAATGCTGCCGCCATGGATGAGGAGAAGGGCAAAAAAATTTGGGAAGAATCAATGAAAATGGTTAAACTGACCGCTCAGGATCCGAAGATCTAAAAAACTCGTTTTACCTTGACTGATGGATGTGCAAGCAATATTGATTTATAGAATATATTTTTTCTAGGTTAGAAGAGGCATTTTTTATCACAAATAGTTTTAGCTTTTTTGTTTTTAAATTAAACAGCTACACAGAATAAGAAACTACAATTTTTTAAATCATAAAGATTTTTTCACTTATCAAAACATATTAATTCGAATTTGGTTCTCATCTATAATATTTTTAGTTCTCTTTCTCCAATATTTACTATTCCAGCGTCTCACAACCAACACAGTTTGAAACGCATAAGACGCAGTGGTTTCTGTATTGGATAAACTGCTATAGTGCAAAAGGTTTCTGTATCGGATTCGTTAATGGTTTGAGCTTATGATAATATCATGTGTGAATAAATAATGGTTTTTTAACAGTATCGACCAAGTGTTTGCAGACACTTATGAAGAATTTTAAAGTTAATTTGAAATAATTTTGCTAATAGTTTATAAATAAATAATTTAATAAATAATTTAATTAAATAAATAATTAAATAATTAAATAATTTCATAAATAAATAATAAATAATTTATAATAAATACTTTATAAACAAATAATTTTGCACAAAGGGCATATATATGATTAAATTCGGGGATAACTATCTCTAGGTTAATTTTATACCAAGCGTATAAATCGGTAGAAATCAGTATAAATTTTATCTCGGCTTTATGCTGAGAGCATAAATTCACTCTGAGTTTATATCGATTTCCATTGGAATGTTAGAGTCTTGCTTATTAATTAAAAAATGTGTGGGAATTTTTGGTTTATTTTTGCGAATTTGGGGGCTGGAGTGAACACTAGGTAAAAATGGATCGCTGATTTTGCATCTGATGTCAGAATTTCAAAATTTTAAAATTTTTGTTCACATAGGGTTACCAACTAAACATTTTTTTAAGGATTTTAAACATGAAGAAACATTATTGGGCGGTTAGTTCTTTCGAATCTGGTGTCAGAATTTTAAAATTCAAGATGGCGGATAGAGTTGTCACCTAATTTCTAGTGTATTTATGCGAATTAGACGCTGGGAGAAACACTAATAAAACTCGAAAATTTTTATACACGAAAAAATGTTGCCATCTAAAAATGTTTTATTTTAAGAATTTTAAACATGAGGAAACAGTATTGGGGGTTACTTATTTCGAATCTGGTGTCAGTATTTTAAAATTTAAGATGGTGGATAGGGTTGCCACCTTATTTTTTTATTTTTTCGAATTCAGGGCTGGCGTGGATAATAAAGTAAAAATGGGTCACTGAATCTGAATCCGTTGTCAGAATTTCAAAATTCGAAAATTTTTCTAAACATAGGGCTGCCACCTAAAAATGTTTTATTATAGGAAACAGTATTGGGGGTTACTGATTTCGAATCTGAAGTCAGAATTTTAAAATTCAAGATGGTGGATAGGGTTGCCAACTTATTTTTTTATTTTTACGAATTCAGGGTTGGAGCGAAATTAAGGGTAAAAATGGGTCGCTGAATCCGAATCCGTTGTCAGAAGTTCAAAATTATAAAATTTTGAAATAATAGGGCTGCCATCTAGTAACATGTATTTTTAAAAGTTTTCAACATCATTTAACAATTCTATCATGGGGGAACCCTAAAAGTATTTTTCAAATCAAAGTCACAACCAATAAAAAGAAAACATAAACAAGTATTTATAAGTATAGTATTTTATTTTTAGTATATTTCATTTTTAAAAAAAAGGATTTAGGAATAGAATAGCATCTGGTATTTTTGGAGCCAATCTGTTTCGTTTTTCAACGATAACATTACCAGCACTCTCTCTCAAGAGAACCACTCTTTTCTAAGGTAAAACACTAACAACAAAAATGCTTCCCAAACCAGCTTGCCTAGCATAATTCGTAAAAATAAAAAAACTAAGGTGGCAGCCCTATCCACCCATTTTGTATTGCCTGCGCTCGGCCCGCAAAGTTACTTCCACTTCATCATCGTCGCTCCAGTTCTCCCAAAAGTGCTCCAAAAGATCCATTTTGTTATACTTTTTTTCTTTTATTTTTTAAAAAATTTTTTGTCAAACCTCTTTTTTCAGAATTTAATTAAAAATTAAAAGAGCTGTGTTTGTTTACATATTTTGACACAAAGTAAATAAAAGATATTAAAATGAGAGTGATGAGATTGATTTTAACTCAAGATACTGATAAGATACCCAAAAAGCTAAAGAGGATGAGACATTCTATGTTTTAACGTTTAATCTGGAAAAAGCATTGCCATTCCCAAATTTGGCTACTTCTATGGCTTACTACAAGAAGAACATGTACACCTATAACTTGGGCTGCCATGAATTGGGGTCCGGTTCTGCATTCATGTACTGCTGGGATGAAACCATCGCTTCCCGCGGACCACAATAGATCGGTTCCTGCTTAGTCAAACATCTTGAATTAAAAGCCTCAGCTGCTACGCACATCGTCCTGTACAGCGATTCATGTACTGGTCAAAACCGCAATCTGAAGTTGCCACTGTACCTAATGAAGTACATTCAGAGTGATAAGAGTGTTTTATTTATTTTTTTTTATTTATTTAAAAATATTGTTGGCATTTAAGACTTGAGTCTTTTGCACGCCGCATTTTTAGAATCAATAACAACAATATAATACTTATATACTAAACTATTTAAAATTTTATAACTAAGATTATTATCATTAATGACAGAAATTCTCAACTCATAAAATGATACCAATAATTTTTTTTTATTAGAGAAAATGTTAACATTCAAGAATTAATTATCATGTGCATGTCACAGTAAAAAAGATATTTAAAACTATTGAAAATATTTTTAAAAGATGTGACATTATTATAAATTGACTAATCAAATGATCGACCTGCGGTGAAAATGCTAGAGGTAGAATAAGAGGTTGTGTTAGAGCTTAGACTAAAAATTAAGTTATGTGAAGTTAAGAAAAATATTTGAGTATCAATTGCTTAAAGGCTAATCTATTGGAGACTAATTTTATATGGTTGGGCAGTGAGTTCCACAGCCTTATTGCGCTAACGAAAAACAGTCTACTTGAGGCTGTATAATTAAAGCGCGGTATTAAGAGATTCAGATTTCTACTTGATCTGCAGAACTGAAGTCTTGCAAAAAGATATCGTGGACATTGCGAGTATATTATTTTATGCAAGAAAATGCAGTTCCTTGCTTCGAAAAGATTGTTCAGACTACGGCCAAGTAATCGAATGGAAAATGAGGAGACATGGTCATGCATCTGCAGACCATAGACAAAGCGAGTAGCATTATTCAAGGCAACTAACAGTTTATGTGAGGATTTTGAGTCCAGTTTGCTATACACGACTTCTGAGTATGTAATTATTGGCATTAAGATCTGCAGGACAAGCTTACGTTTTGTTTCGGTGGGAACAAACGGTGCAGTCATTCTTAAGTTTCTTAATACATAATAGACCTTACTTACACACATATTAATATGATCCTCGCAGGAAAGAGATGAATTCAGGATAAAACCTAGGTTTTTTACCTTTCTTACAACTTTTAACTCAGTGTTATTTAGAATAATCGGAGGAAACTCAAGATTGAAGAAAGGTGTTTTGGTAATTGGCAAGACACATGATTTCGAGGGGTTAAGTGCAAGCATATTCTCCCTAGCCCATTCCACTACTAATTTTAAATCATCATTTACTCTTGCGCACAAATCCTCAACAAGCCCTGTGGGTCTTGACATATATAACTGTAAGTCATCAGCATAAGCATGCATGGATACATTCTCACATTTCACAAAAATGTCATTGATGAACATGGCAAACAAGAGTGGTCCCAAGACTGACCCTTGAGGGACACCACAAGAGATTTGCTTATACGCAGATAAGTTGTTGCCTAGGCTGACTCTTTGGGACCTTCCATTTAAGTAACTACTTAAAAGGCGAACTGATGGCTCAGAAAATCCGAACTGCAATTCAAGTTTTTTGCATAAGATACTATGGTTTACAGTGTCGAAAGCCTTAGAGAAATCGAGAAGGCAAAGCAAGGTTAGATCACCATTATCGAAGGGAGCTCTAATGTCATCCAAGATATTAACTATAGCTGTTGAACAACTATGACCTTTACGGAAGCCTGACTGAAAATCAGACATAAGGCCCAGAGATAGGATATGTTCACTTATTTGCTCCGCCATAAGAGCCTCACATGCTTTCGAAATCGATGACAACAAGCTGATTGGTCTGAAGTCACCAGGCTCGCGTGCATTTGCAATTTTCGCAATCGGAACAATTGTAGCCACTTTCCAGCTGGCAGGAAAGCACGAGGTAGTGATGCAATGGTTGATGATATGAGCAAGTGGACTGACTACATGGGGCAAAATAAGCTTGATGAACTTGATCGACACACCATCTTCACCAATGGAATTCGAACTGATTTTTTTAATGCAGCGGGCAACATCTAGCTCATTTATAGCTCTAAAACTGAAATCATGCGGTAACTCAACAGGCACTATGCTATTAATGAATTCGGCATTATCATCTCGCAACGAGCTCGCAGTGAAATAATCATTCAATAGATTTGGATCAGTACGGCAGACTTCAGAGCCTTTATTGCAGATACCAATACTTTTTAGATTTTTCCATAACTGTTTAGAAGATAGATTTGGGCTTAGTTTAGATAAATAATATTGTTTTTTGGATACTCTAACTGCCAAGGTAGCTTCATTCCTTGCTTGCCTAAATCTTTCCCAATTGGCCTCAATTGGATATCGTTTCCACTTGTTGTAGGCTTTGTAACGTTTTTTTATGATCAACTTAACACGCGTGGTTAGCCAGGGGCAGGTTGTGTTGGTGACCTGTCGTGTACACAGGGGAACATTGGATTCAAAAAGATTTAAGATATTATCAACAAAAAATTTTAGCTTGTCATCAACTGAGCTAAGGAACCAACAATCAGTCCAGTTTATATCAGATAAATCCCCATAAAGTTTGCCAATATCAACAGATTTAAAGTTGCGATATGTGAAGCAAGTTTCAGAAGCAATAGGTGCAAGATTAATGTTAAATGTGCAGAAAATTAGGTCATGGTCTGAAACAAATGATATCTGGTTAAAAAGGAGTACAGACGATACATCAGATGTTACGAAGACATCAAGTAAACTGGGGCAGGCATTGTTGGAAAACCTTGTTGGCAACGTTGTGTTAACTAAACTTAGTCCAACTTCGGCTAGGCAATCCAAAAAATCAGTGCTAAGATTATCATTAGCCAGAATATTTATATTGAAATCACCACAAAGGATATAATGATCAAAATCAATAGCACTGTGAACGAATAATATCCTTGTGCCGACAAAAAATTAGAAAAATGCTGTCTGTTTAATTTTCTTAATTTTATTTAACCAAAAAAATGGACTGTATTTCAATCAGTTCTGAAGAATAAGAATAATTTATATATATTTGTACAAGAATTAGTTTGTGTATACATTTTGTAAGGGCTGCAACTTAGTTATTCCAAATCAGGACTGCCAGCGTATAAATTAAACAAAGCTTGTACTTTTACACGTAATTTTAAAAAGTTGGTAAACTTCTACATTTTCCCCCCCTTGAATGCTTCCGCTTTCAAATATCGATAAACAATGGACAGAGTTTAACAATTGGACGTTTGTAGCAACCTTTAGCTGTTTTAACAGTGACTACTCTTATCAAGCCATCTGCCCCTGAATGTGTGTCGATGATTTTTCCAATAGACCATTGTGTGGGTGGTAAGTTATCATCTTTGATTATAACAAGATCATTGCATTGCAAATTTTACAATTTTTGATTCCATTTAGGACGTTTTTGTAATTGTGTTATGTATTCGGTTGACCACCGTTTCCAAAATTGACTGACAAGCCGTTGCAAGTATTGCCATCGGTTTAAGTGATTTATTTTTGATGACGTGTTTCCTTCATCTGGAATTGATGACATTGGTCGAAAAATCAGGAAGTGTGCTGGTGTGAGAGGATCCACATCACCATCGAACCTTGCGCAAAGTGGCCGAGAGTTAAGACAACTTTCTATCTGACAAAGAATGGTGTGCATTTCCTCAAATGTCGCTGAAGCGTCACTTAAAACTCGATTTAGATGAAATTTTGTGGACTTTACGCCTGCCTCCCACAATCCACCAAAGTGTGGGCCAATTGGCGGCGAAAAATGCCATTTAATGTCTTGTTGGGACATTTCTCTTGTGATACTGTCTTGTGTTGCTGAATTTTGCATAAATTGTATAAGTTCTCTTAGTTTCTGATTACAACCAACAAAATTCGTGCCGTTGTCCGAAAAGATGTGAGCTGGCTTGCCTCTTCTTGCTATAAATCTACGCAGGGTTGCTAAAAATGCTTCTGTAGACAACTCTGTCACTAGCTCCAAGTGAATTGCTTTGGTCGTCATACATATGAAAATAGAGATCCAGCATTTATAAAGCTTGCTTCCACGACCCTTCCAAGAGCGAATTTGTAACGGACCGGCAAAATCGACTCCTGTGGTGACGAATGCTGAAACTGTCTCTAGTCGTTGTTGAGGTAAATTGCCCATTTGTTGCTCATATGGTTTTCCACGAAATCGCATGCATGTTGTGCATTTGTAGACACATCTTTTTATAACGTATATGACCGATGGTATCCAGTATTTGAGACCAAGAAGATATTGAAGCTGACGACAACCTGCATGCAAATACTTGTAATGACAGTCCTTGACTATTAGTTCCGTAAGATGACTATCTTTGCTTAAAATCAAAGGATGCTTTTGGTCGTAGGCGATATTTGCATTTTCTAACCTACCGCCAACTCGTAATAATCCACAATCATCGATGAATGGTGCAAGAGCTGCTAACTTGTGGTTCGCTGGTAACTGGTTACTTGATATCAACATGCGAATTTCTGATGAAAATGATTTCTGTTACTCTTTTTTGATAAGCGCCGTATGTGATGATTGTAGGTCCTTTGAAGATAAGAACCCAGCTGACGTCACAAATTTTTGTGGTCGGCAGTTTTGTGAAAAACGAAGTAGAAGTGCAGTAATTCTGAGTAGTTTATTGAAGTCCGAGAATCGATCAATTAAATCAGGTTCAGTCCTTGTTGAAACATGTACAATAACGTTTTTTCTTTCTTCCATATCAACATCTTTTGGGATTTCGAATGCTTGCTCAGAAAACGCATTGAGTGACCTCAAAATAGGAGGACCATGCCACCATAGGTGGTTGTTAATGAGTTCGGGGGGTGATGTCCCGCGAGTGGCTACGTCTGCAGGGTTTTCTTGTGAAGAAATGTGATGCCATTGCTGAGCAGGAATGACATTAATGATGTATGAGGTTCTATTGGCGATGAAATTTTTCCATCTGCGTGGATGGTCTGCGATCCACGATAGTACTATGGTCGAGTCCGACCAACCATAAAGTGTTGCAAGCTGAATATTCAGTGCGCTTTGAACCTTCACTGCCAGCTTAGCCATTAAGTGGGCCGCACACAATTCAAGCCTTGGAAGTGTGACCTGTTTAACCGGAGCCACCCTTGTTTTTGAAGCAACAAGACTTGTAGAAATTGACCCATCTGCGTGTACAACTCTTAGGTATATTGCTGCAGCGTACGCAAGTTCCGATGAATCTGCGAAACCATGTATCTCGACATGTTGTTCATCTGAGAATTGCAACCATCTTGGAATTCGAAGTTCCGGTATTAAAGCGATGCTTTTTCTAAGTTCAATCCATCGATTTAAAATATCTTCTGGTAATGATTGATCCCAAGAAGTTCCCTTGAGCCACAATCTCTGCATAAAAATTTTCATGGATACCACGACTGGTGCCAACCAACCGATTGGATCGAAGATTTTTGAAATGTCCGAGAGTATTGTTCGTTTGGAGACTTCTTGCGTCATTGGTGACAGATAAACACTATATTTGAATGCATCTGTTGTAGTGTCCCATAACAGGCCTAAGGTCTTAACTGTTTGGGATTCGTTAATTACTGTTTCTGATGAGCTTTCTCTGTCTTTTTGATCAATCGTTTCAATAAATTGAGGAGCATTGGAACACCATTTCCGAAGATGAAATCCAGCACTCGACAAAATGTCGCAAAGTTCATCCTTAAGTTTGAGTGCGCTGCCTAAATCTGTGGCACAAGACATAAAATCATCAACATAAAAGCATTGATTGATGCTTTCAGCAACTGTAGAATACGATTCAATGCAGTCGTTTGCCACTTGCTTTAAAGTTCTTGTGGCCAGAAAAGGAGCTGCAGCCGTGCCATACGTTATGGTTTTAAGATTATATGTCTTTGGTGCTTCATGCTTGTTAGTTCTCCAAACGATGCTTTGAAATGGACGATCGTCAGCATGAACTAATACCTGCCGGTACATCTTCTCAATATCACTACAAAATCCTATTTTGTATTTTCGAAACTTCAAAAGTATGGTAAATAAATCATTTTGTACTGTTGGTCCAATCATCAAACGATCATTTAGTGAAATGCCGTTTGACCCTTTACAGGATGCGTCAAAAACAACTCGCAGTTTGGTTGTTGTGCTGCTAGGCTTGAATACGGCATGGTGTGGCATGTAGTAACCCGCATTGACTGATGGATGTAATGTATGTTCCATATGGTCCAACTCAATATATTCATGCATGAACCTTGTATATTCCTCCTCTAGCAATTTATTATTTTGAAACCGACGTTCCATGCTATAAAGTCTTTTCACCGATGCTGATTTTGTGTCGCCGAAATCACGCTCATCAGTTTTGAATGGGATTCTTACAATATATCTCCCGGTAGCATCTCTCTGAACATTTTGCTGAAAGTGTAGTTCTGCTTGTTGTTCTTCTTCTGTTAGAAACTGTGTGTTGCTTTGAAGTTCTTCTATCTCCCAAAAACGATAAAGCTGCTCAGAAAAGTCAAACGACACATGTGCAGTCCAAATTCGTGATTTTTGTGGTATTGCGATTTTACCAACTAAAACCCAACCAAATATTGTTGACATTGCACATGGTGAACCAGTCGGATGCACAACCGTATTTGGTAGAACACATTCGGAAAACATATCTGCGCCCAATATTATGTCAATACGACCTGGTGTGGCATATCTGGGATCAGCTAGATTCAACTTCTTAAAATACTCAAATTTATTGCTGCATATCTTGTGCGCAGGAAGATCCTGTGTCAAAGTTGAAAGGCATAGCGCATCAGCCTTGACAATATCGTTGTTAAGCGATGACTTCAAACTGAGCTTAACCTTACCTCGAGTGTTGCAACCACCAGTTGAACCAACGCCATAAAGAAGCGTCTGGTCGTGAGTTCGTTGTAATTGTAATCGTTGTGCGCATGCTTCTGTAATTAGCGTGGCTTGCGCTCCAGAATCAAGCAGCACTCTGCAAGACTGGAACTGATTTGAACCATCCTGAACCATGACAACTGCTGTTGGCAACAATGTCATATAATTTAATTTATTCTGATGAATAGAATTGACAGCACACGATAAGGTCTGTTTTTTGCTAGTCATGTCAGGTTTCTGTGAGCTATGGCGTTGCTCGTTGTTTGGTGCTGCCGCTCGATGAAGCAACGTGTTGTGTTTAGCTTTACACATTTTGCAAGACGATCGCTGGCATTCTGATGCTCGATGGTTTGCTTGTAAGCAATTAAAACAAAGATTGTTGTCACGCACTACCTTGCCACGGTCATCAACATTAAGAGCCTTAAATTTGTCACATTGAAAAATGAAGTGCTGTTCCGAACAAACTGGACAAGATTGTATCAATGACGTATGCACGCTTGATTGATTCCGGTTGCGATTTCCTGCAACATTTTCCGAGTTGGGCTTTTTCCGTTGAGCGCTTTCAACTTCCAATAGTCGTTGTTCCAAGAAGTCTAAAAATTGTTGGAACGTAACGGATTCTGATTTACGTTCCCTGCACCACAAAGTCATTGTTTCTGGATCCAACTTCTTCTCCATGTGGAACAACAAGATGGAGTCCCAATGTGCTACAGGTTCTTCAAGCGCCTTTAAGGCATTGATGGTCTCATTTGAATTGTTGAACAGACGTTTGATCTCTGAAACCACAGGTAAGTTAATAGACGGCTGATCAAATAATAATTCAAAATATGCTTTTTTGATTTTGTCTGATTTATTATATTTGTTCTTTAGAAGATCCCAGGCAATTTGATAATTTTCGTTCGTGGGCCGTAAGTGCTTCACAAGTGATAAAGCATCCCCTTTCAGTCGAGTTTGCAGATACTCAAACTTTTCTACACCGGAAAGATTTAACCTATTATGAATCATGGCTTCAAATAGATCACGAAAGCGAATCCAGTCGACGTAGGTTCCATCAAACTCTGGAATTTGTATGCTTGGCAGTTTCAATGAATTCTGATGTTGTTCGTTGGTATTAAAAGATGTGGATGTTGCTCCGGAACGCGAGTTTGTAGAAATTCTTTCCATTAAAAGAGCCATTGTGCTCTGGTTGTCCATAAGAGTTTGCATGACTGCTGTCATATCATTATTTGCAGATGCATTCTCAACAATGGTATGATTTGCTTCATCCTCACGTGCTCGAATAGCAACGATGGTTTTGACAGCAAAATAGTTATCCTCTATTTCGCTGCGATAAATCTCTTCATCTGCTACCTCGTCAGGTGATTTCGTTAGAGATTCGATTTCTAATTGAATTTCTTCGAACTGCTTAAAAAGTTCATCAAGTTTGGCAACTCGAACTTTAACTTCATCGAAATTAACATCTTGGTTTGTGCAATATTTGTGAATGCGCGTCATAGCGGCTTTGACACTTTGTCTTCTTTTCTTAAACCCGTCCATCGCTTACGAAAACAACAAATAGGGAAAGCAAAATGTGAAGTGAACCTTAAGTTTTCAAAAAATTATTTAACAAAACTATGGTAATTAAAATGTAAGTATTTAAAGATAAGAAAAAGTAATTAAAGTTAAAAATCTAAGTTTAAATAAGTGACAAGCCGCAATTCAATTCAATTAAACCAAACTTATAAAATAATATTACGTTTCCTGAAGTATAAAATCTGTTTAAAGTTATGATATAATTGTATATTTTGTTTGGCATTTGTTTGGATTGAATGTCAAAATCATCTTTAAGAGCTTATTAAAAGCTGTTATGTAATCAAATTATAGATAAGCTTTATCCCTTTCATAACATTTTGGATTGTAGCAAAATCTGAATTCCTTAGTGAGTTCATCAACCATTTAAATGTAATGCGAATACAATTACCAATTTTTAGCTAGACATACATTTAAATTATTACATAAAAAACTAATGTAAAACAATATCACCAGTTTCCGTTAGCTGTGGTGAGATGGCGCCTTTCTGCAATGGTGTCAATCTTAGATGATACGCTGATGTTGAATTTTTGTATCGCTGCGTACTCGTATACATACATGAACTGCGTACTCTATTTAAGCTGCTCTGCGGTCTGTTGCAATGCTTGAACTCCACACCTTGTATCGCTGCGATGAGACTCCGAGAAGGGTTGTTTTTCTGTGCTCTCTAGCTGTTGGCGAGCCCTGCTGTTCCAATACCTGATGAACACACCTTGTGTGGCTGCGATGAAATTTCATACAGGCTTAAAGCATGTTCTGAGCACTTTGTATTTATAAGCGCTTCGATGTTGCTTGCAAGCTGTCTTGCAATATGTTGTGCTTTCGGTGAATAAGAAATGTTTCTTGTGTGTGCCGTGAGCTGATGCTCCGATGTCAGTACCGCATGTGTCTGAGCTGCTGCTCTGATGACTTGACTTCAGCACCTTTTGTGTAAGCTGTTGCTTTAATGACTTAACTGCGTGTCGAAACTGGTGCTCCGATATCACTGACTGCAGCACCTCTTGTGCCTGAGCTGGTGCTCCGATGACTGGAATGCAGCACGTTACGTGTGGAAATTAATGCTCCGCTGAATGTGCAACTGCGGTTGCTGGAGACTTTGTTGCTGAATTTCAACAAATTCACAACAATCCGACTCGATAGGCCAAAAAATGTGAACGAATAATATCCTTGTGCCGACAAAAAATTAGAAAAATGCTGTCTGTTTAATTTTCTTAATTTTATTTAACCAAAAAAATGGACTGTATTTCAATCAGTTCTGAAGAATAAGAATAATTTATATATATTTGTACAAGAATTAGTTTGTGTATACATTTTGTAAGGGCTGCAACTTAGTTATTCCAAATCAGGACTGCCAGCGTATAAATTAAACAAAGCTTGTACTTTTACACGTAATTTTAAAAAGTTGGTAAACTTCTACAAGCACATCTAGATATATCATCAAACAGGGGTTTAAGGCTACAGCTGCGGTTCGGGTTATACACACAAGAGAGAAACACTTGGGTCCTATTGTCGAATATTTTAATATTTAAGTATTCAACATCGGTGCCACATGATTTCCCTAGCACTGAAACATTTAAATTTTCCCTGCAGAAAATTGCTACTCCTCCACCTTTTTTATGAGACCTATCATTACGGTATAATTTAAAATGATGCATGTTCATAAACGAGTTATCAACATCCTCATGAAACCAGGTTTCTGAAACACATATGACGTCAACGGGAGAATTTTCAAAAATATACTTCACGTAATCCATTTTATCATCATTTAGACTTCTTGCGTTGAAGTGAACAACCTTGAGTCCAGATTTCTGCTTGCACAGAACCTCAATCATAGTTTTACTATTTTCGTTAGCGCTGCTGCCTGTATTATTGGCACCAATCATATACATACATAAACAACAAAACACAAAAGTGTTGCAAAAACCAAAGATTACAAATTTATGGTGAGCGGTCATTCCTATCTGCCCAATGACACGGACTTTGGGTCCATTGAACTTTACGCCAAAAATGAACTTATTTATACGCCTGAAGATTGGTATACCATTATTCTCACTTGCAGGAAAAAGAATAAGTTTATGTTGACTAAAATGGGGCGTGATGATTTTACATCATCTGTCGCAAACTTAGAAAAGTGTAGCACACGTAGGAAGAAAAAGGGCCCGTTAACTGGTTGAAAATTAGAATCAGTGGATTAGAATTGTTAAAGATGAACTATACACTCTTTATTATAAGGAAACTTTAAATAAGTTTGAGTCTTCAAACTCAATCTCAAACCAGGAAGAGCTGGTAGAAGGCAATCTTTTGCTGGGAGGCCGGTAACAGAAGCAAAGAAAAAGGACATGCTTGACCTTCTTTCGTTCATTCCACCGCTTCATAATAACTTCTTTCGGTGCTTAAAGACGACTACTAAAGAATGTGAAGAGATTGAAGATGTTGGTCAAATGAATGAAGTAGAAACTGTTGATCCAGAGCAAAAAATTTAAAATAATTGTTTTTTTTTCATCAACAAATTTTTTAATTTTGATCGCGATGTTTGCGTTTCACTCTTCTTATCAATCATAATTTTTTTTATTATTAATTTAATTTTTTGTAATATTTTGTATGAGTAAATTATAATTTTTTTTCAAATGTTCAAGTTAACTTAAGACGATTTCATTAACAATCACACTTGTGCAAGTCCTTGATGTTTCCATTCACAGTGGTGTAAGTCAATGGTTCTGAAAACTTACAGTGGTGTAAGTCATTTTGGGTACCCTAAAGGAGGGGTATTTTGATCCACAATAAATTCTGATCAAGTCTCTATGTTACATTACGATCCCTACAACGATGTCGTCACGATATCTTCTTTCCAGAATTTACAACAGTGCCTTTTGCAAAGGGTATGTATGTAAAACGATGTCAATGTGACTTACACCACTGTAATTTTAACCCCTTCATATAATGAACATATCGTCACATAAAATCAAAAAAGCCGTCAGTGACAATAAATTCTTGTATTGATAATTGATTGATCACTGCTTGATTATTGATGCACTTTATCAAAATACATGTTCCTGCTAAATTTTACACTCCTACAACTAAAGACGACGTTTTTATTAAAAAATTTCTAAAATCCATAAGTTTGAGTGCAACTTACAATCACAATAACAATTTAGAAAGTTTTTGGACTCTCCCGTAAATTTTTTTAATTGCAGCTTACGGCTTTTTGATTTAATATGAATATATTTAAAAACTAACTGGAACGGGTATCACAAAGATTTCTGATGACGCTTTTAGCAGAGCAGAAATTGTACAATAAAATCAAGCTAGTGGTTTTTTCCTTTTCATATTGAAAAAACTTTGTTGTTGTTTCTTTGGAAAAATTCGTTAGAACAATTGATTGTTCTAACTTTGACCTTAAGCTCAATAAACGATTTTAAACTATCAAGCAACTAGAATTTGTATTTAAAATCAAGTATGATTTAAACTATCAAACATTTAGAATTTGTATTTAAATCATATATAGTCAACATAATAAATATAGAGGTCATTTAGAAAAAAACTTTAATATTTAAAAACTTCATTACCTAGGGGGGCAAGCGCTCCCCTTCTCCCCCTGCCCATGCTAATATGACAGCAGACAGCGCTAATATGAAACAAAGGGATGATCCAAATTTTGACCGACTTTTTTAAATTCTACCGCTATTTAAACATTTGCAGAACCAATTCAAGTCGATTTCATATGAAAATTGCCTTTCCGTTGACGAACAGTTACGCTCCATGAAATATTAGTTATTATACAACACTAAGACAATTATTATACAGCACTACCACTAATGATTTAAAGAGCAAAAAAGACAACACATTCATTGGGTACAACCCTTCGGAATATATTTCAGAACTCAAACCTACCGAGTATTCCAATATTAATGATGTCAAGCTACATATTGTGGTAAAAGTCATGGGATCATAGCTGAAGTAGGAAAAATATCCACAAAACGTGGAAGATCTTTCGAATTATAAAAAAACCTTGAACAAAAGACGAAACATCAGAGAAGTTTCAAAAAGCCTCAAACAGAAATAAGGTTAGACCATGGTGTAAGAAATAGAGGTGTTAGTGAGTTTGACACTTCTCTCTCAAAATGATAAAATTATGTTTCACCGCTCTTGTCAAAAACAGCTGATGGTGAATTGCAATGAAAACAAATTTTGTTAAATTCGTGTCTTTCTGCAAGTTTATAAGATTCTTAGTGAGATTAAAGTGAGAATATGTTCTTCGATATGTTCTTGAAGCAGACGATGTGAATGCAAGACAATTTGCATGCTGGCCAAAGCTTTATGTCGGCGGCACCTTCCAGCGCACGTTTCTGATAAAACGGCCAAAACATTCAATGACAAACTTGGCGAATCGGCGAAGACAACAGCAATAAGTTTTTGTTAACACAACACGGCACAATTAATTGCATTAAATATTTATTTATACTTAATTCGCACAATAAAAACTATTAGCACATCATCTAGCAACTCAAACAAATAACACAATTTTACAACTATCAACAGTTCTGCTCTTTCGCTCACAATTTATTGACAGAAGCAAAGAAATTCATGGTGTTGTCAAAAACTCACTAACACCTGGGTTAGACCATTTTAATCACTGCCGACAATGGGACAACAAAAGTTTTACATTCCAATTACCAGTGTGCAATGAATACACTCATGTTAGCTGCTCAAAATATCTGAATAGACTCTGTTTTAATCAAGTTAGATATTGCTTTAAACGATTTCATAATGAATAATGTGTTATGTATCTAATAAATCGCAATGAGCTTCAAATTTAGAAACATAAATCCTTACACATGTACACTCAAAAATATTTGTGTGTAAATATTACTAATAACTGCGTTCATTCTACGAATTTTATTCGTAGTTTTCAGCCACCAATAGGATTCGTAGAATCGACGTATATTAGTACAAATTACGAATATTTTATTCGTATTCTAAAAAAAAAAGAATTCTGTCTGAGCTGGGGTTTGAACTTCGGCTCTTCAGTTTACGGGCCACGCACTCTACCAGTAGGCTACAGTCACTTTACAATCATACAGTTCCTTATGTTCTGTATATGTTCGACAAACAAGGCTGAAAGATTTCGGCTTTCAAGTTTTTAGACTCTACTAATAATTCGTACATTTTACTAATAATTCGTACGGTCAACCTACTAATGAATTGTTTCTACTAATATTATTTTTTATTCGTAAATAGTACGAAAGCATTAATAAATACAACAACGAAAGAAATTACGAAGTTATTCGTACGAGAAATTTACGAATATTATTATTTATATGCATGATTAAACTTGCATAAACTTATAAAAAAAAAATATCAATTCAGTGTTTTGGTGCGTCTGTTTTTTTTAAAAGTAGTTCTTCTTTTGCTGCACTTTTTTTAAAAACTGATTTTTTCATTACTTTTAAGGGCGATTTTAGGCAAAATCGGTTAAAATTAAGGTAATTTTGGAAGATTTTTTTAAAATAGTAATTCTTAATTTTACATTATCAGTTTAAGTTACAAAATTTCCTAACATATGTTCTCTATATATAAAGATGGCCCTGAAGTTTATGTGCTTAAAAAATGGTGAAAATCGACCCACATGATAGCGCAGCTCAAAAGCGTTTTTACACAAACAAAAAAAAAATGCATTTGAAAAAAAAAACAAAAAAAAATCAACTTTTGAATGCACATATTTTACCAAAATGGAAAGAAAATTAAGGAAATTATGAAGCGACGAAAAATTAGTAAAATTTATGTTATTTTTAACAATACTGTTGCTTGTAAAAACTAGACAAATTTTACAAAAACGCTAATTTTGGTAAAAATTATGTAGAATTATATTACGAACAGATTAAAATGAAAATCTGTTTAAAAAAACTATGTTTCAACAAAAACGCGTTTAAAGTTACTCTGGTTATTTAAAGGTACTCTGACGCACCGTGTTTTTTGTAGAATCTGAATTATAAGCGGATTTGATTGATTTTCTACATAGTTTTGAATAGTTTTACAATAATAATCAATTAAAAAAAAATTTTTTCAAAAAATTGTTTGTCTAAATCCTCTTTTAATATTTTAATGATTTAAAAACAGCGTTTATGACAGGCAAGCTTAATTTTTATTAGCGAGATTTAAGTAAGGAATCCTGTTCGCTGTGTAAATATGACTAATAATAGATTACTTTTAGTGTTTTTATATTAAAACTAAATAAATGAAGAAGTAAGTCTTAATTTAAAATAAATTATATTTAAATAACTATATTCATACTGTTTGTAACAAAGAACTACAAAAAGTTTGAATTGCCTAAATTTTATAATGAAAACCATGTTTTCAGTACATTCTTTAATTCAAAGCTTAATGTTTTGGAAATATTCGCATGCAAGGATTATTCATTTACTGTGAACTGTGTTGTTCAAGGCCGCTTTACATTATCCCACTGTGTGTTAACACATGTCAAAATTTTCATGTGTGATAGAAAGTGCGATGGTGTAAACAACGGAAAGCAATGTGTGTTCTGATTTTTTTGGCATGTCGTACCACATTTTATTTTTTGGTTTGTTTCTAATTTCATCACACATTCTATCCCACCAGAGATGCATTTTACCATAAACTTACTTGAAATTTATTATTTAAGCAACGAGTATAAATTATACCAAGAGATTGCTTCATCCAGCGTTCCAACTTCTTTCCAGACTATCAGCCATCCACCGACAGAAAAACCAAAACAATGACAACCAACGAGTTTTTGTACTCGTTATTGACGCATTGCTGTGAGTAAGAAGAAGTAAACATGAAAATGAATACGACAAGTAACGAAAGGAGAAGAAAACAATATTATAAGTATGTATGTGAATGAAAATGTAACTTCTATTTGCCACAACTTTTACAGCTTATTTTTTTGTGTTAATTTTTGGGATCTTCTTGTGTTTGACGAATTGATGTTGTTTCTAGCTGGACATTGTTGTTGCGATTTTATTCTAGCTAGATTTTGGTTGCATCTGCAAATAATAATTTTTTTCATTAGCCGAATAAAAAGACGGAATTCTGATTCGGCTAAAGAAATAATTATTCTTTAATAAGGAGTTGCAAATATGTTTTTTTTCATGAAGAGAAGAAAATTGCTTGTTACCCATTTGCTTTAATGTTGTTGAAATTGTTTTTATGTAGGTATTTTATTAAAAGATACCAAAGTTGCAAGCAGTCATGATTTTATTTTAAGAAATTTATTTAAGAAAATGATTTTATTTTTTATTAAAATGTCAATTTTACGACAAAACCATTGATCGTAGATGCATGTTTAATAAACAACTTAACTAAACTAACTAAAT
Source organism: Dichetophora obliterata (assembly GCA_963920525.1). Classification (NCBI taxonomy): domain Eukaryota; kingdom Metazoa; phylum Arthropoda; class Insecta; order Diptera; family Sciomyzidae; genus Dichetophora; species Dichetophora obliterata. The sequence goes on from OY986435.1 coordinate 307,904,897, forward strand.
ATATAAACATTGTTTATATATATATATAAATATAGTATAGAATAGTATAGATATATATTAATATTATATTTATTATTATATACACATATACTTATAATTTTATTAGTATTCTTATTAGGTTATCTTAAACCACCAACAAAAATATACCTATCTGCCCAATCAGAAAACCCTGCAAGCATAATCAAAAGTATATTTTGATTCAATTGGAAAATATTTAAGAATTCCATTTCGTTATAATAAGATATTTATTTCAGATAGATTTTATGTTGAAATGTATATAACTAATCCGAGTAAAACAATTTCATTTAGAACATTTTATTTTTTTATATATTTTTATATACTTTGTTTATCACGTAATTAAAATGCAATGATAAAATTTTTAACATTTATTAGAATAATTTTGTACAAATGTAATATTGTGACGAAATTTGTTGTGAGCATTTTTATCATGCATTTCTTAATTGGTTGGTTTTAAGCATTTTAAACATTTTAAAAATAAACAGTTTTAAACATAATATATATATTCAGTTTTAAACATTCATAATATATATGAATTATTTCATTCATATATATTATGAAATAATTCATATATATTATGAATGTTTAAAACTGAATATATATATTATGTTTAAAACTGTTTATTTTTAAAATGTTTAAAATGCTTAAAACCAACCAATTAAGAAATGCATGATAAAAATGCTCACAACAAATTTCGTCACAATATTACATTTGTACAAAATTATTCTAATAAATGTTAAAAATTTTATCATTGCATTTTAATTACGTGATAAACAAAGTATATAAAAATATATAAAAAAATAAAATGTTCTAAATGAAATTGTTTTACTCGGATTAGTTATATACATTTCAACATAAAATCTATCTGAAATAAATATCTTATTATAACGAAATGGAATTCTTAAATATTTTCCAATTGAATCAAAATATACTTTTGATTATGCTTGCAGGGTTTTCTGATTGGGCAGATAGGTATATTTTTGTTGGTGGTTTAAGATAACCTAATAAGAATACTAATAAAATTATAAGTATATGTGTATATAATAATAAATATAATATTAATATATATCTATACTATTCTATACTATATTTATATATATATATAAACAATGTTTATATATTTAGTTAGTTTAGTTAAGTTGTTTATTAAACATGCGTTTAGGTTTTGTCGTAAAATTGACATTTTAATAAAAAATAAAATCATTTTCTTAAATAAATTTCTTAAAATAAAATCATGACTGCTTGCAACTTTGGTATCTTTTAATAAAATACCTACATAAAAACAATTTCAACAACATTAAAGCAAATGGGTAACAAGCAATTTTCTTCTCTTCATGAAAAAAAACATATTTGCAACTCCTTATTAAAGAATAATTATTTCTTTAGCCGAATCAGAATTCCGTCTTTTTATTCGGCTAATGAAAAAAATTATTATTTGCAGATGCAACCAAAATCTAGCTAGAATAAAATCGCAACAACAATGTCCAGCTAGAAACAACATCAATTCGTCAAACACAAGAAGATCCCAAAAATTAACACAAAAAAATAAGCTGTAAAAGTTGTGGCAAATAGAAGTTACATTTTCATTCACATACATACTTATAATATTGTTTTCTTCTCCTTTCGTTACTTGTCGTATTCATTTTCATGTTTACTTCTTCTTACTCACAGCAATGCGTCAATAACGAGTACAAAAACTTGTTGGTTGTCATTGTTTTGGTTTTTCTGTCGGTGGATGGCTGATAGTCTGGAAAGAAGTTGGAACGCTGGATGAAGCAATCTCTTGGTATAATTTATACTCGTTGATTTAAGTGAGAAAATTTTAAGCTCGTAATGTATTTCCAAATGGAATAACAGAAGGAAGCAGTTTACAGCTTATTGAACTTTGTAGGGGCTTTAAATTCATTAAAAACCGATGAAATTTTACTAATAAATTTCTTCAATTGTAGCAAAATTACATTTTCGACTTTGTAGCAAACGTATTTCTATTTACCGTAAATATATTTTGCAATTCTGACCATATTTTGTTTATCATACATATTGCTATTTTTGTGACAAGCATTTCAATGTTTGTTTTCAATTCCAAGTAAACATATTTTGATTGATGTGACAAAAAAATATTTTTGCGGAAAAATAAATCCAAAATGTTTATATTTTATGCTTCTGAAAGTAATACCATGCTTATCAGTGACTTTAGTCAGGCAATAATTGGTGGTGGCCGTAGCCTACTGGTAGTGTGCTTGGCTCGTAAACGAAAGAGCCGTGGTTCAATCCCAGTCCGAACAGAAAGTTTTTTTCAATTGAATTAATATTTCTATTCAGTCGCAGACCTCAAAGAGCAACAAAAAAAAAAGAATAAATTAAGAAAAAATAAACAATTAAAACACAATATAGCTTACTTTTACAATATACAATAAGAGCTTACTTGCCCCAAAAATAATTTTATGTTTCAGTAAACACATAATATACTAGCTGAAACCCGGCGCGTTGCTGCCACGCTCCCTTGCATATGTAAATTGAGGTCGAATACTGAATTTCGGTGCTGTGCGACCTATAAATCCAAAGCTGATAGATATCCCAAATTTGGGTTGTATGGGAGGTGCAACGCCCCCTTTGCTCATTATATGTGATCAATGAAACTGAATGTGTAAATTAATAAGGTCGATTATTGGATTCTGACGCTGTGCGACCTATAACTCCAAAGCAATTTGATATCGCAAATTTGGGTCAAATAAGAGAGGTCCCTTTGCAAACGCCCATAATATTTAATCAATGATATGGCATGTGTACATTTAGGTCGAATACTGAGTTCCGACGCTGTGCTACAAATAACTCAGAAGCTATTCGATATCGCAAATTCGGGTTGTATGGGAGGTGTCACTCTCCCTTGTCCAACGCCCAAAAAATGTTACCAATGAAAGTGCATGAGTAAATTCGGATCGAATACTGAATTCCGACGCTGTGCGACCTATACTTCCAAAGCTATTCGATAGCACAAATCTGGGTTGTATGGGAGATGCCAGTCCCCCTTTTCCTACGCCCATAAAAAGTTATTAATAAAACTGCATGTATGAATTGAGGTCGACGCTGTGTTACCCATAAATTTAAAGCTATTCGATTTTGCATGTTTGGGTTGTACTTGTCCAACGCCATAAAATGTTTTCAGTAAAACTGCATGTGTAAATTTAGGTCGATTACTGAATTCCGGCGCTGTGCGACCTATAATTCCAAAGCTATTCGATAGCACAAATTTTGGTTGTATGGGGGGAGGTGAAACTCCACCGTTTCCAACGCCCATAAAATTTTATTAATAAAACTGCATGTACAAATTGATGTCGAATACTGAATTCCGATGCTGTGTGACCTGTAACTCTAAAACTATTCGATATCACAAGTTTTGGTTGTATCGGAGGTTCCACTCCCCCTTGTTTAACTCCCATAAAATGTCATCAGTGGAACGACATGTGTAAATTGTGGTTGAATATCGAATTTCAAGGCTGTGCGACCCATAACTCCAAAGCAATTTGATATCGGTAAAAGGGGTAAAAGGGGGTGTGGCAATTTTTTCCTAAACCATCTCGTACTCGAAACAAATCCACTGCCAACATTTTAGCTCGATCGTACCAGTAATCTCGAAGTCTCTTTATCTTTTCTTAAAAGTAGGCGTAGCTATAGTGGGACCACGCCCATTTTAAGTATAGTTACCGATAGTTATCATACGAACTTAATTACCAAATTTTAGTTTAATACGACCAAAAACTGTCTTAAATATAGCATTTTTATTGATTGTGGGCGGTAAAAGGGGGTGTGGCAAATTTTAAATATGCCTATATTGCTCGCGTAAGTGCAAGCAATAAGTTGATAAAGTTTTATCACAATCGGATGAACGGTATTGCAGCGCATAGCGAACGAACAAACAAACAAACATTCGTTTTTATATATTAGATTTAATGCAACAAATAAGCTTATTTGCAGTGAACATAATTTGCTTCCGGAAAATATTTTATGTTTACAGTAAAATAAAAACACATTTCTGGTAAAAATTAACTTGTTTGCTATAAACAAGTTTTTAGACATAGTATCCTTCGATATTATGTTTGTGTCAAATATATTTGTTTTCTGCGTGCAAATCAGTGTGATATTTTATATATTTTTTTACAATACTGTGTTTAAAATTGTCTTAGTTACAGATGAAGCTGCATTAATTCATTATTTTTATTGAATATACAAAATATTTGAAATTATCTCTTAGTTTTAGTTATTAAAAGCTTATAATTTCATATCAAACATTTAAAATAAAAAGTAATATTTAAACCATTATGCAGCAATTTTTATTGCTTTCCTGCATGAAATTGCATATATGCAATGTTGAGTAACTTCTTTCCTATACATTGCAGAGCATCCAAAATTTAGTTTACACATTCTCTAAACCACTCCAGTCACATATAATAACACAAACATTTTTTATGCACAGGGAGAAAAAGTCATGTAATGAAGGTTAAATAATAAAAAAATAGAGTAAACATTTTGAATTAAAAAAAGTTTTCAAAACTTTCCAACTAAGAGATGATGGTTTGGTAGACAGAATTGTTACAGTTATATCCATTAACGCAGCCAATCAGCTAAGAGCCTTCACAAAAATCAAAATTCACATAGTATAAAATGCAATTTGGAGTGCATCATCCAACTTAAGGGTTGAATTCATGATGTAACCACAAATAACAATTATTCGCTCAAACATACGTTTCCCGTCACTTTGCCTTATCTACGTTTGACAAAAACCACCTACCCACCACTACTATATCATATTATGTTAGATTGTTAGAGTAAAGACCAAAGTAAACGAAGGATCATCCTTTAGAAATATATTAAATTACAATAAGATTCGTTAAATTATTATTAGCAATGATAAAAATACAGTACTAATAACAGCAATCATTGCAGCAGTAGTTGCCAATCTTTCAACAGATAATCGCGCAGAAAAGAAATCAAGTCACGTGTCGGTAGCTTGGTTGGTGTTTGTGTGTGTGTTTGTGTGTTTGGCTAACATTATCAGCACCTTGTCATCGGCCACAAGTCCTTTTTACGAACGCGACCACACTGAAGAGATAATGAGTGAGTGTTGAAAGGGGGAGTTTTACCAGCAGCGATGATTGCATGTGATTAGGTCCTTTGGGAAAGCGTAAAGGATAGCTTGTTGTTGTCAACAGGTGAGTTAAACAGTAACGAGTCGTGTGGGAACTTTATGTGGCGCTCCTTACCAGCTTTGTTTGATGTAATTTTTGCGAACTTGTTTAACGAACTCTCACCACCAACCAACTTTAAGAGTATATCATTTTTCATGTTCTTCTCTGATTTGTCAATAAGTTTGTGAAACTTACTTTTTCACATGAAGTTGATTACTTAATTTTTGGCAATTGGCTTTTTTTGCGATATCGTATTGAATTTCATTATTTTTGAAATTTTGCGCAAATTGTCTGTTAGATCCCCAGGTTTATTTTTTTATTTTTCGTTTCAGTTTTATTCGGAAGTTGTTGGTGAATGTGAGAAATATTTATAAATGCTTTCCAAAATTAAAAGTTTTTGGTTAGATTTAAAAATAAACCACAATAAGTACACGAATCAGGAGCTTTAAGTTGGGAAATTGATAAGAAGTCAAATTGTAATAAGCAATGCTCAAATTTTTACTAAAGCTTAGTATGCTGTAGGAACGAAAAAAAATTTCCATAAGAAATAAATTGAGATTTTTGACAACAAACAGGCAGCGAAATTTTTATTCGCCAGCTAGTACGCTGTAGAAGTGAAAATTATTGCTATGTTGCCAAATTTCCATTCGTGAGTGGATAGTTGAAGTTTCAAAATTTCGCTGTCGCTTCTATGCCCGTTCAACAATAAAAAATAAGCAGTAAGTTTAAGTGTTGAATTTGTTATTTAACAAATTTATTGTTGCATTTATATAGTTTATTAATGTGTAGTCTTGCCTTTTATAGGATATGAAATTGCAGCACTAAAAATATGAATCTGCCAACCAGAACAGCAAGTGCTTTTTCTCCACAGAAAAATTTTGACTCTACACCAAAATTTTGCGTGTAGAGTTATATGCCAAAAATGTTAAGGGGATGGTACTGTTTTAAAGCATGTTTTCATGATTTCTTTTTGGAGACATGAATAATGTTGGTGTATATATTTCATACTAGTATCGCCTGTGGTCGAAGTTCGACCATATCAAAATCGATTTGTCTTTTGTTTTTATTTAATTTTTATTGAAAAACGTTTATCAAAGTTAAAAAAAACATAACATTGATAAATACTTTTGGCTAATACACAAGCGCGTCGGAAGCTAATCACCATAATTTCTTAAAAGAAACATGAATATGAATAAAGACATTTTTTATTTTAGTTTCAAAATAAAGAATATATAAAACTAAATAAAAATATATTAAAATTTCATTATTTTTAAAAGCTTTTCCAATTTCGATATTAGATATGATTTTTTAAAGGATCTTTCATATGGTAATATGAAAATATAAGAAATAATTGTTGCTTTTATAAAGCAATACTAGGTATATCTTTACATGGTTTAAATGCAATAAGGTACAAAAAGTTATGTCAATTTAAATTCTTCCAAAATGTTTCTTTCTGTCCTTGCGAGAAACAAACTCTTTCACCACCTCCATCGAATTCAATTCTTCGGTTTTATCTTTGTGAATGTCTACAAGTGCTGCATGAGTGAGTCGTTTCTGTGTCATAGTTGCTCGAAGATACGTTTTAAGTCGTCTTAGTGCACTAAAAGGACGCTCAGATGAGGCTGCTGATGCAGGCACAGTCAAAACCAAAGCAACAAGTAAGCAACAAAACAAAACCAAAGCAACAAGTTTTCAACTTAATTTAATAGTTTTTTCAGTGTATACGGATATTTTTCAAATTGGAATTGCAGTAGAGACTCTACATTTTGTTCTATCTTTTTGCAAACACAGAGAAAGAAAATGGTTATCCGAAAGCATGCTTATGAAGAAGAGAGAAAGAAGAGCAAAATATATAATACAAAAATATTATCGTTGTTAAAAAAATTGATATTTTGAACAACTTTTGATGTTTTCTTTTTAAATTGTTTATCGAGCTTAATAAGGGGGAAATCTCCCCCCTTTCCCCCGCTTGCTACGCCAATGCTAATACACATTCACAACTCATTTTACGTAGTATGTTCTCTCTGCTATCAGAATCAGAATGTAAAACAAATTTTCATGTATCGATTGCGCTGATTATTGTTTATGTTTGCTTCTCATATTGTTTCGATGTTCATTTCGCCGTTTTTCTTAAATTTTCACGGAATTCTCGCGTCACAGTTACGTTTTTAAAAAATGAGCAGCGGACGTTAGTTGTTTTTTTCATTTACTATAATACTAATAGCGCAATTTTAGTGAATGTATACTTTTGAACAAATTAAATAATATATTTTAAAAGTCTCAGTTGGTTTGAGGTCATTTGGTGCAAAAAAATATTTTCAGTACAAACTTTTGGTTTTTAAAAATCCTTGAAGGACATGAAAACATCAAAGTTTTGGCTTTGAATATATTTTCAGATCATATAAAGTCCATTTGCTCCAAAAATTATAAAAAATTCTCAGTGGCTTAGCGTCAGGTCTGAAAGGGATAAAGGACGAACAAACAAACAATGTTGTCGTATAACAGCCGTTGAAAGCAGTCATGGCAACTTTTTTAAATAGCACTTACATACCAAATTTATTAAATTTTATACATTTTTGCCCAATACGACTCACACTGAATGAAATATGGCATTTCTCTTAATTTGTAGATGTCGTGTCATGAGTTAGGGTTTCGTTAAAGTAAAGATTTTCCTCTAATCTAAACAAAATGACTAAAAGCGCCTGAAGAAGTTTTCACTTCAAAAACTCAATTTATAACAATACAGGTATAAAATAAATAATTGGCTACGTCATGTGTCTATTTACCACTGGGTTCATTGAATGAAATTCTGTTAAGGTTATCAGTTCGAGAGAGTAATTAAAAAACAGCAACAACATCAATGCCACACCATGATACAAAGAACTACAGATAAAGTATTGCGCATGTCCGCCATCTTTGCTGTGACGTGCAAGGTGCTCCTTGGTTAAAACGTAGTCACAATTTATTCATAGGGTATAAGATTTTAAAATGCCTACATTTTCTTATGAAAACTTGTTTTACTGAAATGAAATAAATATTGTTATATAAAGCACATGTCCAAAATAAAGTAAATATATATTTTAGTACTGTTTGTGAAGAAAAATTTGCATATTTTGTAGGAGTGCTTTTTCCCCTTTTTACCGATTTACACAAAAAGCGGCTACGTTGCTTGATGTGCTTGACAGAATTTTGACTGTTTGTTCGTTTTCATTTTGCTATCTTCGTCACTTTTCTACATTTTCTTTTGAATGTATTCATCAAGTGTCACATTTGACGCGCACCAATGATGTCAAAAGGTGCGCAGTAAATTTTGTTTGTTGCGCCGGGAATACTTTACCTGTAGCTCTTTGTATCATGATGCCACACAGCTCTGTTGAAATGTTCTGAGTCACTCTCTCCTCTCTTGTGTGTGCTACAGCAACGATGTTCAACAGAGCTCTGTTGCTATTGGTTTGCACTGTCCCATTGGGAAAAAGGTTTTTACATTTGCTTAGTTTTACCTATCTTAATGACAACTTATTCAAATAAAAATTATATTCTGCAAATGTACTCGAAAATATCTTTCCAACGATGTAAGATTTATGTGAATATGCTGACGTTAACACAGGTAAAATGGTACCACAATTTTTTGTTTGCGTATACATGTTATAGTTTGACTTATTAAGTATATTTGAAAAAAAAAATTACAAATTATCGATAAATAAATCCATGGCAGCGATTCTTCGGAGGCGCCTCGAAAAAAAGTTGTCTTGCGGTGAACACGATTAGAGGTTAGCGGATCATCTGAAAAAAATTAAATATGAGTTTAAAAGGTAATATGTTTTCCGAGGTTATACCGAAGAGTTTTTTAACCCTGAATAACCAATCATATTTCTAATACGTTACAACCAATGCTACTCGATTCGACTAACACGCTCCAAAACTCGTTTTGGAGGAGCTGTTAGTATACATAAAATACATGAAAAGCTGTTGAAAATGGAAAACTTATGTATATTCTACTTGAAATAAAAGAAACATTAATATCGGCCTTTGTTTTTTTTTACATTTTTTTATAAGCTACTTATTTTATCAGTTTGAGATATACCACATAAGATTATTGAAAAAAAAAAATAGTAAGCAAACATAAAAAACTTAAAAGGCTCTTCCCTCATTATACGATTAAAGCATTATTTATTATTATTAAAATAAAAAAGTTTAAATCAATTGTTTAACACAAGAGACACAATTCGCTGCACCACTATAAAAATTTTATAACCAAAACACTATATTCCTACAACAAAGGAATTAACTTCGACTGAACCGAATTTAAAATACCCCCACTTCCGTATTTTGGTATATAAGAAGCTGTCAATGTTGTATAATGTTGATGACACCTCTTTTAGAGGGCGTGGTTTTCATCCAAATATACAAAATTTTAAACTCAGAGTTCATCCTAATTATCAAAGCTTTTGTGTAAAATATCAAGGTTAAAACATAATTTTCTTGAATTTATTAATGTTTTGTATTATAATGACGCCACTTTGTGTGTGAGGTGGGCGTGGTTTTCATCTAATTTTGACAAATTTCAAATATGTGGTGAATATTTCACTCCAAAGCTAATGTGTAAAATTCCAAGTTTATTGTTGTGGCATTTTAAGAGATACCGTTTTGATAAAGCCACTTCTTATGGGAGGTAGGCGTGGTGTTAATCCGATTTTACTCATTCCCGAATTTTATCTTCGTTTTTTGAATAAAAGCATACCTCTTTTATTTCATTATGATAGCTTAAAAACTGTGGCTGTAATTGTGTCGACAGACAGACAGATGAATAGACAGACAGACGGACATGGCTTAATCGACTCAGGAGGTGATGCTGATCAAAAAAATATTTCCTTATAAGCGTTACGAACGGAGTTACAAAGTTAATATACCCCTTACGCAATACGCGTGGAGGTATAAAAAGTTACGTTAAAGTCAATGTTAGTCGTTTCGACCAACAGTACATTTATAAAAAGATTCACCCCATCCAATTAAAAAGGCAAATACATCCGAACGCAACGAGAACAGCTTAACAACTAATGTGGTTACTACGATATGGATGGAGAACACGATCAGATGAGAGAAAAAAAGGCTGTAAGCAAAAAATTGTGCAGTGTTAGTCGAAACGACTAACATTGGTTATCCAGGGTTAAAATGTTTTTTTTTGGTAGCGTTTTGAAGTCAAAAACGCGATTTTCGCTGAAAAATTGAGGTTATTTTATTATTTTAAATAATATGAAATATTGGATTGATTTTAACAAATAAATATGGATTGTAAAATCAATAAATACATGTATGGTTTTAATATGCAAATTGACAAACTTTTCAAAATTTTGTGGAAAATGTTGGTAGAGTTGGATTTTAATTTTAATCGCTGAATATCTGTTTTACTGGACACTTTTTTTCGTATATTTTGCAAAAAAAAAACAAACTGACAAAGCCAAAGGGTCTTATGAATAAGACTAATAAATTTATTTTCTCTTGAGTTTTTGAGCCATTTTACTGGTTCATTTTAGTTTTGACAATTCTGGGAATTAGCCCTCAATCCTGCAGCTTCCTTTTTTTTATTCTAACATGGTTTCAAATATTTTAAAATTCCACGGGAAACTTTTTAAACGTTCTCACTTATATTGAGTAGTTTGTCAGGAGCTTGATGCCATTTCTACACGGAGAAAACTGTTTGCAAAATTTGTATTGTGGTTAAGCAAAACTTGCTCTTGAATCTCAGCCACTTCAAAATTATGCTAGATTTCAGCAAAAACTAATCAAAATTTGCTATTCCAGTTTATAATAACTAAGCAAAATTTTGAATAAATTCAAGCAAAATTTTGCTAAGTTGTATTACAAACTGCAGAAGCAAATTTCTACTTAATTCAAGCAAATATTTGCTAAGTTATTATAAATTTTGATTAATTTTTGCTGAAATCTAGCAAATTTTTGAAGTGAAATAAGAATTAATATTTACATTAAATTAAATAGAAAAATTACCATTATCCGGAGACTTGAACCTCGGTCGCGTTAGTGTAAGTGCATGCACTTTACTCCATTCGATCATCGCAGCTGTTAACCAATCGTCGCCTAATTTTCTACATTAAGAATAGACATGAGCTCGTGTGTTTGAAAGAAATTTACTATTTGAGCTGATAAATTAGCCAATATTGGCTTGAGTTTAGTAAAAATGTGCTATTTGAGTTTATAATAACTTAGCATATATTTGCTTGAATTAAGTAGAAATTTTCTTTAGCAGTTTATAATAACTTAGCAAAATTTTGCTTGAATTTAATATAATTTTGCTTTTTCCTAAATACTTGAGGAGTGATTTCAATTTAGCAATCTTTTTCTTAAATCACACCGTGATTGAGCAAAGTTTTGCTGAATTTCTTTTAAGCAAAACATTTGCTTGATTCTTTGAGACATGCAAAAAAAATTTTTGTTTTGCTTGAGCCTGATCTGACAAGATCGATTTCTGATTAATTTCCAATTCTTGTGCATCAAACTGAAAGTTTTGCTTAAAATACAAATAAAAGACCCTTTAAATTGATTTATAGCCATCGTGACTTAAGCTTCTAAAATTTAAGATTTTGTGTTCTATAGCTTAAGGATCTATATTCAATAAATAAATAAATAAATAAAACATTTTTCAAGTATAACATCAAAGTTAGAGGATGTAACGGGCACCCATTACAAAAGCTCACCCCACTCTCTACGTCACTGTCCCACTACGCCACTGTGCACCTATAACACAGTCAACAGCCAGGCATATGACAAACACACAAACATATCAACTCAGCATAGTCAACAGCCAGGCATACTGCAAACACCCAAACACAGCTACCCAACGTAGTCAATAGCCAGCAACTCAACGGCCAACTCAGCAGTGTGTGGTCTTATCGTATAATTCCCATCGAGTTTTTAACGGAGGACAAATAAGAAGGCGTAGTTTGGATGACTTAGGCACGGTCCGAAAGCGTAGTGCTTAGCCCGTCCGCTACTTGATAAAACAAATAGATGAAGTATCATCTAACCGACGATCTCATTTCTGCAGATCGGCGCTAATACATGTAAGTAATAGTAAGGCGATTCACGCCACATATAGAATCATGTATATTAAGATCAAATGCTAAATAAAGCAGCGTAATCGGGTCTTGCCTAAAGCGCTGATTATAATAGACGGAACGGAACGGAGTCAAGTGCCATTGTGGCGGGACGAAACGGTTTCAAACGGAGTGGCGATTATAATAGCAACGAAAGAGGAGTTAATTTTCTTCTAAAATATATTTTATTACAAAACAAATTCCATCAATTCTTCTTTTTTTATTATTTTAAAACATGAATTACATCCAATTTTATCAAAAATACAGAAAACAAAACAAATGCAGAATAAAATTAATAGTGTCATCTGTCAACATAAAGATTTTGCTCAAAACGTAACGGAACGCAGCGGAAAAATCAATAATCTATAGATCTCAACGTCACGTGCCGCTCAGTTCAGTCTTATTATAATCGAACTCATAAGAATCTCATGCAATGGATTGTAAAGTGACATTTCTCAACATTCTATAACGTTCCGTTCCGTCTATTATAATCAGCGCTTAAGTCGTCGTCATGCCGACCGTCACCAAACTTCACCGCATACCGAATATCACCGAATTTTTCCGAGTCACCGCACTCCACCGTACATCGAACACCATCAAACCAGCATACGAGGATTTCATCGGCAGATTCAATTACGTATCGTTGCATTTATTTATAATATTGTGTATTGTAATAAGTAAGGCTTGCTCATATATATATACTATGTACACTGCTAAAAATTACCAACAATAAAGCAGCAATTATAATAAGAGCATTAAAATTCTTCAAGTCTTCTTATGTATTGGCGAAAGTTCGAAGGTAGTTCGTCTGGTCCTGGAGCGGCTGAGCATACCTCAGCTTTTGAATAAAACCCCCCTTATACAATTATTTTTTTTTCGCTTCGTATGATTTTTTTTTTTTAAGTTTTATGGGCTTCTTTATATTGATCACAGGAACTACCACATTAAATTTCAACTTTGTATCTTTCACCGTAGTCGAGATATGAGTTGGGTATAAAAATACCCAACCGTCGTTGTGTTCTAAATGGGCACAAATACCTTCTGCAACGACAACACAGTTTTATATCAGGAATTTACTATCAATAGCAGGTATAGTTAGTAAATTGTCTAAGAGAGCTTTTACATTTATTTAAAAAATAAAATTTTTTACAAATGATAATAACACAAATTTTTCTGATTTTTAATGTTAATCACTTTTGACTTTGAAAATGTAGTAGCTAACGAAAAAATTTCTTGACACACTCCAAAAGCAATTTATAGCTCTATGTTTTCCTAAAGCAACAAACAAAAATTAAGCATTCAGCTAACACCAACCCTGAGATATGATCAATTCTCTTGAAGCATTTTCATAGGTAAAAAAAAATACCCAAACGCAGTTAATAGGTTAAGGTGGTTTTGAAGATTTATTGTAGCTTGTCTTGGGTCAGAGTGGGTGCTCAAAATAGTTGTATCGTCTGCAAACGTGGATGTGAGTAATTGGGTTTGTGTTGGTAAGTCGCAAGTGTAAATCAAATAAATTGGGCAAGAACACTTCCTTGAGAAACTCCAGAACAGATTGGATAGTTTCTAGAGTTGAAACTCTTGTGACGTACAGTAAACATCCTGTTAGAGAGGTAACTATTCAAGAGTTTATAAATATTTTCGGAAAAATACTTTCTTCATCATCTTAACAATGTACAATTTAATTCTTAGATCTTTAAAAAATTTTTGTAAATTTTTTAATTCATTTTACCTTGCAAAAAATAGCTTGGCTGATCTGACCCTTTTAAATTCCTTAGTGAGTATGTTTTATGGGCTACTGACAATCGCAGAACATTTCGATTTTGCTGTTATTTATTTTGTTCAAATAACAGAATTATAACATTGTAATAACAGAAGTTATAGGCATTAATTGAAAAAAGCACTGCGACTTTTATCAACAAAATGCTTTTTTTATCATAATTACTGTAAATTTATTTACAAAAGTCACTTGCATACTTATACAAAATACACCATAGACGTCAGTTACTCAAGTACAGAGATGGTTTAAAAGGGGTCGTAAATCAAAAAATTTATTGATTTTAAATGTTTCTATCCACATCTTTTTGGATTTGAAGTTAAAATGTAAACCCTTTTATAATACTATATTTGTTGTATGTACCTAGTAGCAATATTTTTCCAACGAAACAGCTATATTTCCTGCATTTAAGTCTTATTTTTAAACAATTATTCATTTATTAATTTTTTTTATTTTTTAATTATAACGCATGACATATTTTCGAGTTTCTGAAGAACAGTAGTTACCCTTCTTTCTTCTGTTCGCTGCATGTTTTATTTTGTGACTCCTTGACTATGAGAACGTATCGCGTTTCAATTAATTAAGCGCGCTTCATTCAAGTGAACTCCAAACTTACAAAATAACAAGGAACAGAAAACAAAATATCGACATATTGATGAAGTCAACATGTAATTCAAGAAGTATTACTCCAATTTTTTTCCCTTTTTTTTAATAAAACATCATGTGCCTGGTCGGTCAGTGATACTTGGCTGTCAAAGTGACAGCTTGAAGAAGTAGTTTCACGCTTCGAAATGAAAAACAGCAAACGAATTCTTAGCATATTCTTTGAAATGGATTAAAAAATATTAGCTGAGTTGACAATTTGTTTCAAAGTTTATTACGGCAAAGGAAGTAAGTGGTTGAGTGGCACAGCTGCCGCGGTGCAAAATAACGGCGAGATGGGGAGACGCAGTTGTTTGAGGAGAAAGTCCTAGATATATGTAGGCTCACATTTTAATTAGTTTAAACTTATTGTTTTCAAGTAGAATCAATTTTGTTTTGTTTTGTTAGTTGCTTGGAGAGCATGGGAAAGACAAATTAATTCCATCTTATTAAAAAAAAACACACAAAAATAAAAGAAATACTCTATGTATTTCTGCTGTCAAATGACAAAAAAAGTGCATAGAGTGTCAAATAGAATCTAACATGAATAGAAGAAGCCACAGAAATGTTACCAGAAAAGCATTGTATCGATTTTCGAAGCCTAAAGAATGGCTGTGAAAATGTTATGAAGGCAACAACGTTAGACAACGTGAAAAGTTATCTTTTAACTCTTGAAAGACAAAAACCAAATTACATACTTGTTTTATTTGCAACTTACAAGCTCTCTTATTTGCATACTTATGCAGTAGAATATATTAAAACGAATTTATTATTTTTATGTTAGAGACTGCAAGAGAAGAATGCTGTTGCCAGAAATATTTTTTCCTAAAATAAGAATTGGTAATTAATTCTATAACTGAATTTTCTTTAAAATTTTTAATAATGCAACAACTTTGTTAAATCTCTACTGAAACTTCTAAAAAACATGTTACTTTGCTAAGTTAACAAAGGGAATAGACTTGTTTTAGGACCAGCAAATTTATTTTATACAGCACACATTTAAATTAATTTTTTCCGAATATCAATCAAATGAGCTTTTTTAAATTTCAAATGGAATTGATTTTCAAACGATATTTTTGTAATTTTAAATGAAACTTCTGAATTACAAACGATTTTGCCTTCATTTCAATTGCACTTTCAAAAACTCCATCGACCTTATTTTAATGAAAATCTCAATTGCAATTTATTTTTTGGAACGTGGTTTTGTCTAAGGCTGAGGCAAAACTCAGTCGTCCCAGGACTCTCTGAAGGATGTACAGTTTTTATTACAGGTAATCGGTTACTATTACCTCGGTCGGCGGCCGTAGCCTAGTTGGTGATCTATGACTAGTGATCAGCTTGTTAGTAATCGGGTAGCCGGTTCTTTTGACGGGTAATCGGTTGTTATGACGGGTAATCGGTTCTTTTGATGGGTCATCGGTTCTAATGACGGGTGACCGGTTCGTTGGCAATCAGGTAGCCGGTTTTTATGACGGGAAATCGGTTCTTGTGACGGGTAATTGCTTCTAATAACGGGTTATTGGTTATTATGGGTGCTCGGTTACTAGGTAATCATGTAGCCAGGTCTTATGACGGGTAATCGGTTCTTATGACGGGTCATCGGTTATTATTACGGGTGATCGGTTCGTAGGTAATCAAGTAGCCAGGTCTTATGACGGGTAATCGGTTCTAATGACTGGTTATCGGTTCTTATGACGGGTGATCGGTTCGTTGGTAATTAGGTAGCCAGTTCTTATGGTAAACAGGTAGTGGTGAGACGGCGCAGCGAGCAGAAGCTGTGCAGTGAGAGGCTCCAAGGTTTTGCAAAGGCAAATTGTGTCAAACTTGAGTTCTGATGCAAGGGCCACCGAGGCAGCGAATCGAGCAGAATCTGAAGAATTTACGTGGGCATACAACTGCAAGTTTCAGATAAAACGCTTAATTTCTGTTGCGAAGCCGGATAGCGCAGCGAGCAGAATACAAGAAAACGCAAGAGGATAAAAAACAATAAGGGTATTCATTTCACTGCTGAAATTTCTAAAGTGCTGAAATTTGCGAAAACATCAGTGCAATTCCACTCGTTTTTGGAATTCTTTACAGAGCCATGTAAGAGCTTTAAGGGAAATAACAAGATTTAGACTTGCCGTATTTCCGTTTTTCTCTTAATTACTTCAATTTCATACTCTATCTTGATTTCTCTATTTCTACTTAATATTAAGATTAACTTTATAATAAGTATAATTGTTTAAATTAGGTATAAGAAAATATTTAATTTGTATAATCCTAAAAATATTATTCCAACTTGTACATTAAAAGAACTAAGTTCTTGTCGTACTATAAACAAATAAAACAGTAAATAATTGTTGTTGTTTTGGTTTTCCGAAGTTTGCTCAAATTTAATCACCTATCGAGTTGATGAAAAATAATCGTCGGAAATTTGCAAAGAAAAGATGTGTTCAGTAACCATAAGCAAATCTGTTTAATGAGTGAGAGTGATTGTGCATATGATAATTTCAATAAGAAGAAGAAGAAATCTCTCCTTAAAGCTGATGCAATGTATTCGAGCAAGAACAAAAATTATTTAATTCTATTGTAGCCGACTGATAAACTTTAGTTTTGCTACTTTTTTTGGCATTATTTTTCTATTACAAGACAGGTTTTTTAACAAAATTATTTGTTTTGGTAGCAAGCCCACCAACAAAATGAAGCAATGGCGATTTTAAGCTTGACAGATGCATGTGAAAAAAACGAGAAATTGCAAACGGTCACTCACTTCATCTCGTCGGAAATTTCCGATTTCTGAAATTTTAGCAGTGCAGTGAATACCCCTAATATAAATTTTAAGAACCAATACTTAAGTTTAAGCAGTACTGATTCTACCAGTCAAAGCCAATACACATTGACTGCGACAAGCGACAAACGCCAATTGCCAAAAAATAGAACGCATGTTTTCTTATGAAGATGTATTTTTTGAAGACGGCACGACAAAGGGAGAACACGACCACAGTTGTTGCTGCCGCAGACTTCAATCTATTTTTAATGTGATAGACGACAAGCGCGAACATAGCAGAGTTTGTTTATGTTTTTTATGAAATGCAGATTGTCGCTGTTGCGTTCATTATAATCAAGTCGTCGAGAATACTGCGACATATCTCTCTGACGGCAAGTTTTCGTTTTGTCGGTGGACGACTGTTGTAGTCAATGTGAATCGGCTATCACTCCCGATGTGACATTTCCTAACCTACTTATGCACGTGGCGTTGTGAACTTATTGGGAACTGTATGTCAGTAGATGTTAAGATTATAGATTAGGGTGAGTGGATTTGGTTAAATTATGTTTGTACAATTTTTCCATTAGAAGAAAAAAAAAAAAGAGTTCTAGGGGCCAAATTTTACAAACGGTAGTTTGTATTATGACCGGAGGAATTCTAGAGGCAAAATTTATGACGGGGGAATTTTTGTCATCAGATTTCTAAAAAAATTAATCTTCAGTACAAAAAAGTTTTAAAATTACATAAAAATTAAAAATAGGGGGAGGGTACGTTCTATTTCACGGAGAAAAAAATGACCTTAGAATCGTTTCTTTGTCCTCTAATAGCAAAAACTGTACAAACACAATTTCATCATATCGGTCTACCCTATTATTCATGTTTGAGAGTATGCCGTGTCTGTAGTGTTGTTGTTGTCTTTTACATTTTCTTAGTGCACAGTAAAAAATATGAGCATAAATTTTATACTATTTTGTATACATATAAATCCAAACCAAAAATGTTTTAAAAGTTATACCATCAAATCGTATAAATATTTCCAGACCATTTTTATGGTCAGATCAATCGAAACCGCTATATTTTTAAATTTCCCGATTTCGGTGAATTTTTTTCTTTCGAACCAGCATATTTTTTAATTTACACATGATATCCACATAAAATTTTTAAATTATATTTGTTTTATAATTTTTATAATATGGAGTGGTATAAAATTTATAAATTATTTGGAGTAAAAAAGTTTATACCACACAAATGTTTTAAAAAAGATAAAATTTACCCTCAAATTTTTTACTGTGTAGCTACTTATGATAAGTTCTGCGAGCCAGGGTTCGATCACTGCAGTCGCAGGTAAATATTTGAATTTTTATGTTTTTAAATGTTTTCATTTTTTTAGATTATTTTTAATAGTAATCGGTGAGAAAATTTGAAATAATACACTTTAAAATAATTGAATTTGTTAATTGCAAAATATGATTCATGCTGCTAATATATGAAATGCTCGCTGTGGGCCAAGTTTCGATCCTTGCGCTTGCAGATGAATGCATCGAACTTTTATGTTTTGTATTTTTAAATGTTTTTTTTTTTTTAGACTATTTCCAATAGTAATCGATTAGAATATTGGATATAATATGTTTTCAAATAGTTTTATTTGTTAATTCAAAATTGTAACTTTTAACTTATTATTAATATTTTTTGTATTATAAAAGTAATTCTTATAAGTAGTAAAAAAAAATAAGTAGCAGTTTTAATATTTGTAATGTAATGTTATATTTTTATAAATAGCAAATGACCTTTATTGAATTTCCAATGGATTTTTAATTCGAAACAATTTATTTTGAGTTTCGTATGTAATTTTTAAGTATCAGTTGATCTTTTTTTAAATTTGAAATAAAATTTTTGAATTTCGATGGATCCTTTAAGACCTCAAATGGAATATCTGAATTTAAATATATGTTTTATAAAGGGAAATTATCTTTTCTGGATATAAAATAAGTTTTCTGAATTTCATATGATCTTTTATGAATTTGAAATTATATTTTCTGAATTTCAATGGATTTTTTTTTAACCTAAAATGATCTTTACTAAATTTCAAATGGATTTTTAATTCCAAAATGTCTTTTCTGAATTTCAAATATTATTTTTGAAATTCGAATAGAAATTCTGAATTTCAATTAGTCTTTTAAGAATCTTTAGTGGATCTTCTGAATTTTGATAATCCTACTTAAATTAAAGATGGTTTTTCTAAAATTCAATTATCTTTTTTAAATGAATATCTGAATTTCAAATGGTCTTTAGATGAATTTCAAATGCATTTTCAATTCCAATTGATCTCGTCTGAACTTTTAATAATTTTTTTTTCAAGTTCAAATGAAATTTCTAAATTTAAAATATATTTTCAAATATTCAATCGATCATTTTTAAAAGAATATCTGAATTTCAAATGATCTTTAGAGAATTTCAAATGGATTTTGAATTTCAACTAATCTCTTTTAAATTTTCAGAACTTCAATTAATTTTTTCCAAATTTCGACATTACTGCCGTAATTTTAAGACCAAGTTTAAAAATGAACGAAATCGAACTTGCCACGCCTATTAAACTTCTAAGCAAAACAACTTTATGAAAACGGTTTATTATCTAAAAACTAAAAAAAAAAAGTAATCAAATGACTTGAAATTTGGCACACAAGCTTTTATCTCAACATTATACCCCGAGTTTGAATTTGGATTTGGATGAAAACAACTCCTATTTCCTATATTAAGTTCTGTTATTAACAGTATACTGTTGTTACACTGCTGTAATTAAAATACAAAGTGATGTTATTAAAAAACACGTTGACTGACAGGTAGACGTGCCATTAAATCGAATTATACGTTTCTTAATTCTGATCAAAAGTGTATTAGAATCTTTTCAAAAACATACTTTTTTTAAAAATATGTATCCATAGAATTTGAAAATTCTTATTTGTGTAGTTTGAGGTCTTTAAGACATTAAAAATGTATAGTTTCTATCGGAATACGGGCATTTTTGTTAAATTTGTCGCATAGTCTAATTGAAAATAATATAAAAGGATAAAAAATTAAAAACTGAAATTAAGTTTCTTAATTTGTTTAGTGTTTTATCTATTGTTTTTAGTCTTAGTACTTAGGCAAAAGCATTTCATTTTTAAAGAATCAAATCATCTGTCCAAATAAAATACAAATGTTCTAAACTTACTGCCGTTTTAATTAATCCTCGTACGCAAAACCTAATAAATCCTTTTTCAAAAAAGTTTTCGCTTTGCTCTCTAAAATCACCCACTCGGAAATAAAGTCAATAAAAACGCGTGTTTTCCATTTATGTTTCAATTACAAAAACATGATAACAGGTATCGCGCTCATCAATCAACAGCCTTTGAAGCAGCGACGGGTAACCATGGATAAGCCTCATTGTATCGGCGTGGCGTATACAACTTTGAGCAAACTTTGGCTTCCATGGCTTATGTTTGCACAACTTCTTAATCACAGATTCATGATGAAGAATGCATTGCATCCAACTTAAGGGATGCCACAAGCGAAGGTTGCAACTACAAATTGATGTCGTTTTAAGGCTTTAACGGAACATTTAACTAAGTGGCAACATGTAAAGACCGTCAGTTTATGTTTAAAGTCTTTGCTCAGGTGTTCGAGAGCACCTGAAAAGTTTAAGCAATTCTGAAAATGTAAAACTCTATGTTGACATCCAACAAAATATACCGTTTTTGTATGCATACTTTTTACTTACTTCATTGCAATTTATTTAATTCGAAGTTAATAGTTGAAAAAATTGTTTGTTTTTAAAAAATTCTAAACACAGCAAAAAACAGTGTACGAATACACTTTAACTCGATATGCCACACAGCGTTCATTTTCAAAGCTAAAACCTAATTTAAACTGACAACCAGGAGCAAGCACCGAAGTTTTAACAAGTTGTTACCATGAAATATATCTACGTGAAAGAATCAAGGAACGAGTGCAAAATTAAAAGTAAAAAAATAAAAACTGACAGTGATTTTGCTCTACGGCTGGTCAATGAATACAGGTTGGTGATAATATTGCCTCATTGATGTTGGAATTTATTCCCACCGTGAAATTCGATACACTGATATGAACTCGATCATCATCGAATAGCTTTACACTCAAGTGATTTACTCAAAAGAAAAACAAAAATGCAAAAAAAAAAAACAAACTCAAACTCGATCACTGTTGTGAGAACAATTGAAAATATGAGAAAAAATTATATTTTTTTTGACAGATCTGGTGTCTAGATATAATGTTGAAACGAATTGAAAAGTTTCAAAATAAACTCTTTTTTTGTGCATTTGTGCGTGTGAAATGATCAGCACAGGACGTGCTGTCAAAACAAAATGTTACTGAAAAATAACTGTTGGTATAACTACAGTTACATAGACCACATATGCAAACTGCTCAGGCACAAAAGTGCAGAGTATCAGACTCAGGGTTATTTTTAAAGGCTACGAGTTGTAACGAAAAACTGCGAAGTTTTTGCTAACAGGACCCGAGAACAAAATTCGTATATTGTGTCAAAGTAGCTGACATGTATCGAAACTGGCCAGAGTCTAACTATAATGTACCCAAAACATATCCAATAACCGTATACCGTAAGTCTGCATTATGTCAATTGCTCAAAAACTAGCTACTATATTCGGGCACAATAAACTGACGAGTGCCGGAATCGGTCTTCGTTCGTACATTGTGCCTGACCAATGTGTTCCAGAACTAGCACTTCTTTCGGTGCAGAGGTCGGACATTTACCGACACCGGTAAACCGGTTTCCGATTACCGGACATATATCAGCTACTTTATTGACACAAAATATGAAATTGTTTCTCGGGTAAGTTAAGATATTAGTAGAATAGTATGTTTTGTAGAAAAAGAAATCAACTTTACAGTCTGAAAAACAGCCTACACTCTATTTTACCATCCTGAGGGAAAAGAACTTAAAGAAAACTCCATTTAATTACGGAAGTGATCCGCATATGAGAGGGATAGCCTTTTAAAGGAATAATATATATCTGATCAGATGACAACAAGATTTTTCTAGGGGCTATTTTTATCTAAGGAGTCCTTACCAAAATGAGCTTAGATTATTATCAGCGTCAGATAACCTGATAATAACTATTATTAAAAAGTGCATCACGTTTAAAATCAGCACCTTATCAAAATAAGTATTTCCTGATAAATTTCTGACTTTATTCTTAGGCAAACTTGCACTCATGATTTCATACCAAATTTTAAATGGGAAAAAATAAAATAATTTTTAATAAAGGCGGGTAGGATATCGCAATCGAATCCGAAGGATCTTAGGCTTATTAGTCTATAATCTTTTTTGCTGAAAACACAACATCAACTCAAGTTTCATCAACAACAAGAGACATCAACTCAAATTTGCTTTCAGCTTCAACATGCTTACAGGAAAGGTAGGTCTGTAGAAACGACCCTGCACTCCCTAGTAAGTTTTTTTAGAAAACTTCTTTCATCGCAAGGAATACACAATGGTAGCTTTTCTAGATATCAAAAGTGCCTTTAACAATGTTCTTCCAAGGGCAATCATTGGTGCACTCATTAACTTCGGGTGGATGAGTGTCTCTGTGTGCTGATAAAAAACAGACTTGTCAGCGCATCTCTAGGTTACTCAGAAGCCAGGAGACTTGTGAGTAGGGGGGTTCAACTTTATTATGGAACTTGGTAGGCAATGAACTACTGAGGAAAAAAGAAAAGGTGGGCTGCAAGGAAAGTTTCCTGACACTCTCTCGAAGCTGATTCGATCAGCGCTCTCCGATCTTAATATTTGGGCCAAAAGCTGGGGCAGGGGGTATATCTCAAAAAAACTGAACTGGTTCTTTATACGAGGAAATAAAAAATTCCGGTTATAACTTCTGCACGTTTTGATGGCACTCAGTTATACTTCGTGGAAGAGGCAAAATAAAGGGTGTTTTTTATAGAGTGATACAACTTTGAGTTAGCATCACTGCTTTATTTGACCACCCATTTTTTTACATGCAATAACAATAGAGTTCAGCTACTACAGCTTTTTCGCACTTTCTCCGCATTAGATCGTCTTAAGAACCAGCCCAAATAACATTAAAACATCTCAGTAAGGCCATTCACAGTTCGAATACGCTGGTCTGCCATTTGTTCGATCTGCTATTTGTTCGCCAATTTACGAAAACGTATTTTGCTTCGTTGTTGTTTTGCATACAAATGCAAATACGCAGGCACGCGTAAATAAAAGCAGCCCTTGGACGTGCTCTTTGTACTTCGTATTTTTATGCTCTGTCTACAGCCGCATAAACACATACATCACAGGGTTGCACAATCTTTTTATACGACAGTCACATGGCGAGGTGCTCACAGTTTGAACAATAACAAATGCTATAAATATGATTTGTTAAAAGTATTTGCTGATAAATGCTTTTTGTTTAGTTTGCTTTGACATTTCATTATGGATTGACTTACACCAGAGCAACGCGTGCAAATTGTGTAAATTTTTAATCGAAATAATGGTTCTGTTCGTAAAACTTATCGTGCACTTCGTCCATTTTATGACGTACATAATCGTCCTTCAGAGCTGCTAATTCGAAGAGCAATAGATCGTTTTCGGACCACATTTACTGTTACTGATAATGTGCATCCCGTGAGACGTCGAACAGTGCGCACTGAAGAATCTGTAGCCGCTGTACAGGAAAGCATTGAAGATGATCCTAATCAATCAATTCGTCGCCGTTCTCAGCAACTGGGGTTGTGTCCTTCCACTTTATGGAAGATTTTACGAAAAGATCTTGGCTTAAAACCTTTCAAGATTCAACTTGTGCAGGAATTAAAGCCAAACGACCATTTTATGCGCCGCCAATTCGGCGAATGGGCTGAAGCACAAATTGATATTGATTTTGAATTTCCATGGAAAATTTTATTTTCCGATGAAGCCCATTTTTGGTTGAATGGGTTCGTAAATAAAATGAATTGTCGTATTTGGAGTGAGGAGAATCCACAAGCTTTTGTCGAAACACCATTACATCCACAGAAAATTACTATTTGGTGCGCTTTATGGGCTGGCGGAGTCATTGGCCCATATGTCTTCAAAAACGATGGTCAGAATTTTACTGTCAATGGTGAACAATTGGCCCCCAAGATCGTGTGATTTAACCCCATTGGATTATTTTCTTTGGGGTTATGTAAAGTCACTTGTCTACGTCGACAAACCACAAACAATTGTACACCTGGAAATCAACATTCGAAGAGTTATCGGCGAGATACGGCCGCAAATGCTGCGAAAAGTTTGGTGAAAATTGGTGTTCCCGATTGCGCCTTGTACGCGCCAGCCGTGGCGGCCACATGGCCAAAATCATTTTTAAACATTAATGTCATAAAATTTTCTATCTAATAAAGCCCGTTTCATTGATATTAAAAATATATTACTATGTTTTATTATGACTTAAACTTGTACCACTGGAAAGCAAATGTTGCTTTATATGCCTGTAAGAAAGCTTTAAGCAAAACATGGGGACCCCAAATATTGCACGTTGGATTTATGCAGCTATAGTGAAGCTAATCTTGCTATACAGTGTATTTGTGTAGTGGACAGCACTTAATACACAGTCAGATGGCAATTTGCTAGGGAAAGTGCAAAGAACTGCAGCCGTATGTATTAGCAGAGCACTTAGATCCACTTCACCTGAGGGGCTAAATGTAGTTCTTTATTTAATACCCCTTGATATTATGGGAAAAAGGATGGCACAGGAAAGAGCCATCCGCCTAAGAGCAACCTCGCAGTGGGCTACTTCTATTATCGATTTAGCAAGAGCAGTTGCTTTCAACATCGATTACACTATTGTCACTCCCTCATTCGAAAACAGCTTTCACACAGTAATCCCAACCAGAATAGAATGTGACGTATTACTGCCGCCAAACTTAGTTGGTGAGCATATTTTTACTGACGGCTCAAAACTTAACAACAAAGTCGGGGACATAGGCGTCTTTTCTATGGATCTGGATATCAGAACCTCATTTAGACTGCCAGATCTGTGCAGCATCTTCCAGGCTGAAATAATGGCCATTTATAAAGCTGTGGAATGGCTAAGGTATAGTGAGATATTAACTATAGATATCTACATTTTTACGGACAGCCAAGCAGCGATAAAATCCATTGGAGATGTGTTCCTAACATCACCAACAGCCCTTAAATGTGGCTCGTTTCTTAATGAGATGGTCTGGATACAACGGCATAGGGACATTCCTGGAAATTGTAGAGCGAATGAGCTCGCTTGAGAAGGTACCACGGTACCACTGCTGTCTGGCATGAAAACATTAGGCATCCCACTAGCGTCGTGCAAGCTGGCTGTAAGACAACATGACACAGAAAGGGCTAATTTCAGGTGGAAGCAAGACACCTGTCACTCTGCTAGGCAGATGTGGCCTAGTTTTACTGAAAAACGAACGACGAAGTTCACTCAAATGGCGATGAAAGATCTTTCCATTATGATAGGCCTTATAACAGGGCATGCCTAAAGAATGGGGGCTTATGCGAATGACTTCTGCAGGAGTTGCAGGGATGAGTAAGAGGAGGAGACGGTATCGCATCTCCTTTGTTCATGCCCCGCTCTATCCCGCAAAAGATATAAGCATTTAGGTAGCCTCTTTTTTTGATGATCTCAGGGATCTTGAGGAGGTAGATGTTAGGCGTCTATTGATTGCAGTACAGGTTGGTTCTACGGCAGTGCTTAGTAGAGCAGGAGGGGAGAATAGATCCCCTGTGGTATCACAACGAACCAAATATGTGGTCTATGTGAGCCGATCTCTGACCAGCCGCCACCTTAACCTAAACTTATCTATAACATATAAAATACTCTGCCTTACATTTTAACATTACTTTAAAATAAATGAATAAAAACGAAATAATATTAATAAATTTTCTCTATGGTTTTAATAAGACCGTCTATTTGGATGAAAACCATAAAAAAATGTTATTGATTTCGTTAAATCATTTTGGCTCTGTGTGGTCTTTTCTGAATTTTAAATGAGATTGCAAATGTAATTTCTGAGCTTTAATTGATATTGCTATCACTGCAAATTATCTCTTCTGAATAATAAACAGTAGGTGGTCAAGCTAATAGAACGCTTTTGGTGTAAAAAAACAAAATTTGGCTCTTCCGAGTATGTAATTTTTCAACCAGTGGATGAATTTGAAAAAATTTTTCAACAACAATTTGTTGAAGAATCTTACAGTAAAAACTAACGAGGTTTTTCTCATGAGGGTGAGTTTTTTCAGCTTAATTTTAAATTTTTTGTAAGTCTCTCGATGGAACTTCTCCGGATTTAAAACCTATCGAGAATGTCTGGCACACCCTTAAACACCATGTTTACCTTCGGAATAACCCTTCCATAAGTTTCTTGAAAGAAAATATCATTGATGTCTGAAGAAATTCTTCGGAAATAAAATTATGTATTCAGCCTTCGATTGAAAGTATGCCAAATAGAGTGCGAGCTGTCGTAAAAGCTAGAGGCGGAAATACTCGTTACTGACAAAACTGTAATCAAAATACTTTCTAACGACAAACAATTAATGTATTTAACTAACTCATTTAATTTTTTTTATCATTGAATTAAAATTAAAACTATAATTTGACTTTGAACTTGAAAATTTCTTTTAATTACTCTGCGTTCTAATAGCTTGACCACCTACTGTAATTTCTGAATGTAAACTGGTCTTTTCTGTTTTCATTTAAAATATAATTCTAAATTTTATTTAATCTGTTATTGATTTTAAATGGAATTGTTTAATTTCAGTTAAAATTTTTTATAATAAAGTAGAATTTTTAATAGAATTTTTTAGAACAGTGGCGAATTCCGACAAATAGTTAGACTCTATAGCAACATAAGCATAAACTAAAGTAGGCAAAAACGAACGGAAAACAAAAAAGTATGAAAGGGACAAAAACTGAGAAATTGACACTGAAGTCTCATTGCCTCCGTGGAGCAGTGCGCTAAAATGCGCTGGCACGACGACCCACGCTCGGGTTCGATTCCCGGTGGTGGCATCACAAAGATTTCTGATGAAGCCTGTAGCAGGGCCGAAAGTGCAACAAATCCAGCTAGTGATGTTTTTTTTTTCATATTGAAAAATGTTTTTGTGATTGTTGTTTCTTTGGAAAACATTCGTTAGAAGCAATTAATTTTAAAGCTCCATAAACGATTTTAAACTATCAAACAACTAGAATTTGTATTTAAAATCAAGAATGATTTAAACTATCAAACATTTAGAATTTGTAATTAAATCATAGATAATTAACATAATAATAAATAATAAGGTCATATAGAAAACTTTCAGAATTTAAAATTTTTTTTTTCTGAATTTTAACTGATCTTTTCGAAATTTCAAAAATAATATCTTAAACATGTTTTTTACTTTAAGCTATATTTTCTGAGTTTCAATTGGAATTTCTGTTTTAATTTTATTAACTACTATCTAAATGCAATTTCTGAATTTTAATTAATCTTTTCCGATCTTTTTTTAATTTCTTAGCTGTGATGGATATTGTCTAATATCAAATGAATATTATTTATTTATTTATTTATTTATTTTATTGACATACTAATGCAACAAGACCTTATAATTAAAGCACTAGCCTCTAATTTCATCATTATTTGTGATAACAGGGTTAATTATACAAGTTACTGGTAAGAAAACTTAATAATCAAGCTAATATAAAACAGTAATGTTTGAATTTAAATTCGAATAAAAGTATTGCTTGATAGCTAAAATTACAATTCTGCTTGTGCAAAAACTGAAAATTTTCAATTATTGCAATGAGGAGAAAAAATATTCAATCGAAATTTAAATTGCACAGCATTAGTAATTGTTCTTAGATCAGTTGGTAGAGCGTTCCAAAGACGGATTGAATACACAAAAAATTGTTTTTCCGATGCCAGACAAGAATGACGCATTTGTATAATAACGTTTGATCTTCGTGATCTTGCAAACCCGAGTCTAAACCACCCTAGTATAAACCACCTTGTGCAGTAAAATTAGTGAACGAAATTTCAGTAAATTGTCGAGAGTCATATTGTAAATATAAACGTTTTGCATGCACGGAGACATGATCTCTACGTTTTAAGCTATAAACATAACGAGCAATTTTGTTGAAGAGAACATTTAGTTTGTGTTTAAATAAACTGTCACAGTTAGCAAATATTTCGCACCCATAGAGCAGGGTAGGCATAAGATACGATTTAGCCAGAAAGATACGTGTTCTAAGGGGCGTAAAATATTGAGTTGTCCAAGCGCGTCGGAAGCGAATTTCATCTGGGGGGGCAGTACAAATGGGGGGGCAGTACAAATGGTGGTGCAAAAAAAGTTCACCAAAATTTCTTCACATGAAACATGAAGAAGAGAGAAAGAACAGGAAAATATATAATACAAAAATATTATCGTTGTAAAAAAAACTGATATTTTGAATAACTTTTCCTTTTAAATTGTTCATCTAGCTAAAAAAGTGCGGGGCAACTGCCCCCCTTGCCCCCCGCTTCCAACGCCAATGGAGTTGTCCATAAAACACGTAACATACCATACACTTTACCGATAGTTCTACCATCGATGAGTGTTCCACGACAATGTTCTATTAAATATTATACCTAGGCTTTTCACGCTATCCACACATTCAATATCACAATTATTCAGTTTCATTTTTGGGAAGAGTGAATAGTCTGCTGGTTTTTTTGAGATGACAATGCATTTTGTTTTTCTGGGATTTAAATATAGGCCATTTGATGTGGCCCATTCGTTAACGCGTCGAAGATTATCATTTAGGTTCGAAACACAAGGGACGATAGACTCACGGGAACAACTAACATACAATTGGACATCATCGGCATACATATGAATATTACAATTTTTCAACACTTTTGGTAGGCAATTTATGTATACAGAGAAGAGCAGAGGACCTAACACAGAACCCTGAGGAACACCTCTGTCATTTGGTAGGAATTTTGATACAATGCCATTTGAACAAACTGCTTGTGTTCTGTTGGATAGATAGGATGATATCAAATTAGCAACAGTTGGGGAAAAATGAAACAGATTCACAAGCTTATTATACAACACAGAATGATCCACCGTATCAAAGGCTTTTGAGTGGTCTAAGAGCACTATAAAGTTAATTTTGTTCTCATCAATACCTACTCTAAGGTCTTCAACAACATCAACTAGTGCTGTTACACAGCTTCGCTTAACTCGGAATCCAGATTGACATTCGTCTATTAAATGATTTCTATAAATGAACTTTAAATATAAATTATTAGCTCTAGAACTTTTGATACATTCATTGCACGTTTTTGGAATCGGTATTATTTTGGCCTGTTTCCAAGTGGAAGGATATATAGAAGAAGTAAGAATAAAATTAAAAATGTGTGTTACAAAAGGTAGTAATTTTGGGAGTAGGGCCTTGAGAAATACAGGATGAATATTGTCAAAACCAACAGCATTTGACTTTATAGCTAAAAAAAAACACTCGAGAACATCCATTTGCTCAACGCATTCAAAACTAAAAACGTTGTTACTTTTTACGCTGTTAGGGTTAGCGAAAGATTCATAAGAGATTGCTGGCATTGGAAGATCTACAAACTTTATATTTAAATCGTCTACATCAACATCATCACTTTTCCTACCTTTACACTTGCCCATTCCCATGTTTTTTATTTCCTGCCATATTTATTTTCACAATAAAATTTAGTTTTTTCTGATTTTATTTCTGCAACAACAATTTTCATAGCTTTTTTTGAATTCACTATAAATCTCCGGTGTCTTAAAACGTTTCCATCGATTGTATAGTGTATCACGTTGCAATATTAAGTTTTTAATTTTGTCGTTATACCATGGGCGCTGAACAGGTTTAAAATTTTTATTTTTAAGTGGGACGAACTCCTCATAAAGACTACTGAGGTTGGATTGCAAAAAATTAACTTGCTCATCGGGCGATGTCATACTGTATATACTGCTCCAGTTGATATTTGAAATTCCAGACTCGAGACAATGGTAATCAATACTTTTAAAGTCGCGAAACAAAAAAGACTTTGGTTGCGTCTTCAACTGAAAGTCGCACGACACAAAAATTATATCATGTTTGGAAAATGAAGGATAAGATATGATCTGATCATAAAGTGAAATTTTTGTTTCATCGTTAACAAGAAATATGTCAAGCAGTGTGTTAATAGTTTTTGTATAGTGCATAGGCATAGTAGTGTTGACTGGAAAAAGTCCTAAAGTCTGCATTTGGAGAGCTAAGTGAGTTTCCTTTAAGAGATTGCTATTAAAATCGCCTGCAATAAGAATTTGTGAGCGGCCAAGAGAGATATTTTTAATGAGTTGAATAAGATTTGTCAAATCAATATTATTGATGATTATAATGATATCTCTAAATATTTTATTATAGTTAATGAAATTCTATTGATCTATTCCGAAATTCATTTGTACTTTAATGAATTTAAAATAGGATTTAAAAATTTCAATAGATTTTTTTTTAATTTTAAATGGAATTTCTAAATATGAATTTATGTTTTCTGAATAGAATTTCTGAATTGATGTTTTTTGCTTTAAATGTAAGTTCGTACTTCAATTGATCTTTTCCGAATTAAAAATGGAATGTCAGAATTTCAATCGATCTTTTTCCGAATTTCAAATGGAATTTCTGAATTTCAATTGCTATTTTTTTTTTAATTTGCATACAAAACATGAGTTGCACGCAGTGATTTGAAAGCATTGTTCAAAGACGCTCCACCTCAATTCAACTGAATAACGCCAAACTTTTCCCGGATCCATCTTTCGATGGACGGATCGAAGATATATAGGAGTATGTTTTTTTTAGCTTAAACAAAACGGGTTCATTGCTACTGTTTTGGTTTTGTTGATGGATGTTCGCAACGATAATGGATATTTGCTGGTCCATAATGGAGACAAGAATCGATTCAAATCCAGCGCCAAAGCAACACATTCATTGGCTGAACCAACAAAAAGCGAAATAGCAAAGAAATGAAAACACCAACAACAACAACCCAACGAAGTGGATTCTTCTCATCGTCAGCGGCAGAAAATCGGTGGAAATACAAAGCAGTTCAATTCAGTTTAACTGCATTCATGAGATACATTATTCATTCGCGTATTAAGTGTGAACCACAACGACGAATGAAGTCGAATGGTTTGTCATAGCATGAGGTGTGAATGTGTAAGTTTCCGAGGGGGTTGAGAGACAGACACAAGCACATGCAAACACACACTTCACTAGACTGCTATCGAATGCCCGCTTGGGATGGTTGGGTGTGCAGACGGACATTCAGTCATGTTTAACCACTAAATAGAATGGGAAAGAAACGCGGGCTAACCCAAAACGTACAAGAATAAGAAAACTAATAAGAAAAAGCAGCAGAGGTAGAGTCAAAAAGCGATCAGCGACTAATTTGCTCATCGAACCAAAGTATCTGGTGTCTCGTGTGTAAAGCGATGATATTGAATGACAAGACAACAACTACTGGTTCTGGTGGCTGGACAAAAAGACAGGGCAAGACACTGTAGATCGGGGGTTGTTGCAGTGTGTTGCGGCTGGCATTGGTGGTGGAAAGTTGAGGGCGGGTAAAGAGGTTTAGTACGGAACGAAGGGCCATCACATACGATATTCTTTTGTAAATGTAGATTTTCATGTTGTTGTTTTTGATTTAATTTTTTATTTTTTTTTTGTGGTTGTAGTCTTGCCGGTCTTAATGTTGGACTACGTTTTGTTCCAACTTGAGCAAAAATTAGTTGCCGTCATCAGCTCATCGCTTCAAGTCGCCGCTCTAGGATAACGGTTAGAAAAAAGCCAAAAAGGTGCCGCGTACGGATTTAATTAATAAATAAAAACAAGAGCAAGTTTCTTGCTAAATATGTGCTTAACGAAAATAAGAAGAAAAAAATTTTATTAACTAAAAAAGAGAAATGATTTACATTGTGTAAAAAGTTAAAAAAAAAAAGAAATACTATCGGAAAAGATCAGCTGTGTTTAAGTATATGCATTGGATTAAATACATTTAAAGGATACTGCGAACAGCAACGATGAAAGCAGCTGATTTATTTACAAAAAGGTGGGCTTTCATATAATCAAGAAGGAGTAAAAAAATCTAACAAAGGATCAAAAAATAAAGCTAAAAACCCTTACACACATATAGATATATTGTTTGGAACAATGTTTATTCAATTTCTGATTTTACAGGACAAGGAAATGCACGATACCGATACGATATTGTCGATTTCGTATTTTATTGGTGACATTATTGTTTAGACGAAAATCCTTAAAAATTTTTGTCTTTGACTGGACTAAAGTTATAATAAACACACAGATTATAATTAAAATATCTAGTTTAAACATAACTTTTTGTGAAATTTCGTGTACGTCATTTTATGTGGGAGGTAGGAAATTTGTTCAAAAATGTTATAAAATGCTGGATGAGTTATATACATAGCTATAAAGGAATTATCTTTAACTTGGCAGAGATTAAATATCCCCAAGGTACATTCAAAGTCAAGGGCTTCCGCAGGGGGGCGTTTGCCTGCGGACGCCCTTTGTCTTTACGATAGGAAAACAAACCGACTTTTTGGAAAACATTAATTTTTTAATTAAATTTATTTATTAGTTTGTCTTCTGCTTGCTTACAATGACTTTAAAATCCGTTTATATCCGTTATTGACTTTAATGCCCCTTGCTATCTGTTGCTACGAAGAATGATCTTTGACTAATAAGAAATATCTGGGCCTATTCTGCGAAATCTTTTATGAAAAAACTCTGTTATTCTGTTTTGATTTCTCGTACAAATTTTTGAGCTGTCAAAAAATCTGTTACGAGACCAAAATTCGTATTCTGCACGACAATCTTTTATGAAATCTGCTATAAATCATAGCAGATTTTTCGAACTGTCAACAAATCTTTTACAAAATCGTTTATTTGGTATTCTGACAAAATCTGCTATGAAATCTGTTATGAAACACAACAGAATAACAGATAAATTTTTTTGCCTTTTATCATAACGAAGGCAGGTGGCATTGCGGTTTACTGTAAATCTTATCTGAATTTCAAAATTGTAAGTAAATCAAGTGGCACTAGTATTGAATATATAAACATCTGTATTTCTGATAATAGCACCAAAATCCTCTTGTCATGTGTGTATAATCCCAATAAATGGACCCATTGTTCTGTGAATTGTCAAACCACATTCTGAATAACAACACAATTTCGGTATGCGGCAACTTCAATATCAACCTCTTAAATAATGATCCTGTACAGCAATCAATGCATGATAAAATATTTTCAGTAGGTCTATCTGTAATAAATATTACTATACCCACTCGGTTTTCTAATAATACTAATCCCAGTCTACTAGATTATTTCATTGTGTCAGACACTTCGCTTGTTTTTCTGTTTGACCAAATATTCTTCATATCTGATCACGTTTTAATCTTTTGTTCGTTAAATGTAAATCTATCTCGTAATGTGACTTCTACGTCGTTTTCGTGTCGTGATTTTAAAAATATTAATTATTCCTCCTTGCTTCTTTGTGTCTATGTTCTCATTCAATGATTGCTGGCAACTCAGTACTGTGGATGACAAACTTAGTTCCCTTTTAAGCCCTGTCAATAACAGTGTCTTAAGCAATAACACAATAACACTGAAAAATTCATTTTGTCCATGGTTCTCGCAGGATGTCCTTAATGCAAACAAAAGAAATAAACTGCACAAACTTTGGAAAATCAACCCATCTTCAGCTAACTAGGAGATTAATTGAATGGCCCGAAATGCGGCTGTCAATCTTGCCAGACTGTCCAAGTCCCGATACTTCACTTCCAAATTGAATCTTTCCCTTTCTAATAAAACTCTGTGGAATAATATAAAAAGACTAGGAGTACGTAATAAGACAACCTCGGCATGCCAAATTGATCCAGACATACTAAATAATTTTTTCTTAGATAACACCTCTTAAATTAGCAATAACACGATTTCCCTTACACAGCTTCATGTTCCTAATCTCTTTGAATTTACACCTGTTAGTGAACTAGATATTGGAAAATGTGTTATGCAAATAAAATCAAATGCAATATGTGAAGATGGCGTTCCGATAAAATTTATAAAATAATCTTACCACATATAATTAGACCATTAACACATATTATTAATCACTGCCTTATAACTTAAACATTTCCAGCAATATGGAAATCTGCAATTGTGCTACCTGTGGAAAAAAAGTCGAATCCATCTAGTCCAAATCATTTCAGGCCCATAAGTATACTGTCCCCGTTATGAAAGGTCTGTGATAAAATAATAAGCCTACAAATCAGTAAATTCTTACATGAAAATAAGCTCTTGTCTATATTTCAATCTAGCTTTCGGTTAGGGCACGGGTGTAATTCAGCAGTAGTAAAGGTTATAGATGATTTACGGCCTGCATACGACTCTGGTTCTATTTCGTTACTTTGCTTATTAGATTTCTCAAAAGCATTTGACAAGGTAAGCCACAAATATTTATGTCTGAAACTCAAGTCTTTCTTTAGGTTTAGTGATAGTGCGTTGAGTCTCATATCAAATTATTTGTCTAATAGATTGCAAAAAGTTCAAGTTGGACAAAAATGTTCAAGCTATAAAACGGTAATAAGTGGTGTTCCTCACGGGTCGATCCTTGGTCCCCTCTTATTTTCTATATTTTTAAATGATATTTTTGCTGTTTATAATCATTCTTCTATACATGCTTATGCGGACGATATTTAGATCTATCACTCAAGTAGTGTTGATCTCCTAGATACCCTCTGTTACAGATTTAATGAGGACCTAAGAAACATTTATCAGTGGGCAATTAGCAATGGACTCCAACTAAATGCTGCCAAATCTTATATTCTCCCTATCTGTAAAAATAAATCTTTCCTTAATAACATTCCTGACCTCTACATTGGCTCAAATAAGCTAAGTGTTGTGTCAAAAATTGTAAATCTGGGTTATTGTATGAATTCTTCTCTATCTTTAAAGGAAAATTTTAAAGGAAATCGAAAAAGCAGCTTTACAGAAGCAACGCCGTAGCGAGAGCAAGGAAACCTTTTTACCGCTTATCAGGAAGGATGAACCCGATTAGCTTAGAAAATTTATTTTATGAGCTTTTGAACATTATTTCACAAAACTATAGAATCCAAATTTTAAAAAGACAAATACATATTAAAAAAGTTAGGTTATAAGTTTATAACATAGAAAATGACTTAAAAGATAAATTTAAAAATTTGCATTGCGACACATAAATTATTTGTTTAATTATCAAACCCGTCTATATTAATAAATATTTAAATAATTATTGAGTCTTCTTCCCGCAAGCCTATCAAGCTATCATGTATCGTAAATTTATGTTTTATTTGATTAATTTAAGTTATTTGTTTCTTATTTCGTGGTAAAACAAAAGCCACAAAATATATTCAGAAAAGAATTGCCTTGTTAACTTGTTGTATACCCCTGTATGTACAATATACATGTTATCATAAGTAAACACTGTATAATAAATCTTTTTAAAAATGTTATTTCTTAAATATGTCTTTTATTTATTAATCATTTTTAATAAAAGATACGCCATCGAAAAGGTATTGAAACCTTCTTCGTGACCTACAATTAAGTATAGTTAGAAATATTTCCGTGAGATGTGGCTTATCTACATTTTTTAAAAGTTTTGTAATTTTTGACACAAAAGAAGTCAAGATGACAGTTAAAATGTCTTACAAAAAGTTAGATTAGACTGTTAACTTTCAACATTTAGTACATTGTGTACACAATTTAGTAAGTTTAAATAGTCATATTTAGATTAATCGGACGTAACCTTTAAAAGTCCTCTAAATTACCATGAATAAAAATGGCGGCCAAGTCCCCAAACAAACATTGCAGCAATTATGCTTCTCCATCATCTTCAACGAAAAAAAACTTTTTCCAAAAAACGCTGTTTTGGCATCATGCTACTTATATTCTAAATTTTTTTGATTATTTTTTTTGAAATTTTGTTTTTTGTGAGACATGCGTCTATGATGAAATATCTATTCCGGAAAATGTCTTACCTTCTTTGTCACAAACTGTTTCTTCCGGGACTCAAACTATTATTTCATCAGAAAAAGACCATTCTATTTCAAAAAGAAAGAGGAAGAACAAAAATAAGAACAAAAATAAGCGTCGCAAAGCATCTTTGAATAACAATACTCCAGTTTCTTCTTCGTCACCCACTAATATTTCTCCTTTGACTAATAGTCCAGTTTTACCTCCTACTGAATCCACAAATCATTTAAATTTAAGGGCAGTGTCAAGGAGGAAAAATTTATTTATTTCACGTCTTCAGCCTGACACAACTGTTGAAAACGTATTGACGTTTATCAAACATAACAACTTGTTGAGTCAAAACGACTTTTTTCATGTAAAAAAATAGGGAATAAACCTTCCCACGCTTCCTTCATTCTCACAGTTCCAGCTGAAGAGTTTGCAAATGTTTTAAATTCTAATTTGTGGACCGATAATATATTCGTTTCAGAGTTTCTGCCTAAGAATAAGTCTAGAAGGACGACTCAACCTGTTCGTCAAACTCAAAAAAACTGAATAGGCTATCCCTTTACTATCAAAATGTAAGGGGATTACGCTCTAAGACGCGAGACATATTTTTAATGTCTCAAAATTTGTCTGAAGATATTATCGCATTGACTGAAACGTGGTTAAATGGAAGCATTACTGACTTGGAATTGTTTGATAATAGCTTTGAAGTATATAGAAAAGACAGATACGCTGGCAATACTTCTGCTGTCGGTGGTGGTGTCTTATTAGCTGTTAGGAACTCCTTCGTTAGTTCCATTATTGATATTCCCTGCTCTTCTAATATCGAACTTATATGCATTAAGATTGTACATTGTAATTCTTATGTATATGTAGTTAATGCTTATGTTCCTCCAAAGAGCAGTGTGGAAGTTTATGCAAGCCTTGCGGATTGCATAGAATACGTTATAAATATTCTTGACGTTAGTGACGACATTTTATTGTTGGGTGATTTTAATCTGCCTGACTTAAAATGGGAATCTTCAGACGATGATACATATTTTTGTGCATCTAATTCGAAGACACGCCAAGAGCATATATTTGTTGATAATATATGTTCTGACTTACAACAAGTAAGTTGTATTTATAATAGTCGTGAAAGACTTCTTGACCTGGTCTTAACTACAGACTGTAACAACGTGATTGTTAAGAGGGCCCTTCATGCTCTAACTTCTGTTGATGACTACCATCCACCACTGAGCATATGGTACAAGTCCGACAGGGAAAATATGGTGAATTCCAATTCAATAGATAAAGTTTATGAATTCAATTTCAAAAAAGCTGACTTTCTGAGGTTGAATCATTTACTTCATAATAAACTTAATGTAATTTTAGAATATTTTAATGGTAATAATCTTGAAGATTCAATTAATTTTTTTTATATGGAAATCTTTACTATGTTTTCTGAGTCCGTGCCGTATAGCCTAAAATTTGCGAAAAATTGTGCTTACCCTTGGTACACAAGGGAATTAAAGACTCTTCGCAACAACAGGAATAGGGCATGGAAGAAATATGTCTGTAGCTTAGACTTAAATGACCTAGAAACCTACAAGCGTTTGTTTCTGGATTTTGAAAGTTGCTCAGCTACCTTATATCAAAATTATTTAGACAATATTAAGCTGAGAATATTGTCTGATCCAAAGAAATTCTGGGGTTTCATAAACACCAAAAAAAAATCTGATGGATTCCCTTCATCATTTAAGACTTCTGACCAGGGAACGAAAATAAACCGAACGATATTTTAATGTGCCTCGCATGGCATGAATTTCCGTTCGGTTGCGTATATGTCAGTGCAGACGAACATAAATGTTATTATTCTGTATCGTTCGACAGCATGGCATGCACTACATTATAATTATGTTTGCATACTCTCTACTCAACACATTCGGCATACGATATTTTTTACGTAGGCTATTCTCTCTCATTTTGGGTCTCAGAATCAGTGTTGCCAACACTTTTTCATATGTATAAAATTATATATATAATGTAAAAAATGTATTTTCAACCAACTCTTGGATATTTAACTCTATTTGTGCAAAAATTCCCTCATCATCAGATGAATCGTAATATTTATATACAGACACGGGGTTTTGAAATATTAAATTTCAAGAAGCCTTCTGGTATGTCACAGCAATAGCTTTTAAATCTTATTCAATAAACACTATATCACATTACGCATATGCAATTCTATTTTTTTTTCATGCTCTGTTTTTACAATGTTCATTGCGCTTTTTACTTACCTTTCCATTCTATGTTATTAAATACACATATAGGTTTTTATTTTGCGTAAATGAAAATTTTAATTTGCAAATATTTTATTCATAAGAATGCGCTAACATTAAAACCTTAACAGATTGGAAGAAACAATTTTTCTATTGTTTCTTAAAACAAAGCCGGCAACACACTTAAAAACAAGCATTGAAAAATAATTTAAATAATTATTTTTAAAAAAATATTCACTTTTCAAAACAAGCTAGAAAAAGCTAGAAGATTAGGGTTGTCAATTCGGTGACCAGCGTGTAGATTGACTCGTAGAAGATTTACATTTACTATTTAGATCGCTTTCAGAAAAGAACAAAAAAGCTTGAGTGTCTCCTTAATGCTCTGTTAACTATTTGCCCAACGTCTAATACTAGCGAACGCGTTTTTTCTGTGTCAACTATTATTAAAAATAAAGTGAAATTGATTTTTTATATCAAATATTTAATATCTAATTGAAAAATACCATACTTATACTTGCTAATATTTTGAGTTAAGATAGATACACGTTAAATTACTTACAAACGGTTTTTTCTTTTATTTTGGATTAAATTTAAAAAGCTGTCATTTTCACTATTGTAAATTTTTTAAATAACATGGAAATAACAGTAGTAAATGCAGTTTACTTATGTTTTTTTTAAACTGCAAAAATTATTACATTATTATTATTATAAATAATAAATTATTATTATATTTACTTGTCATTGAAATCCATTTGTGAAAAAAAGACCGAAATATATCATAGACAGATACACCCAAAACCTCAAGATAAATTCCGAAAAAATATGTTAGCTTATAATATTGCTAACTTGGCAACTCTGAGCAGAAGCAATAATTTTTTCCCGCTGGTAAGACTTTGTGTGTTCCAAATAAAAGAAGTATACTTTAATAAAACTGCTTGCTTTTTTAAAGTTCAAACCTTAACTGGGAAATTTCGATCACGACTAGTAATCAATTACATTATATTTAAAAAATAGTTGTAATGATAAAACAATTCTTATGCAAAAAAATTCTATTAGTAATTGATTAAGATTACAAATAACCAAAAAATAATCACGATTACTTTAGATTACGCCAAATAATAAAAAAAATAAAAGTACGCAATAAAAAAATCGAAGTACTTTTAAATAGGACTGTCATCTACATCGTAAGAAGAAATTAAGAGGTTATGTAATGAGTTAATTTACCACTGGGATGACGCTAACACTGTCGAATTGTTTTTGTTTTATTGCATCATTACTCTCTATTCATAGCATTGAGAATCAGGAAGAGTTGCACAGTGGTGTGAACGCGGAATCAAATAGTTTTCTAGTGACAATTTTGTTATAACCCTTTGAGGTGATATTAAAATTAAAACGATTGGCTGCGAACCTGCTTAAAAGAAACCAAGAGGGTAAATAAATGCTAATATTATTTTTGACAGAGCAGAGTGATAGCTTAAATTAAAAAATTTAATTCCTTATGAATTGAAATTGTATTTTGCTTACAATCTTAAAGTTAATATTAACATTTAAAATAATTGGCTGCGAACCTATCTTAAACGAACAAAAGAATAAATAAATTCGTATACTTTTTTTAAAGAGCTGTTTTACTATATCTACAACAAAAGTATGTAGCGTTCATAGTTTTTGTGTTACATGGAAAGTAGTCGCGGTTTGGGGCGGGTTTGTTTGTTTTCTAATTATAACTCACACGCATAATTTTATTGGTCAATGACGAATCCTTCTATTTTATTCCTACATGAATACAGTATGGAACCACTGTGCGGTGTAATTCCATGAAAGTTCAGCAATCATCTTATTCGTGTTAGTTCGCACTAATATAGTAAAATTCACAAGGGGCCGCACTCGGATCTTGCTGAACAGGAAGGGCCGAGCGCTAAAGTAAATATAAACTCTTTCAGTGAATTTGTCCAATATATTGGACACGACAGAAAGTAATTTTTAATATTATCTTGCTACGGTTTTTTTTAATTAATTTGGTTCTATAAAAAACAATGTACCAACATGACAAAAATAAATTTGGAGAGATATTTGACATTAAAGTCAGTTGGATTTGGTTTTTGTCCTATTTTGTAAGAAAAACCAACCATACAGAAATCATATTAATGTTTTTTCTTACTTTTTATGACAATAAAATGATAATAAAATTAAGAGGATTTTTTAAATTTTAAAATGATTTTAAAATGATAATAAAATTAAGAGTAAGTAGCGCAGGTAAAAATCAAAGGTGTGTTTCTTCATCTTTTTTAGAACCGTTATGATAGGAGTATTAACATAAAAAATACTATTTCGGCTTAGCCTAGCCATTGAAAGGACTTAAGAGACGTTGAAGTGAAATCGTTGCAGTGTCAGTCAGATATCTTTAAACCATTTAGATGTTCTCTTTTCTAATATTAATTTTAAATACCTAAGTACTTTCTATAAAAATTGTTTTACATTACAAAAATAGTGATGAATATGGTGAGTTTTAATTATCGAAACATGTAAAAATTTTAAGTCATTTAAATAAATTTTCAGACTTTTTAAGAGAAAAAACTTGTTATAAAGTGATTTTTTGGGAGTTAGGCGTTGTTTCTACCCGAGCAACTAATTTTCGCACTTCATCTTTATTTTTAGATAGAATATTAACCCACTACTACACGGTTTATGATCCAGCTAAAATTTTTTTATGGATTTATACACTGAGAAAAGAAGCATATTAAAATCAAAGAACATTTACTCAATATTAAAAAAATTTTTTATTTGTTTCAGCGCAATTTTTTTTTTTTTTTTTAAATGAAAACTTTTCTTTAAAGTAAAGAAATAA
This sequence comes from Dichetophora obliterata, assembly GCA_963920525.1. Taxonomy (NCBI): domain Eukaryota; kingdom Metazoa; phylum Arthropoda; class Insecta; order Diptera; family Sciomyzidae; genus Dichetophora; species Dichetophora obliterata. Next base: position 307,946,596 of record OY986435.1, read on the forward strand.
ATTCCAAAACAAAGAAATAGTTTATTCCTTTAAAGAAAATTTCTTTCTTTCTGAAAGAATAATTTCCATTTGCAAAAAAAATTTGAAAAAATAAATTTCTTTGATTGTAGTCTGAGTGTGCAATTCATTTTTAAAATCAATATAAAAAATAAAACAAATAAAATTTTACTTTTGAATCCAAATTCTTAATTTTTTGAAATAAATGCTAAATAGATGCAATAAATTGATATTGTTTAAAGAAATAATTTCCTTAAAACTAACGAAATTTCAGATTTTAAAACAAATACCTGTGTTTTTTATTTCAAAGTTGAACTTTTCTGAGTTTGTTTAAAATGGAATAACTAGATACACAAACAAAACTTTATGTAAAAAAGTAGTTTCATTTCCGTCAGAAGCCATATATGGCTGTTCGAAGGAATGCGTGATTTCATGACAATTGAAACACAATTCCATAAACATTAAATAGTAGTCTTATATTCTATAAAAAAATTATATTATACAAGTGAACTTACTTACATGTAACAAGGAAAAATTAATATTTTATTTTCTGAATTCTCCAGCCATAACGTGATAACACGCACTAATAAAATAAACTGAGATTTTCTTAGCAGCTGTGTTAAAAAAAGAGTCGTGTCGACAGACAGACAAACAGACGGAAACGGCTAAATCGGCCCAGTTAGTGATGCTGATCAAGAATATATAATATAATTTTCTAAACCAGACACGCCTTTTTATGGGCGTTAGAAAGAGTATAAAAATAAATAAACTGAATAGCTAAAAAAATGCTTTGATTATTCATACTAAAACAAGAGCGCCCTGCAAATGTATGCTACCTACAAAACTGGATGCGCCCTTGACATGCAGCATGTGCTTGAACAAAGATAAAATGTTTTTCTCTCTGCTTTCTCAGTCTCTCAAACAACGCTTCTCATAAGGTTCTTTAGTGTAGCTTATACTACGGAACAATGATGTTTATGTTCAAGTATGCAACTTGAACGCAACCGAATAATGGCCTTGATAATGAATGCTACACAACATAAACGTTCAGTTCTCTCAAATGAACGCTTTACTACCTTAACGAACGAAACGTTAGAGTTTATTTTCGTTCCCTGCTTCTGACGGATTTACTGACGATCCCGTTATAATTTGTGGCCTATTTGCCACTCTCTTTAAAGAGTCATTCTGTTCAGACTCTTTTAGTCCTGATGAAGTTTATTTTGAATATATGAACTCTACACCCAGGGTTTCGTTGGGCCCTATATCTTTTAACTCAGAGGATATTTTAAAGTATATTGGATCGATCGAAGAAGATTTCAATGCTGGACCTGACGGAATTCCTGCCGCAGTGTTAACGCAATGTGGTTCCGTTCTAAGCCAACCACTCTCCATATTATTCAATAAATCAATTAGGGAATGTAATTTTCCACTTTTTTGGAAAAAATCTTTTATAAGTCCTATTTATAAAAAAGGTTGTAGGAATGATGTAAACAACTATAGGCCTATCGCTAAACTCTCATCGATTCCAAAACTTTTCGAGCGGCTCGTGTATGATCGTGTGAAGATTCATTGTGCGAGGGTCATAACAACTCGTCAGCATGGATTTGTTACTGGCAGATCCACTGTGTCTAATCTCCTCGATTTTACAACATTCTGCTTAAATTCAGTTTATTCAGGTAACCAGGTCGATTGTATTTACACTGATTTTAGTAAAGCATTTGATAAACTACCACACAAATTAATTGTATTTAAACTAAAGTTAATGGGTTTTCCACAATTTTTTGTAAGCTGGATTCAATCGTATCTGACAGAGCGATCTTATCAAATACGATTTCGAGGTGTGTTGTCTGGTGAATTTATTGCTGCATCAGGTGTTCCTCAAGGTAGCCACCTTGGTCCACTTCTGTTTATTTTAGCCATTAATGATGTAACCCACATCATCAAATACTCTCATCTGCTCATTTATGCAGATGATATGAAAATATACAGAACAGTAGATTCTAAAGACAATTCAGTTCTACTCCAGTCTGATTTAAAATCCTTTGAAGTTTGGTGTTCTAAAAATAATATGTTTCTTAATCCAGATAAATGTCAAACTATGACCTTTTCGCGTAAAAGGAATAATTTAATTTTTGATTATAAGATAAAAGATACAGCTTTAAATCGTGTAGATTCTGTCAAAGATCTTGGTATATGCATGGATTCTAAGCTATCGTTTAGCGTTCATATTGATAGCATTTGTAAAAAAGCGTCTTCTATGCTCGGTTTTATAAAACGCTGGGCCAAAGAATTTAATAGTATGATAACAACTACAACGCTGTATTATTCAATTGTCCGTCCTCACTTGGAGTATGCAAGTCAAGTTTGGTCGCCAAGTTACAATGTACATGTTGAACGAATAGAAAGAATTCAAAAACGTTTTGTTCGGTTTGCTCTAAGGGGCTTAAGCGGAACTGACACTTTTAATCTTCCTCCTTATGAGGATCGTTTAAAACTATTAAAAATGAAATCTTTAAATGAGAGAAGGAAGTCTGCTGATATCGTCTACTTACACCAACTCATAACTGGTGGGTTCGATTCACCAGAACTCCTAACTCTTATAAATTTTAACACTAACCGTAGAAGCAGTAGAAACGCTAACAATTTAATTTACTTACCTTTTAGTAGCACAAATTATATGGCTACTGCTCCTTTAAATCGCATGAGTACCTTTGTTAACAACTGTAGCTTTTTTGATGTTAACTTATCGAAAGGTCAACTCAAAAGTAGATTGAAAACTAATGTATGATTAGATCTATATTAACGCATGGTTAGTTGTTATGTCTTGTGTTGTCCCTGAGCCCAACCCATATTATGGTGGGTAAATTTTTCTCACTTTAGATTGTTTTGGACCACTCTTATCGATATCATTAAGGCTATTCACGGTTTGAGCGTACTTTTAACAAATCGTATTTATAGCATTTGTTATTGTTCAAACTGTGAGCACCTCGCCATGTGACCGTCGTATTAAAAAATTGTGCAGCCCTGTGATGTATGTCATTATGCGGCTGTTGACAGATCATAAAAATACGAGGTACAAAAAACACGTCTAAGGGCTGCTTTTATTTCCGCGTGCCTGCGTATTTGCGTTTGTATGCAAAGCAACAGCAAGGCAAAATGCGCTTTCGTAAATTGGCATACAAATAGCGGATCGTACAAATGGCGGACCAGCGTATTCGAACTGTGAATGGCCTTATTGAGATGTTGTAATGTTGTTTGGGCTGGTTCTTAAGATGATCTAATGCGGAGAAAGTGCGAAAAAGCTGTAGAAGCTGAACTCTATTGTTATTACATTTTCTATGAAAATTGGTGATATCTTCTCTGCATAGCTCGAAATAAAAGATAAACCTGACTGCATTAGAAATATGTTAAGCTTTGTCAAAGCAAAAATTTGCGTAAAGATAAATCATGGCCAACTTAAAACTCAGTAAAAATATGTAATAGCATCATTTCAAAATAAGTGGAGCGCTCCTCGTCGCTCTAAATGGTTATTTCAGAAGAGACTTCAAATATGTTTTCAAACATTTTTGTTTATGATAACGTAAAGCAAGTAGATTTTTCTCAGATCACTTTTTTTTAAAATATACATAAATAAAACAAACATTCATATAAATAATATCAAAATGAATATAAAAAAACCAAATAAATATACGAAAAAAATACAATCTAAAATCAGTGCAAGTAGCAATAATGACAAAGCGATAACACATATTTTAAACGATGCTTTTTATTTTGTTTGGCTTTGCTGTTTTATTTTTGAAGTGAAACTTCTTAGGCGGCGATTTAATACTGAGAAAAATTTTTAGAGTCTTGTTACAAAAATTTTCGTCATGAAAAATATTTCGAGTCTCGTCACGTTTTTGTGTACAAAGTAATGAGATTTTCCATTTTGTGTGTTTTTTATATAGGAACCACCAGAAATGTGGCAAATAGTGTAGAAATGTGTGCAGAAGATATGTTGAGGGGAAGAAAATTAATAGGACCAGCTCATTTATTTGACCTCCTACGTAAATTTTTTTGATATGAATTATAATAGTCTTTTTTTCTATATTTTGTGTTTTTGTAAGCTTTTATTTATTATAAGCTTTTATTTAACTTGCTTTGTTCGTATGTATGTATGTATGTATGTATTAGGGAGTTCAATCCCGGAAGCTTTTCTCGATCCCGGGATTATCGGGATTGAAAATTTTAATCCCGGGATTAGTTTGGGATTGAAAACTTTAAGAAGTTAATATTTCAAAACATTTTTAATACAACTTTTTATTCAAATATTACTTGAAACTAAAGAATGTAAATTAATTAATTTATAAATAAAAAAAAACAAAAACACATTGCAAATAAACACAAAAACTTAAATACTATTAATGACTAGCAGATTGTATTAATTTAAAGAACAAAAAATAATAAAATAAAATAAAATAAAATACAGAAGAATTTTTCTTTTTGGATTCGCCCGGAGGTATGAATCTTCCAAAGATACGTACACCCGACCTAGATCCTGCCCGGATCAGCCGGGACAGACAGAATGCACCTACGTACTAAACATACCCCCCCCCCCCCCCCCTATTGGCAATTAGGATTTTCCACTAAGCACATTAATTGGCTTTTCAGCGGAATTTAAAAATTTAATATATATCAAATGCGTATTTAAGTATATTTAATTCTATATAAATAAGCAACATTGAATTAAATTATAGTGATTATCAATTTAAGGTACTCGAAATTAGCATCGAACTTTTAGCATCTTTAGGTAAAACGTAGCCTTCGTCTTAAGCTTCGTTCGTTTTCCGACAATATCGGACAAAATTGGCTTGATGTATTTTTTCCTTGCGTCGTCGTCCACTGTTACGTTGCTTACGTTGCTCACATACTTTTAACTTGAGTATTTGTCAAAAACATTATTACCAGATTGTAAAAGTTCATAATTTTGCGTAAAATTGACAAGAACCTTAAATATTTTATACTTATTCTAAGCAATATTTAAAAGGTGGCACCATTTTTTGCATTAGCTGTTTCGTTTGTTTTGTTTTTTTTTTTGACATATATGATTAATTTTTGCTGCAAATTTGATCATAGTGAAAAGTTTTGTGAAAATTAATAATTATAATGTTTTTCGCGATCGCTTTATACAATTTTAATGAATCGGATGCAAAGCAGGCAAGGCAGGCAAATCTGCAAAGCAGGTAAAACTCCAAGATCCAATCCACTCTAAATTGCTCGCTTGTGGTTTTTTGTGTGCTAAATAAAATATAATTTAATTGATTTTAAATTCTTGCATTTGTTAATAAAATAATACTTACGATCTATTTTCTGCAACTTCCATGTCAACAAATTTCTAAACGATAAGTAAATTTTCATCGTCTATATTTGACGTTTCGTTAATAATTTTTTAATACATCAAGCCAAATTTTCACTACAGTTACGTTGTCGTTCATTTCTGAATCAGCTGTTCTCGTTGGGCTACGAAATTATTTTTACATCAAGCGAAAACAGCTGACATTCGGCTTTTGAACGAAGCCTTCGTGAAATGCACGTTACGTTTGTTTTACGGAAAGATGCTAAAATAACTTATTAATGACAACGAATGATAATATACCATACGCGATGACAGGATTTTTCAAAAATACCTCAAAAAAGCACAATTACTGTAAAGCTTTTGCTTCCAATAGTGTGGAAAGCTCAAAGTGTGCTTTTTCCAAAAAATGTTCTAAAATTGACATTTAAAGCCTTCTTGTTTATTTTTTTCGCACCAGTTCGTGCAGTACTTCAAAGAAAAGTGAAAAATGCCACTCAAGTGAGTTATTTTGCTTTATAAACATCAATAAAAAAGAAGATATAATTAAAAAAGTTCATTAGGTTACAGTTGTATGCTTACGCTTCGAAATGAAAATTTTCTATTTTCTATTTTCTCATTTTTATAATTTTTTTAAGTTTTTTATTTTATTTCTCTACTTGAGTTTATGATCATACTCTTCGCCACACCCAAATCCTTTGAATTTTTTTTTAAACATCAGAGTTTTCCGTCTAATATTATTACAAATTTATGCTAAAAATTTCAAAAATAAACTCAACGGACTCTGGTAGTGAACTTCAAATTTTGTTTTGAAATAAAAAAATTACAAGCATATAGAAATATTAAAAATACTAGTTGAATATTGTCCACTTGCCAGAATTGGGCTGTAATTCTATATTCATATCAACTTAAATTGAAATACATAGTTGAATTTACATGACTATTTGTAATATAACTTTTTTATTTGAAGCGAATTTGAATATATTTTAAAAATACATATTATTAGGTGGCAACCCTATTGTAAAAATTTTTATAATTTTGAAATTCTGACAACGGATTTGGATTCAGCGACCCATGTTTACCTAGTGCTCGTGCCAGCATCGAATTCGTTTAAATAAAAAAATTAGGTGGCAACCCTATTAACCATAGGGAATTTTAAAATTCTGACTTCAGATTCAAAATCAGAATTAACCAGAATTCAAAATCAGAATTCAAATCGACCCCCTAACAGTTTAAATTATGATTAAACTATTAAAAATAAATATTATTAGGTGGCAGCCCTATTATAAAAAATTTCATAATCTTGAAATTCTGACAACGGATGCGGATTTAGCGATCCATTTTTACCTAGTATTCGAGCCAGCACCGAATTCCTTCTCTGATACAAACCATCTATTGCCAGTGAACAAGTGAGTATCATCCGCTGCCTTCACCACTTCATGAACAATTAATGAATAAATGAAGAGCCAACGAACGACAAATGAAAAATTGAAGAAGAGATGAATAGCAACAGATTCTTCGCAAGAGAAAAAAATAAAATTGTAAACCACGGAAAACTGGTTTCCTCTTCTTCAGTTCATGAACAAAAAAAATCTGCTCAGCTCTTCACGAAAAAGAGCTGCTTACTTTGATCTTGCTTCATATTCTCAAATGAATGAATAGAAGCAGAAATGAGCAGTTCATGAATGAGCAAATGCGAACCCTGCTTGTACAATATTATCGAAAATACACGAACAATAAAAAATCCTCGGACACATATCTCCTATTTTTCGATATAGAATCCGTGAAAAAAGTTTCAGCAAAATCGGAGATGTGTCGGTTAAAAAGGTGTTCGGTTTGCCAAAGAATAACCCATATTAGGTTTGTAACATGATGCAAGAAATCAAGGTATAAGTGACGTCGACGTCGTTTGCTAAAGCTGTCAAACTTGTGAATGAGTGAAAGAGACAGTAAATTAATTTTGTATGGTTTGACAACTTAATTGTTGGATTTTTACAACAAAAATTCAAATTCGCTGTCACCTTGTTTTCTTACACAATGGGTTTGTAACATATGGGGGTTGGAATTAATTTTAAAGGTTTTTTTTCGGTTTTTGAGCATTTATTTAGAAACAACGGTACAATGTATATTATTCAAAGTATTGTCCATCGTTAGCTACAACATTTTCCCATCTTTCTGGCAGCATATGGATTCCACGCCGGAAGAACGATTCGTCTTTTGAGGCAATCCACGAATCGACCCATTTTTTGGTATCCTCGTAAGAAGTGAAGCGCTGCTCAGCCAAGCCATGCGTCATCGATCTGAATAGGTGGTAGTCGGAAGGGGCTATGTCTGGGCTATAAGGCGGGTGGGGTAGCACATCCCAATTCAGCGCCTCCAACGTTTCCTTGACGGTTCTTGCAACATGTGGCCGTGCGTTGTCATGTTGAAAAACCACTTTGTCGTGTCTTTTGGCATATTCCGGCCGTTTAACCTTTAATGCTCGGCTCAATTGCATCAATTGTTGTTGGTAGCGTTCCCCAGTGATGGTTTCGTTAGGTTTTAGCAGCTCTTAGTACACGACACCCTTCTGATCCCACCAAATACACAGCATAAGCTTGGCGCCATGAATATTCGGCTTGGCCTTCGATGTTGATGCATGGCCGGGTGGTCCCCACGATTTTTTTCGCTTAAGATTATCGTAATGGATCCACTTTTCATCGCCAGTGACAATACGATGCAAAAAACTCTTCCTTTTATGCCGTTGAAGCAGTTGTTCGCACATGCAAAATCGCCGTTCAACGTCTCTCGGCTTCAACTGGTACGGCACCCAATTTCCTTGCTTTTGAATCATTCCCATGGCCTTCAAGCGTTTGCCGACCGTTGATAAGTCGACTCCCAATGATTCTGACAATTCTTGAAGGGTTTGACACGGGTCTTCATCGAGCAAAGCCTCCAATTCCTCATCTTCAAACTTTTTCGGCTGACCCGGACGCTCTTTGTCTTCCGTATCAAAATCACCACTTTTAAACCGACGGAACCAGTACTCACAAGTAGAAATCGATGGAGCATAGTCCCATAAGCCGTAAGCCTCAGTAAGCGTGCGTTGTGCTTCAACCGCTTTTTTCTTCAAATGGAAGCACAAAAGTAAACCTTCCCGCAAATTGCGTTTTGTTGGAACGAAAGTCGACATGTTCACAGAGAAAAAAATATATGTTGTTTACACTTCAGTGGAATGACACATACTGAAAAATGAAGCTTAGACAATGTGCTTTGAAATGAATATAGTCACAGGTGTGCCCGATGCGATCTATTGATAGTTACGCCATCTCTTAGAAAACCTTTAAAACTAATTCTACATAAGTCTTTAAGTTTTTAACATAGCCTTATTTTTTTAATCCGATGTAGTTTAATTTTTCAGTTTGTATATGGTATATTTATTAACAAATTCTATAGGTTTATAAAAAATTCAATTTGAGGATTTTTTGGTTTAAAAATAATTGTGCATTTTCTGGTGTTGTTTGAAAATATTTTTTATAATTTGGCGCAAGAACATTCAAAGTTCACAACGATATTTTGATGAAGTGTTGCTTCTTTAAGGGAATTTCGCAATGTTGCTATTTAAAAGGAATATTACAGTAAAAAGTAAGGTGAGGTAGATGTTAAAAAAGTTTTTTCGCAAAATTTTTTTTTGTGTATTTTAATAAAATTACTATACAAAACGTTTATTTTAGAGTAAAAATTCATAATCAATGTATTTTATTCACTAATTACTGATTGCCTGTACGGGGCTCAAAATTACTGTAAAATACAGAAATTACTGTACGTGTAACATCAGTGCGTGTGACTCTTGGTAAAGCATGTCCATGACACAATAGCTGCGTTCCTTTCGCCTTAATATAATCGCGATAGCAAATTTTCTCAAAGGAACGGCAAGAAAAACGATTCGTAGAGGGCAGTATCGTTGCAGTCAAAATTAAATTCAAACAAGCAATCATGATACAATAACTATTAGGTGTCATGAGAACGTGTGTCGTTTAAAACTGTTGTGAACTGTTATGGTAGCAGTATCTTAGTGAACGATGTTTTTCTCTGAATGTGTTTTACTCTAAACGTCAGAAAAATGGTAATTTATTTAATTTAATTATTAATATTATGCAATTATATAAATAGTTTAAGTGCAATTGTTGGCTCCGCTCAGTGTGTCCAATCTGTGTGACACACGTGGTTTATTTTGTTTTCTTTTTTTTAACATTCGATGGTCGCAGCTCGTGAGAAAATAGGTAGCTGTCATGGGTACCTAATAGTCATTGTATCAAACAAACAAATAATTTAAAAAATTAAATGACAGCTCATAAAAATATGCAGGTGCGACACCAGTGTTTCAAATTTTTTAAAGGCTATATCACAATTTTATGTGGATAGCAAAAATAATCCTATTTGTTATAGGATTATTATTTTTGTTTTTGCTTTGCAATTAAAAAAAATTAATCTGGATTATTTTGAAGCGAATGGAACGCAGATAATGAGTTGAAGGTAGTATTAATCGAGCTGAAACAGCTGTTCAGCGTGGGCATATTGTCAAAATGAGGTGTCAAAATGAGGTGATGACATTTAACGATGTTGTTTTTCTTAATTAAAAAAGGGATTTTTCTTAAAAAAGGAAAAAATCTTTTTTAAAACGGCACATTTTACAGATTCAGTTAATGAGTCCATTTTAGCAGATTTTTAAAAACAAAAACCTGGAGGGTTTTGAACAAAATACATCACACAATATATACAATTATTTATCTCAGAAACTCTAGTATAAACATTACTTTTAAATTTAGTAAAATAACCAAATATTGCAAAATGTAACAACATTTTAAAAATATAAGTAGGTACTTATGTAGGAAAAGTTATAAAAATACATGAAATTTTTTAAACTTGGAAATATTACTTAATTTTTATATTATTTTAATCAATTTTTCAATGAAATTTAAAACAATCACTTTAATTTTATAAAGTGATAAAGTAATAAAGTAATAAGCTAAAGCTTTGATAAATCTGTTTAAAAAATTGTGGGAACAATGTGACCTCAAAATGCTTTCTTTAAAAAAAAATCCGTGTTATTTTTGTTTCGCTGTACATCGCTTGTTGTTGACATTTTATGCCCACAGCTTGGCAGTGCAGTCGCTATTAATAATACCTGATCAGTGTTGCCACGACGATTCTAAAAAAGTATCCATGAAAAGGTCAAAAAAGTATCCAAAAGTATCCACTTTTGGAAAAAATAGTATCCGCGTTTGATACGAATCCAATAATATATTCATTTTATTTAACACAAATATACAACTTTAATATTTTTAAATAATGAAACCCAATTTTTTAAGCTTCCATAACAATTTTATTTATTTAATTTTAAGTCTAAAGAATATTTTTATTATAATATAATAATGGGCAATAAATATGTATAATAAAATTAAAAAACAACATAAATTTCAGTGCTTCTGCCTTTTAAATGTGTTGCTATTGCCCTTTCATTAAATTTATTTTATAAGTATAATATTAAGACAAAAGCAGTATACAAAACAATATATAATTGCTTAAAAAAAATAATTAAGTTGTTTAGTTTAGTGTAAAATATATTATATGGGTTGCTATTGACTTTTAATTTTATAAGGCTTACATTACGCGTTGAAAAACAAAGATTTAATTTAAAACATTTATATTAAGAACTTGAAATTTTATTTACTTAAATAGAGCAAAAAAAAACATTATTCCAAATAATTTTTTTAATGCATCTTATTCTCGCTAGGTGGCGTAAAAACAAGTAGTCGTTCAAGTCGTTTGACTTGAATTTTTTGTAAGACAAAGTTTAACCTATTGACTTTCAAGGCAGCTAATAAACTTTCGAATTTCTTAAGGGGGAGAGGTACCTTTGGCGTTACTGAAAAATCACCTTTTTTAGACATATTTTGAACAGTTTACTAAACTTAAACAAAGCTGTTATTTAGCAAATTACGACTGAAATATAAAGCCCAAAGATCAAACTAAAGTTCAACAAATAAAAGATCCACTTCAAGTGATCTTTCAACCTTTTAAATACTTAGATATTTTTTTTAAATGGTGTTGCTTTAAAATCACCTGATACGAAAACTGCTCCAAGACATTTTGTTTAGTCTTTGTTCAAGTAAAAGTTACCTTTTTTTCTAATCTGTTTTATTTCTGTTTTATTGCATTGGGTGCAAACAAGGTGTGAGAAAAAAATGGTGCTTCGAGAAAATTGAGTCTAAGGTTTTTGAAAACTTGTTGCTCTAAAGCTAGTAGCTCAATTTTGCTGATTTCTTTTTTAAGTTTAATTCTGAAGTTTATTTCAGTGAATGATCAAATTTATTTATTAAATTTTTTAAGATATATATAAAATAAAAAGTCATGTCGGACGTTTTTTTTTCTGGAATACCAGAATTTTGGTTTTTTCTAAACTCAGAATTTGCGATCTAGGGAGCGAAGTAAGCAATTCCTGAAAAAGCAATTCATCGAAATCGGCCGACGAAATCAGATGTCGGCGGTTAATGGGTTAATAAGGGTACTTTACGGTACAATTTGTAATCGTAAAGAATCTTAATTACAGATTTTTTTAAAAAGTCGCTTGGATTTGGCAGACTTAAAATATTTTTCACAAAATTTATAAGTTGTTTATAAAGAGATTACTTTAATGCATTTTTTAATAAGAAAATATTGCTCAAAAATGTCTCAATGCCATCATTAACTTAACATTTTTTTGTTGAATTTAAGGGATTGCTTACTTTTTATATTTTGCAAACAAAAACATACATTCATATTTAAACAGATTTTTTTTAAAAAAGTGTCCAAACTGACACTGAGGCTTAAAAAAAGTATCCATCAATTTTTGAAGGAAAAAAGTATCCAAATAGATGCAATTGGATCCAAACGGCAACACTGTACCTGATCATTGTATCATGAGCATGTGCTTCAAGGGGTGCCGACCACTGATCTGCGCTCTTCATCAAAGCAGTGCTGCACATTCTGCATATTAAGACAATTTTTCCTTCAGTAAAAATGTATGAGTGTGTAACTGGCTGGTAAAAAGGGTTTTTATTATTTGGCGTAGCTACAAAAAGCGATGTTGCTGTGACGTATAATTCCGTCATACAACGCAAATTTGTTTGTTTGTTTTTGTTTAAACTTTGGGGTAAACGTACAACCTTTAATATTCAACTTTTGACTGTAACAAACTCTAATGTAAAATCGTTTGCTTAATCTTAATATGTTCTCAGATTTTTTCAAAAATTAGTCCTTGTTCCAAAATTAGCCTACTTTATTCAGAATTTCCTAATTTTTTCTTTCCCTTTTGAATTAGAAGCTTTACCTTCGCTTTGTAAGCCATTTTATTAAGTTTAGGAAAAATTAAAAATTATCCAAATTGGATCGCATTTATGACAGAAAAACTATTTTTTAAGCCAACTTTTGGCAAAACATTAATTTTTATAAAATTTATTTTACTTTGTTTTCTGATTGTTTACAGTGGCTTTAAAACAAAATTAGCTTATCGTCAAAGTGTATATGCGTTATTGGCTTAAATGCCCCTTGCCATCCGAAGAATGATATTCTACTAATAAGCGATATCATTCTTTAACATTCATCAATTATTCCTACGAATAACTTCTTAATTTCTTCCATTACATTCGTAGTATTTACTAATGGGTTCGTACTAGTTACGAATTAAAAATAATATAAGTAGGTAAAAATCGGCCTTTGTAGTCTAGTGGATAGAGCGTTAGACTATCAACCCAGAGGTCCCTGGTTCAAATTCGGGCTCAGGCATGGTTCTTTTCATTTTTTTTTTTGTTCTTTACTACATTTAAGAATTATGGAAAACTAAAAATCCACAACTAAATTGTGGAAAATGTGAAATTAAAGGACAGGAACAACTAAGGGCTGGAAATGCTTGCCGAGGTTAAGGTATAACACTAGCCTCGGTTAGAAAGCAATTCGAATTGCCTTTCACGTTTGTTTCGTCTAATCAATAATTCACGTATGGTTCCAATCAATTCCTCTAAAAAAATCTATCCCTTTGCTTTCAGGTCAAAGACCAAACCTTGTTTGTATAAGGCGCATGCCTTGGTTCTTTCATCTTTAAAAAAAAAATCGTTCGTAGGTTGATTCATAGAATGTACGAAATATTAGTTGAGTTGAAAAAATTTACTACCGAAATCGTTTAGCCTGGTTTTTGAACAAATGCCAAATAGAAAGAAATTTGCGTTTGCAAGGTGGCCGTAGCGTACTGGCAGAGTACGTGGCCTGTAATTTAAAGAACCGTGGTTCAAAGCCCAGCTCAGACAGAATGTTTTTCTTTTTTGGTACTAGGTATTAGTATCATTCGTAAATATAACAAATGTATTCGCACAATATACATTTGTTTTTGTATGAATACCAATAAAATATTCGTTATATGTGTTGTTTTAAAAAGACGTTATGACTTTTTTAAATTATGTTATCAATAATAGTTTTCTAACTTTTTCAGAAGCCTGATAAACCGACAAAATGAAACGTAGAAAAGCCAGTAGGACAAAACTTAAAAAATCGGGTCTTAGATCTGGAGTCATGTCATGGGATTTTTATATAAAAATTCCAAACTCTTGAAAACAATTCTGGGTAAGTTTATGCTAATGACGAAATTAAAAAAAATAGATATGTATTTTCTCCAAAAGTAGTAACAACGCTGCCATAGCAGACGCCATTGTTGTCTTTTATGCGCTTAATGATGATGACGATGACTGGATGTTGACTTTGTTGATGTAGTCTGGGCTAAAATGTATGTGTGTGTGTGTGTGTGTGTGTGTGTGAATAAGTGAGTGTAAATGGGTTCTGGTATACAGAAATGTACATATAAATAGATGGTATTCAAGCGAGAAGCACAACTAAACATTAAAAAAAAAGTAAAAACCACCACGATTGAAGCGAAGGGTGTGGTTAATGGGTGGAGTTTCAGCTGAACAGTGATTGAATTTAACCAAATTGTTACTACTTTTAATTCTGAAAAGTTTATAATTTAAAGATATGAAAAATGTTCATAAATTCTACGGATATTAAACTTTTACTTCTCAGCTGTAAATTATATTTTTCTTGAATTTTTCAAGGCAATTTTGCCGTTCTTAGATTTTCTATGAATAAAGTGAGGATGGTCACTGATTGTCGAAAAAAATTAATTTGATATTAATCTGAGTAAAAACTTTTGACGATATACAAAAATTAAACAAATTTAAATATATTCGCTATTGTGACTATTGCAATTTATATTGTTGTTGAACATAAGTACATTAGGGTGGGCCGATTTGATGAAATGAAGTTTAAACATAGTATTTTTATTTGAGGACAAAAAAGATTCACACAATATAGTATTTTTTTATCTATGAAATAACCCCCCATTTTGATTTTTTTTTTTTTTTGTAATATTTACAAAATTTTGCACTGGAGTCGCTCCTAATCGTTTGTTTTTTTCTAAACTGATGCTTACAATTGATTCCTCGGCTCAAAAATCTAACCATGCAAATTTTGAACGAAATCTATGGGTCAAAAACAAAAGTTACAGCCAGAGCTTGATATTTTGCGATTACAATTAATTTTCGATTACGGTTACAGTTTTTATAATCCAAAAAAAGCTAACGGTTACGATAGCTGTAATTGTGATGTAAAAAAAAGTAAGTACGATAACGGTAATCGAAATACAAGCAAATTACAATTGCGATCACTGTAACTGTAGTAGAAGGCTTTACTGACTACAAGTAAAGTAATTGTTGTCCAAGAATTTTGTAAAATAGATTCCGCTATAAGTGCGCATAAATGGAAATCTACCGCGCAGCGTACGTCACATGTGAGAATACATCCACACAAGAAAAACATACACAGCAAACTAAACTAACCCTGCAAGCATTTGGAAGACGATTGGAAGAGAAGTTGATTTAGCAAAGCACTTGCAATATGCCCAAGGGTTATTTGGAAGATGGATCGATTTCTGATCGCCCAAGCGATGAATGCGCGATTCACAAAAAATCTTCAAAATCTTCCTTCGCTCATTCTGGCGATCGTTGGAAGATGGATCGCTTTTCGATTGCCAAGCGATGAATGCGCGATTCAAGAAAAATCTTCAATATCTCCTTTCGTTTATTCCGGCGATCGTTGGAAGATGGCTTTTTTAATCGAATTTTGGAAATCGATCGTTGGAATATGGGGCAGGCTCTGAAAAATGTAGAATTTTTGAAAAAAACTAATTTTTTCTTGAATTGCTGCACAGTAGATCGTGTGGTGGACAAAAATTAAAAATGTTTTTGTCTCGAAACCCAACGAAATGGGTATTGTTGCAATAGAAATACTTTAAAAAAAGTCAATCCAAATAATAAGTTCAAAAAATTATATTTGTGGATTCTAAAACTCTTTAAAATTACTACTTTTTGACAATTTTATTGCTGTAGATTTTTTGTTTTTGAACTAATATCTAGGAAAAAATTTTAAAAACAATTTTAGTTTTTTTTATTTTCTTTATAAAAATAATCAAAGAAAAAACCGTTTTCATTTATTGAAAGAAAAAAAAATTAAATTTATTTTTCACAGGACATGGTCAAAAACATAAGCAATTTAAAAAAAAATTATACAATTGAAGCAGTCAAACAAAAAACTCCCACATTCATGTTTACAAATATCGTTTTATTTGTAAGAATTATTTTAGAATTATTTTAGAACGTTTTATTGTTTTGCAGTATCTGCAAAAAATTCAGAGGATTGTACCGATTCTTTGTGAAATCTCATTTTGATAAATGGTCCAAAATTAATATTTCACTCATATTCTTTATCGTATTAGACTAAAAGTTGGTAATTAAGTTCATATAGTTAATGTCAGCAAATATACTAAAAATGGGCGTGATCTTACTGGAGCTTCGCCCACTTCTAAGAAATTGTAAATAGATTACGAAACTCCTGGGCCGATTAAGCGAACATTTTGACAGTGGATTTTTTTCGAGTACGAAATGGTTTAGGAAAAAATTGCCACACCCCTTTCATCGCCTACAAATCAATAAAAAAGCTTTAATTCAAACTTAATCAAATGACTGCAAAAAATTAGAAAGTATTTACCCGTATCTCAGCATTTCTACTTTTATTATTTTTTCAAGAAAAGGTCTAAAATATTTACTTTTCTCTCAAAAAGGAGGCCAAAAGTGTTTTGTTGTAATAAAAAATTGTATTAAAATTCTTATTTCTTAAAATCTTTTATATGCTCTTTTAAAAATTTCATATTTCATAAACATTTTCATTGCATTTATTTTACTTACGTTTTTATTTTTTATTATTATTTTTTATTGTTAATAAAAGCAACGTTTTTATTACTTCGTGTATACACTAGGGCGCTTTTTTTTCTAAATTTTGGTGGGCTGAAGCGGAATTCGAAGGTTCGTCACAAAATAGAATTTTGATAATTTTTTCAGAATTTTTTAAAAAGGCTTTTTTAAAGGATTTTTTAAACGTCGTTTTTTTTTTAAGTAGTTCTTCAAAAAAATACTTGTGCTTTCCACCCAGAATAAGTGCCCAACTGCAAAATATAATGTTCCAATGATCTTATTTCGAGAGTAAAATTTTATTTTCGTGGTCTTGAAAGAGGGGTTTCGACTGTTTTTCTGGACAGGAGCATAAAAAAGGGAGTTTTTTTTTAAATTTTGCTGTATTTTTTAACCTTCATTTTCTATTAATTTTTGCTCATGAAATAAAATCTTAGTATGCAGTTTTAAACAGCATTCAATCTGTAGTAGTTAAAGTAAAAAAAGTTAATTTATCTTTTTCTTTTACCAAATTTATGCACATATAAAGTTTTAAAAACATATATTTTTCGATCGATTTATTAGTGTGAGCAACAATTTTTTTAATAACAGCTATAAAGCCTCTGGTATGAAGGTAGCCATGTATCACGAGAAAAAAAGTTTCATTTAAGCCAAAAACAATTTAATATAGTGAGTATTTTTTAATCTTTTTTTACTTTTTTTTGCAGCCGTACTCAACCACCTGTGTATATTTGATTTTACCTTTAACTAAAGTAGTCGATTGAGTTTTCGTCATTTAAAATTCTGATAAATTTAAATAAGCATCTTGTGACAAAATAAGCTTGCTTCTGAAGGTTAACTGTTTCAGCAAATAAAAAAAATAATCATAAAAGTTTTTGAAAGCAGAAATATGACTTCAGTCAAAAATAAAGGGATGTGGCATGTTGGAGAAACCATTCCTGCTTTATGTCGGTCAACTTCCCAGCAAAACAAGAGACTATTCGACCAATAAATAGACGGAAAAAAGACATGTTTTCAAAACTTTAAATGCGCTTCGGTAAAAAAATAAACTAACGTATTTTTCCTTTAATTACTTAAGATTGAAAATTTGGAGAAATTTAAGGTTAAAAAAACGCAGCAACATTTTTAAAAACCTCCCTTTTTTACCCCTGTCCAGAAAAACAGCCGGAACCCCTCTTCAAGCCAACGAAATTTTTAACATTTTACTTTCCAAATAAAATCGTTGGAACAGTATATTTTTCAGTCAGATACTCATAGAAAGCACAAGTATTATTTTAAAAATTACTTCTTTGGAAAACACGATTTTAAGCGTTCTCCAAACCTTTTTCAAAAAATCTGAAAAAATGTTCAAAATTCTTTTTTGTGACAAACTTTTGAATTCCGTTTCAGCCCCCCAAAATTTTGACAAAACAAAAAAGTTTACGCCCTAGTATAACCATTCAAACTAGGAAGATACAGTAAAAACACACCTTTTTGCAAGAGTTTTATCTGAGGATGAGATAGAAGCAACTCCCAAAAATTTTAGGTAAGCTCGTTTAAGCCATACCCTTGAAAAAAGTTGCGGGAAAACACAAATGCGAACCTAACTGCACGTATGATTATTTTGTCAGATCCCCATTTATCTTCAAAAAGAAAACCAATAGATAATTTTGCCGGGAAAAAACCCAGTTGTGGGATATTGCATAGAAAAAGAAAGCAATGAAGAAAAAAATTAAATCAAAGTTATAAATAATTGCTTTAATTTATTTAAAAAAATATTCTATCTTGAAAACTAAAAACGTTTTAAAAAAAGAAATACAGTTTTGAAAAAAATAAAATTTGGGCATTTTTGCCCAAACTCCTTCTTTTTTTGTCCATCTTTTGTATGCGCTCAGCCTACAGTGTGCCGTATGGAAACTGAAAATATTCATATCAGCACTATTTGCTTTTTGTTGACCGATTTGACAAAAAATGTCCCCTATAAAACATATTGTAACGTTCAACAAGGACGCTTCGCAACAAATCGCTGAGGAACCCTAAAAGCTATTCGTTTGCCAATCTTGACGGCGAATCGCCTAATAACACTTTTGCCGATTTGTGTACGAATCTTCTTAAGAATCGCTAAGGACTTCTCTTGGCGATACGTTTGAGAGTCGTCCCAGCGAGTTGCTTAAGACCCCTCTCGGCGATTCGTTAGCCCCTCTTCACAGCTAATCGTTTAGCTAATGACTCCCAAATGAGCTCGCCGGCGATTATCTCATCTTCCAAGCGATTCGGTGGCGATTCTTAAAAATGTTTGCCGGGAAGCAAATGAATCTGATTGGCTTATTGGGAAGCAAATGAAACACAAAGAAAGAAACAGTCAGACTGCTCACAAAACAATTCTAGCAACATAGCTGCTTTTTTTGTGTGAAGGGGTAAGCACGGAAGTTAACACCCCTATGATATATGAAATTGTTATCAAAGATTTATCAAAGTATAATATGTATATCAATATAACTAAACTGTTATTTTAATTATTATTAATCATTACATTTGCTTATTGTTAATTTCGACAAATTACAACTAAATAAAAATAAATACATATATACAAAAAAGTATTCGAAACTATATATATTTTTCCGGACAAGCGTTGTTTTTGGATATATGACAACGCAGAGCACAAGTGGCGTAAGTCCATTTTTATTTATTTTTATATATTTAGATGTTTGCAAAAATCCTTATACAAAATTCAAGGAATCAATTACCACTTTTGTTCATGAAGTAGATAACCAGCAAAGAATAAGCTATTCATATATCTAAACAAAATAAAATTATTTCCAGAAATGGTCAAGAAAATGGTTTACTTGTACAAAGTCTTGGACTTACGTAGTTTCAAATTCATACTTTGGCGATTTCCTTAAGAAATGCGATGTCTGTAGTAATTGTGGACTTACGTCGTTTGTGCTCCGAAAAAATGAGAGAATAAGTCAAAGCAAAAACAAAGTATTGCATATTTTTCATAAATAATGAAATGCAACAGTTTATAACTCGAAGCACTAAAAAATACTATTTTGTTGTTCACTTTTATGCTTATAACTTTATTTAGGAAAAAATTGAACTTGTGCTCTGCGCAGCTCTTATGTTTATTTCATTTAACACTTTCAATGGCTAGGCTAAACCAAGAATAAAATAATTTTTTCAAGGTAATATTCCTATCATTTAGGTCCTAAAAGAGGAAAAAATGCACCTTTGATTGATTTCACTACAAGGAAAAAACTGTTTTGCTCCTGTTCGGCACAAAATTTTTTTTTTTTTGTAATCTCTTGAAGGCTTTTCAGCCCTTAAGATCTTTGTATTTTTGACCGTTTTAATATTCTTCTCAATTAATATTCTTCTCAAAGTAATAAAAAGATAAAAAAACATAAATTTGATTTTTGTCCGCTTGGTTTTTTCTTATAAAATAGGCAAAACAAAAATTTTTTTTTGCTTTTCTTCGGCACTAAATCGAAAATCCAACCGACTTTATTTCAAATATCTCTCAAAATTTATTTTTCTCATGTTGGTTTATGTTTTTCATTGAACCAAACGATTTGATTTAAAAAAAAAATACGTTGCAAAATATATATAAAAATTTCTTTCTGAAGTGTCCAATATATTGGGTAAATCCACTGAAAGGGTTAAAAAACTAAGAATGCATAAGAAAATGAGGAGATTCTGAAATCAAATCCCCCTATAAAAAAATTATTACTACGTCTTTTGCAGCTTAACATTATTTTCTTTTCCAAAACTGACGTCACAAATACGTGTTCACTTAGATGGCGGACATGCGCATGACGGAACATTTTCTATATTATTCTTGATTGTTATCGATGAAAAATTGCTATTACGATTATTGTTATTATAATCAATATGTTTTTTATTATGATTACAGCAATCTTTAAAAACAAAATTGCGATAACTGTAGCCATAATTATTTTTAATTACTGCATAAATAATTATAACTTACGATGGCGCTAACAAAAAAAAATTCATGTGAAAGTCCAATTTAAATTACTAAAAAAACAAAGAAATTGCAGAAAAAATTTAAATTTAATTTTTTATTTGATTTCGAACAAAATGTTTTTCCAAGATATAAATCCAAACAAAATTGACGGCAGAGTAAAAAATAGTTACTTAGTACCTTTCATAATATGTACAGGGCAGGATTAAAAGCTTTGAAAATTGAAAACGTAAGGGCCCCATCACAAATTTTTAAAATCCAAAGATTCCGAAAAAGTATGTGCAATATTTTGCTTATTAAAAAAATATGTACGTGACCTGAAATGAAGAAAGTGATTTTGATTGAGTTGCATTTTGGAGTAACTTTGTTAGGACCCCTACTAGTATTGGTTTACTTTTCTGCGTCTGCGTAAGAATTTAAATTAAACTTGCACATTTCATTTCTTTGTGAATTAAATTAACAAACAAATATTACGATTGCAGCAATTGTAATTGTAACTTTTTAATAATAACGATTACTGCAATCGTAATAAAAAATATTTCAATTATAATTACAGTAATCGCTATATTTATATTTTAAGGATTACAATTATAATTTGTAATTCTAATTTACTTGTAAAAGTACAAAAGTAATTGATTACATCCCAGCTTTGGTTACAGCAAATCATAAGTAAAAAAACTGAGTTTATACTATTGTCAATTTACTAACACAAAAAGTAAGACATCTTAATGTATAAAAAAACAAGCACGTTGCTCCGTGCCCAACATCTCTCAAACTGTTCAGCCTAAAAGTATGCACATCTTAATACATAAAAGGAAAGTATGGTGCTCCGCTCACAGTATTTCTCAAACTGTAAATATTTTTGACAGTAAAGCACTTTTACAAGACATACTGTTCTCGAAAATGTTCGGCCTGAAAGTATGCAAAGAAAATATATTTGATACTTTTCAATGATAATATTGGGTTTTTACAATAGTACGTTTTTGATCTACCTCATTTGTAACGAATTTTAACGAATTTAATGAAATTCTTTTGATTCGATTTGAGTCGATTGTACCAAAATATATAATTGTTTCAGCCGCGAAACGTCACCTGAGTTGCTACGTATATGATGGTTGCAAAGCCAGTTTGAAAAGTTGTGTATGAATATTGAATATTGTTATATATGTTATTGTAACCAAACTCGGCTTTTTGCACTTTTAAACTTGAACTAATTTTTCAATACTGTTTCAATACGTAAAGTGTTATTTAAAGTGGTAAATAAATCAATAAAAAATCAAGCTTTAAAATGCGTAAAAAGTTCTTTTGGCAAATAGCTCTAAAAAGGAAGGCTTTTATACTAGTCTACTCTAGGCTTTGACATACCTAGTTGTTATGTTTAAAAACTCTGACTAATTTTATGAGATATATTTTTTTAGAATACTCCCACTTTAAACCGCTACGACTACGTTTAGGGGTACTTTTAATTTTTTTTTTAAATGGTGAAAAAAGACCAATAAAAAATGGTTCTGCGCAAAATGGCCCCAAAATGAAAAATGAAAAAAAGGATCCAAATTTTATATGTAACACAATAATACGAACAATTGAGGCCATATTTCCCATTTTTGCTTTTTTGGTGTGGTGCTGTTTTTAAAATCCCTATTTACAAAAAGTGGAGTTATTTTACTGCGCCTTAAATGGTTTGCCTTTGTACGGAATATTAAAAATAACATTTCGTATTGGGTAATTTGCATTTGAAAAAAATGCCCCAAATTTTTCATTTTTCGTTTTGGGGCCATTTTGCGCAGAGCCTTAAAAAAGGACGCCAGAGTGTTAAAATATTTCTTAAAAAATATCACTATAGATAGGTTTGTGAACACTACAGCTATGTCATAGGCATGTATAACGTAGTTGTCTTACCTTTTATGTTAAAAAAAAAATAAAATTGAGAATATGTACACAGCAAAAACAAATTTAATGAACAGCATACGCTAAAATTAATTCATTGATTTTAATGAAAAAATCATTGAATTTTAATGAATTGCTCATAGTTTTTAACGTACTGTTCATTGAAATCAATGAAGTTACATTCATTAAAAATGTCTAAATAAATATCAATGATTTGTTTTCATTATTTTAATGGATTCTTCATTGATATCAATGAAAAGTACATTGATTAAAGTTGTAAATCAAATTTTAACGATCCATACATTGATTTTTAATGAACAGTTCATTGAATTCAATGTTTAGGTCATTAAATGCCATGTATAGTTCATTAAATTCAATGTATAGGTCATTGAATTCAATGTATAGTTCATTGAATTTAATGTATAGTTCATTGAATTTAATGTATAGATAATTGAATTCAATGTATTGTTCATTGATTTCAATGTATAGTTCATTAAATTCAATGTATAGTTCATTAAATTCAATGTATAATTCATTAAATTCGATGCATAGTTAATTCAATTCAATGTATAGTTCATTAAATTCAATGCATAGTTCATTAAATTAAATGTATTCATTTCATTAAATTCAATGTATACTAATTTATTCGCTTCCCAATTTTGTTTGAAGTAAAACGCGAAGTTGTGAAGACGTGTGGCAATTGTGTGTGTAAATTTTAGATAAAAGGTGATAATAAATCAAATTAAAAGTGAAGAAAATGTTGTGCTTTGAATGTAAAAGAAAATGTAAATCTGTTGAATTACTATTAGTATTAGTAAATACATAGTAGGAAATATACCTGGCATTTTAAGTGACTGCTGCCATCATTTTCAAAAAATTTTTACATTTTTAAAGGATGAAAACCACATAAAAGATAAAGCTGTGCGGGAAAAGTTGGCAGAAATTGAAGATTTCACTAATTACAGTGGTAAGCTTAATTTTTCTCGAGGCAAAATAAATAAATAGTTATTTTTTTCAATTAATATCTTTCCAGCCTTCATGGATATTTGGTGCCCACTCAAAACGTATGCAGTAAGGACAACTTTGGAAGAAAAACTTTCCTAAAGCATACAATTACCAGTTCCCAAGAGGCATTCGTTTTTGTTGGAAGCAGCATCCAGGAAGTCGAGGAGCATATTGAGTTTTTAAAAATTAAAGGCGAAAATATTCAATCAATAATCCTTGCTGTTGGAGAGAAGAACTTCTCCTCATTCCAACAATTTTATGTGTTCATGGATGGTGTAAAATTTCAATTTGCTAGTTTTATTAGAGCCATAGATGTGTGCTTTAAAATTTTTCAATTATTTCAATTAAAATATCCTGCGGCATGCACTCTCGTGTGGAAGTTTATTGCCGTATATTTTTATAAATTTAAAAACTATTCAAAATCTTCGAAAATTTGTGTATTAATTGACTCTTTAAAATAAAAAAATATTGTTGAAATTGTAACTATTTCCTTATTTTAAAAATGTTTAGAGAGGGATTGATAAATAATTCGTTGAATTTAATGCATAGATCATTTATTCCAATGAACTAAATAGATTAAATTTAATGAAATATACATGGAATTCAATGAACTGAATACATCAAATTTAATGAACTGTACATTGAATCCAATAATCTAAATACATTAAATTCAATGAACTTAATACATTAAATTCAATTAACTATACATTAAATTCAATGAACTATGCATTGAATTCAATGAACTTTAATACATTGAATTCAATCAACTATACATTGAATTCAATGAACTATACATTAAAGTAGGGTTCATTGTAAGGTTCATTGAACTATACATTAAATTCAATGATCTATACATTGAATTCAATGAACTAGACATTGAATTCAATGAACCTTACATTGAATTCAATAAACTTTACATTGAATCCAATAAACTTTACATTGAATTCTATAAACTTTTCATTAAATTCAATGAAAAAATCATTAATTTTTGCGTTTTTTAATGAACGTTTTCATTGAATTCAATGAAGTGTACATTGATATTCAAGGAACCATTCATTGAAAATCACTAAGTTTAATGAACTATTCATTAAAGTATGAAGAAAATTCATTGAAATCAATGACCACAGTTCATTGGACGAAAATCAATGAATAATTCATTGAAATTAATATAATGTATTAATATAATGTACCTTTTCATTAATATAATGTACCTTTTTGGTTCAGTGTAGTAAAAATGCTATTTTTTACTTTTGATTTTTGCTGTTACTTCGTTTTCGACCAATCTATTTCGTTCAAAATTTGCATGGTGAAATTTTCAGAATCGAGGAATTAATTTTTGGCATTAGTTAAAAAAAAAAAGATAACAAACAAAACGAAAAATTTATAAAAAATGTTGAAAAGCAGTGGGAAAAACTTATCCCCACAATTCTTTTTGTCCTCAAATAAAAAATTCATGTAAAAACTTAAATTTATTAAATCGACCCACCCTAAAGTTCATGAGCAACTTTTACTCTGTAATTTCTGTATACCTTTCGAAAACAAAGAACAGGTGGGTGGTTTTTGTGCGTCACAAGGATGCATCCACAAACTCTAAGGATGCTGTTTGTATACTTTTACTTGTAAATCTGAATACATAGATTTTTTTTTCTTCTATACAGATTCACTGGAAGATCAAGAGGGTGGAGCTATGTACATATCGTGCGATGTCTCAAATGGAGGTCCTGTGGAACCAGAAACGGGATACGTTCCCAACAATCCATTATTCGGTCTGGCGTTGGATAGCCCACAGGTATATTTAAAACGGTTCGCGACGGTTAAAAAGTTTCCAAAGTGTTTAGGTGTGAAAGTATAGAACTAGAAGTTATTATTTAAGTAAAAAGAATTGCCGGTTTATTTTCAAGCAAAGCTATGTAAAATTTCGGGGTGATTTTAAAATTTCAGTGTATTGGAATTTTTGTTATATACAAAAATTATTACAAAAGTGTGAGTTATTTTTTACACTGCAGTCATTTCTTATAAATTTAAAAAATTTAAGTGTACAAAATACTTCCGTTGGTATATTTAATAAACATTAAGTTTTGAAAGTTGCAAAATATACTGAAGTCGGTTTTTTTTGTTTGTTTTAAAAACTCATGTGTAAAGAAGAAATGCTTCCGTCGGTATATTTTATACACATTAAACCTAAAAGTGAAAATACACTGAAGTCGTGTTTTTTTTAGTTTTAAAAACATATGTCTACAAAAATTCTGTGTGTATTTTATACACATTAAATTTTACGGAATTGTTTGTATCAAAAAATACATGTGTTTTTCACTATATTTTATAACTTTAATGCTAAACTTCTTTGTGTCAAATCATGTTGAATCTAACCCTTTAACTTTTTGTTCGGAACATTTGAGACAGTGCGTGCAATAAAAATATTAATATTAAATATTTCTTTTTAATTTTAAAGTAACTTTTTAATTAAGTCGTTCCCTCCATTTTCAGGAATCTTTTCATAAAACGTTTATTCGAAGCTTACACTTTTCTCATAATCAGCCCATCGGAAATAATTTTTCATGCGGAATCAAAAAAGGGAATTTTAATTTTTAAGTTAAAGCTCAAGAACATTTTGTAAATTTTTAATGCAAATTTTTTCGTCATTAGTTTATCAACAAATTTGCATTAAAAATATTCAAAATGTCCTTAAGTTTTATCTTAATAATGAAAACTCCCTTTTTCGATTCCACGTCAAAAATTATTTCCTATAGGTCTGAATGTATTGATATTATCTGGAGGAAAAGGGTTAAAGCATAAAATATAATTTGAAATAACCTTTTGTTTATTTCATTAAATCAACGAGGCGCGTAATTTTTAAACATGTAATCCAAAGGAGTAGCCATTTTTCTATATATTTTTTATTACTAAACATTAAAAAACATAAAAGCATCTTGTGAAGAAAAAATTATTTTTTTTATATCGAGTTTTATTTTATTGAACTGAATTAATATAATTAAATAAAAAATACTTTCTTGTTTTTGCAATAAAAAAACAAAAAAAAAAATGTAATTCTGTAAAAATTGTTCGTGTATTTTGTGTGCTTGAAGAGTGTTAAGTTTACTCCAACACGTTGAGTAAAAAATTTGTCTAGAAAGTATGGAAAGCATCCCAAAAACGAACTGTAAATTTTTTGACGCAAGGCGCGAGCGTAAACGATATTTCAATACGTTGTGTAACAATTTGTCTAAAAAGTGTGAAAAATATCCAAAAATATATAGAATGATACTCTATGATGTATCTGATGTTGTGCAAAATTTGTCTTATATATGTGGAAAAAACCTAAGGAATAGGTATTTTATACACAAGCGAAAGTTAAAATTGTACATAAAAATATAGTGTAAAAATATGTCTAATTTGTGTAAAAAACACCAACAAAAACTGGGTAAAGAAACCAGTGTATTGCAAGCTCAAAATATCGGCTGAGTATCTTCCATTTTCACCAATTATCTATAAAAAGGGATTCACAAAAAAGTGGTTTCTACTGAAATTATACTGACTTATACTTGCATACAGGCGCGTGCGCCGGGGGTTTTGGGGGTTAGAACCCCCACCCCCCGAAATGAAAGAATTTTAATGAGCTTCGAGAGAAACACTCAGCACAACATGGTAGCCGTTGTGTGTTTATGGTCTCGACAAAGATCTTTAGATGACATTTTACACTGAAAAAAAAATAAAACAGACTCAATTTAAAACATTTATTGTGGAAAGACTATAATATATAGACTTAAAATTTTTTAAATAAACTGAGAAAATATGTGTTAAAATTTAATGGAACTGTGTTAATATTAAATGAATTGGTTTTTGAAATAGAGCATGAAAAAATTTAATTTAACGTAAACATTTGCGTTACAGTACAGTTAAATTAAAAACAAAAGTTTTTTTTCAAAACAATGTTTTTAAATATACTTTTATAGTAAACATTAACAGTTTAAAAACATTTGTTTAAAAGATATTTTTAAACAAAAACTTAAGTATTGAAAACAAATATTTTAAAACATAATTTTAAAATACAGTACTTAAATTAAAGTCAATAAAATTAAACTGCCCTTTTGTCGATTCCATTTTTTTAATTTGTTCGAGTTTTCGACGTTATATTCGCAATTAGCGACCCCCGGAACCTCTCGAATTCCATATTTTAACTCCATTCGATGAAGTTTGGGTTTATTGCGGCTTAAAATATTTAAATATTTTAAACATTAAAGCATTAAATTAGTTTTTATTTAATCTAATGTTAATTATTTGTAAAACCGATTTAAAAAATATTTTCACACAGTCAAATGTAAAATCGGGGATTTTCTCAACTTGGTCTCAAATTATCTGGCAATTATTGTTAAAGATTCTACTGAACATAATTTTTCAATTCAAACTCAGATAGCGACGTATTTTTTGTTATTGTAAAGAAATTATAAGAGAAAATTATAAAAGAAAATAAATGAGTTTTTAGTTGAAAATTTAATACGCTTATTTTAATTTTTTTTTTTGTTGAAACGCAAAAGCGTTAAATTTATATTTTAAAATTTTCTGTTTAATTTTAAAGTATGTTTTTATTCTCAGTGTAAATAATATAAAAATATTCCAAAACGAATTTTTTGTTTGTTTTTAAATGCATCTTCTTCTCGATGGGTGGCATAAAAAAAGCAGTCCTTTTCAGCCGGCGTAAAGATATTTTGGTCCCAATTTATCGAAAAAAAAAATCAAAGTGCTTTTTAATAAGGATACTTGTAGCTACAATCTTTACTAGAATTATTAAGTTTAGCCCAAAAGGAAAAATTTAGAACGACTTTTTAAAAAATGATGTAATTTTCAACGCTTTTGATCTCCGTAGCGGGGGAAAATTGTGATCAAAGCTTATAATACAAGTTAAGGTTATCGTAATCTTATTGATATGCACTTTGATTTTTTTGTTTTTGATAAATTGGGACCAAAATATCTTGACACCGGCTGAAAAGGATTACTTGTACTTTGAAAAAATTTTTTATTTTATTTACATAAAAAATGTTTTGAGTTTCTTTGTTTTATAGTCTTTTTACAATAAATATCAACGCTAGTTGAATTCGTTGAAAATGTTTTTACGCCATAACTTCTGAACCCTTAAAGAACACACTTTCATTTCATATCTTTGGAAAGGTAATGGAACGTAAAAAAAATAAAAATAATGAAAATGAAAAATTATAGCGCCTGTTGCTGGCTTGGTATTAAACTTTGAAATTAATAATGGGTCGGGTAACTGCACTTTTTTGAACAGTTTAATATTTTTCCGTCAAAATAAAATTTCCAATGATATCCTATTTACGAAAATCGCATTTAAATTGTGCTACGTTGTCTTAAAATACAACGTGAATCAAAGTAACTGTCGCACCTATATTAATACCAATTACACAAAAAGAAGCAACACTGGAAAACATATGTGGTTTTTTACGACTCTGGCATAAATTGTACACTTATTGCATGAACCGTTTCAAAAGATTTGTCGATAATAATAATAATTTTGCGAAAGGAAATAAGTGCACAGATTATTGCCTTAGGCGGCACGCAGGTTGGTTGCAGTAACATATTTTCCGACAAAAAACTCTTGTTTTTGCAAGCAAGCCACAACTCGCAAAATGATAGAGTGTACGCAGCTTGCATGGCAGATATTTCTAAAGAAAAAGAAAACAATGAAAGATTTAAAAATGTTTCGTCAATCATGGGGAGCTTTCTCCGAAAAAGGCAAATTGCCCCTTCTTCTTACCGAAAAAGATGTTAAAATAATTCGGAATATTACTGAGAACATGTTTTAAAGAACTATCTTATGCGGCATGCCAAGCAAATTTACAGAGAAGGTCACTTTTGTTTTCAGCAAGATTATTTTCCAGCACAAAAGGCAAAAATCGTTCAAAGGTGGTGTAGAGCAAATTTGCCATGTTTTACTTCTGTTGAAGGAATGCCCTCCGTCATCCCCAAACCTAAGACGCCGGATTTTCCTATTTGGGGTAAAATGCTGAGCAAATTAACGAACATAAGCACATGACGGTAAATAAACTTAAGCGATGATCAAGAAAAATATCAGATGATATACTTGAAAACCAGATGCGTGCCGCATGCTCGTCTTTCAAAAATTTTTTTAAACTTTTAAAACAAATTATCGTGTAGATTCTGTCAAAGATCTTGGTATATGCATGGATTCTAAGCTATCGTTTAACGTTCATATTGATTACATTTGTAAAAAAGCATCTTCTATGCTCGGGTTTATGAAACGCTGGGCCAAAGAATTTAATAGTATGATCACAACTACAACGCTGTATTATGCAATTGTGCGACCTCACTTAGAGTATGCAAGTCAAGTTTGGTCCCCAAGTTACAATGTACATGTTGAACGTATAGAGAGAATCCAAAAACGTTTTGTTCGGTTTGCTCTAAGGGGCTTAAGTGCAACTGATACTTTAAACCTTCCTCCTTATGAGGATCGTTTAAAACTTTTAAAAATGCAATCTTTGAATGAGAGAAGGAAGTCTGCAGATATCGTCTATTTACACCAACTCATAACTGGTGTATTCGATTCACCAGAACTTCTAACTCTTATAAATTTTAACACTAACCGTAGAAGCAGTAGAAATGCTAACAATTTAATTTACTTACCTTTTAGTAGAACAAATTATATGGCTACTGCTCCTTTACATCGCATGAGTACCTTTGTTAACAACTGTAGCTTTTTTGATGTTAACTTATCGAAAGGTCAACTCAAAAGTAGATTGAAAACTAATGTATGATTAGATCTATGTAAACGCATGGTTAGTTGTTATGTCTTGTGTTGTCCCTGAGCCAAACCCATATTATGGTGGGTAAATTTTTCTCACTTTGGATTGTTTTGGACCGCTCTTATCGATATCATTGGGGCTATTCACGGTTTGAGCGTACTTTTAACAAATCGTATTTATAGCATTTGTTATTGTTCGAATTGTGAGCATCTCGCCATGTGACTGTCGTATAAAAAGACTGTGCAACTCTATGACGTATGTGATTATGCGGCTGTAGACAGAGCATAAAAATACGAGGTACAAAAAACACGTCCAAGGGCTGCTTTTATTTACGAGTGCCTGCGTATTTGCATTTGTATGCAAAACAACAGCAAAGCAAAATGCGCTTTCGTAAATTGGCGTACAAATAGCGGATCGAACAAATGGCAGACCAGCGTATTCGAACTGTGAATGGCCTTATTGAGATGTTTTGATGTTATTTGGGCTGGTTCTTAAGATGATCCAATGCGGAGAAAGTGCGAAAAAGCTGTAGTAGCTGAACTCTATTGTTATTGCATGTTTAAATTATGGGTAAAAGATTCGAATTTAATGGTGAAGAGTTAGTTATAAAGAATGTTTAAAATAAAAAATAAAAATTTTTGTTTAATAAAGTTTACACAGTGCTTTTGATTTATGGCATAAAACAAGTACGAGAGTTATTTTGATTCACGCTGTAGATGCTATTTTGGCATTCAGGTGGGGTCCGCGAAAAAAAATCTCAAAACCTCAAACTCCGGATTTGGTTTTCTAAACAATAAACTGATCTTAGCACAAAATTTGAGCCAAATCGGAGATGGTCAGTGTAACTGATATTACAATTCAATGTGAAATGGGCGACATATTGAAAACAATTTGTTCCTACTTTGACGAAATATGTTTAATTCCAAAATTTCTTATAACATAGTGTTAAAAATTGGTTAAAACATTGCTTGAAACATGTTTTAAATTTTGAATGAAAAATCATGCATTGATATTAAAGGCATTGTATTGAATTTAAAAACGTGATAATTTTTCCAGTGTATAAATTGATTTTGATCAATGTTTTGTACCCCATATTTGTAGGCACTGCTGGAATCAGACAAATCGACCTGTAACGTTTATATACACATACGTTATATGTATATCCATCAACAAGCCGATTCCTGAAGATTGGTGTAACTTGCCAGTTTCAGTCGCTTCGAAGACTCAAAACATGCATGAGAAGTAAAACTGGAGAAGAAATGCTCGATGGGTTAGCTCTTCTAAATGTTCACAGGAATGTGGAAGTGACCACGAAATAAATGCACTTCCCAAAAAAAAAAATATATACTATAATTATGTATTATACAAAAAAAAAGTCTAAAAAATAAAATAGAACCCCCCGAAATTTTTTTCTGGTTACGCGCCTGCTTGCATATAATACTGCATATACTAGAAAAACACAAATTTATCAATTAAAACAGCCTTTGAAAAAAATTATTTTTAGAAGCATTTAAAAAAAAAATCGCTTGATTATTTTCAATTTTATTTCAAAAAAATTTTGTATATATCTTTCAACATCATTAGCAATCTTCGTAAGCCTACGTGTATACATAATTTAAATACTCATGACATCGTTATTGGTTTGTTTTTTTAGTAGTGCACAAAAAAATACTAAATGACGGATCTGGTGTAAGTGCAGCGTTGCCAGATGATTAAAAAAAAACTAAATTTTAAAAAAACTATTCTCAACAAAAAACTGTAAAGGCCCAACCAAGTTATGCTTAAAAGCAAATAAAAGTCTCAGAGAAAAGTTGACAAAAAGCATGATTAAGTAGAAAAGTCGCCCAAGTTGGCAGATTTCATGCTTAACAAAATGTCAAACGTTTACAAAATATTGACAATAATATAATAAATAAGTTCAAAATTCTTTGAAATATTTGTTGAAGTAATGCCCGTCAGCTTTTTCATACATGTTTTTATGTTTTTTAGCAATTTTTAGGAGTTTATCAACAAAATTGGGATCTGCATTCATTTTGAATAAATAAATTAACGTAATTTTTTCAATTGACAGATAAAAAAAAATTGTATAGATATGTTAAAAAGAGTTGCCATCAACTAACACAAAAAAATGTTTATTGTGCTGTTTGGCATATGAGCTGTGGCAAACGCAAAACTTCTCAGTAAAAATAAACACATTTCCCATGATTTAAGCAAGCAAATATACACAAACAAACAAAAAACAATATTTTACATTGAAAAATTTGGCATACAAATAATTAAATTTAATTAAACGCATTCTCAATACTGTTAGCAACCCTATTCTGCTTAGCAAACTACGATGTCAAGCGCTCTCTCTCTCAAGTCCCAATCAAAATAGACGTTTTGCTCCGTAACGAGTAAAAACGCAAGTGTTTGGTTAAATGCATTTTAATGCTGTTATCCAAAATGAGCAAACGTAACTGAACGAAACTAAACGAAATAGTTTGACAAAACGTATTATTCCGCAAGAACCGAACTGCTAGCGTAGCAACTCGTCAACAACAGCTGTGCAGAGTGCGTTTTTATTTTATTTTCATCAATTTGTTTCAATTTCGCCATTATTTCACTCATTTTTCACAAATCTTTATTAAAAATTACAAAAAGCACAATATAAATAAATAAATAAAACTCGATTGCCTACTGATCAGCTGTTTCAGACGAGTTGAGCAAATCGTTTCATTTTGGGTTAAATCCGTAAACATCCGTAACGAGTGCAGACGTTCGTCAAAATGCTATCGTCTCGTTTCGTCTATTTTGGTTGGGCCTTCAAGTTTCAAAAAGTAAACGAAAGTTAAAAAACTGAACGAAAGGAATACCTAGACAAAACTTGGCCGACTTCATATGTTGCTGTGTAAGTGCATGCTCTTGCTTTCAAACTTTTGTTTGCTTAAGCACAACATGGTTGGGCCTTAACCCTAAAAAACGAAAATTAAATTTTCAGATTTTTTTTTTTAATTTATTGCAATTAAATTAATAAACGACAACACTTCATTTACAAAAGCATAAACAATAACATAAATAGTGTAAAAAAAAATCTTTAATAGAAATGGTATTCATCTAAGCACGCGAATTTCCCACTTGTGCGAATGTAAATTTTAAGTGGCAGCTTTCATGAAAGCACCTTCTTTTTTCTGTGCAATTTTTGACAGTTGAAGAATATTTGAAAAAAATGTCAGTTTTAAAATATAAAAATGCCAAAAATAAGCGAAAAAAACAAATTAAATAAAATTGGCTGAGTTCCTAAATGCATTAATACAATGCAGTAGTGTGTTTTATTTTGGTTCGAAACTTTTAAACCAAAACTGCGCAACCATACTATTCTTAAGAACATCAACCAGAGTTGTGTAGTTTTCGTATTTAAACTTAGCACCAATTCGAAATAAAACACACTGTTTTTCCAGATACTATTCTTAAGAACATCAACCAGAGTTGTGTAGTTTTCGTATTTAAACTTAGCACCAATTCGAAATAAAACACACTAGGGCTATTCCCAGTTACGGGCAAATAGCTTTGCAAATGTATGCCCTACCAAATATTTGCCATCAACTGTGAGCACACTTTTTAGAACACTGTTGCAAACAAAACTCACAGCTGTTTTGGAGGAAAAAAAAAAACAACACGAACAGTATTTGTGGTGTTTTTCATTACTATTTATCAAAGTGCATTATTTATCACAGTCAGTTCCATATCAGAGTCTGTTAATTTTGTTTTATTAGCGGCGTTTGGTTAAAATGTGACAGCTGATTGATTGGCAAACAAGTTTTGCCCATGCTCGACTGTTTGCAATGCGATTTTAGTGTTGCAAATTTGACACAGTCGGGCAAATGCAAATCTGTACATTTTGTTGTTGTGTTGAAAATATTTGCCATCATATTTTGCAAATGCCACGATGCCACGCTATTTGCCCGTAATCGGGAATAGCCCTACTGTTTTTCCTGATAGTTAAAATCACAGA
The DNA here is from genome assembly GCA_963920525.1 of Dichetophora obliterata. Lineage (NCBI taxonomy): Eukaryota > Metazoa > Arthropoda > Insecta > Diptera > Sciomyzidae > Dichetophora > Dichetophora obliterata. The sequence goes on from OY986435.1 coordinate 307,980,860, forward strand.
AGAAGAAGAAAAATGAGTTGACTTCGGATTTGCACAAGTTTTCTTGACGATTTGGCAGCGTATACTTATTAGGTTTGTGCAAAAGGTTTTCCATATGATTTTTGGCAGTTCATTTGCGAAGTTGGAAAAATGCACAATTTGCACAGTTTTCGAGGGTTTCGCGTGTTAAGATGAATACTCTTAGTAAATATTATTACTTTTGAATAGCATTTCATCACATTTTTTTTTTAAATTTGATTTAATTAATTTTCGTAAATTGACTTGAATTGATCATGAATATGTTTTCCCAGGGAATCGGTAAAAGGCGTTTTTATTTTTAAGATAAATTCACGAACATTTTGAAAATTTTTAATGCAAATTTGTTCATCAAACGTCAATATTCATAAATGTAAAAAAAAGTGAAATCTTTATCTGCTATCTTAAAAATGAAAACTCCTTTCCCCGATTTCACTGGAGAAAAGTTTCATAATTGGTTAAATCTGAAAGTTTAAAAAACTGTAACTTACAGTTAAAACTGTGGATATGGCAACGCTGTGTTTATGTACTGAGAGCAAGGCGTGCCTCAAAAAACTTTTAATGCGTCTTTTGAATACAGTACTTTTTTTAGGTCAAAGGATATGTAAAAAAAAATTGTTAAGTGCCTCTTTTCAACCCATTTCTTGTGATTTTTTTTACATGATTATAAAAATAAAAAATTGAGAACCTTTTTAGAAGTTAGCATTCAATAAAATTGCATGTTTCATTTTTCAAACGTCCCTAAAAATCGCGAAATCTAGTACAAAAAAAAAGACTGATTCATGTGTAAACTAGTATGGAGCTCTTTTAAAACTTATTCGAATTTGTATACTGAATTTAAGAAAAAACCACACGATTACTGAGAGTTCAAAATTTTTTACGCGCTGTTCAAACGTCTCAAATTAATAGCCCTATTACGATTTACAACCAAACTGAGTTGGGTTGTCTACAACTCAACTCAACTTAGCACACCACTGGAATATTTGTTGGTATTATGGCTTACAACCATTCTAAGTTGAGTTGTATGGAATGCTTTCAAAAATTGTAATAGAATTTAATGCAATTTTGACAGCCGAATATACAAAAACAGCTTTTTTTATTTTCACTGTTTTATCTATTAATGCAATTGAACAGGGTTTAAAGAAAAAGTTTCAAAGAAATTTTACAAATTTTTTCAAAATTTCTATTTGGTTCTTTGTTTGTGTTTTAATAGCATTGAGAAGATCTTTCTCAATGCTGTGTACTTTGGTAAATCGCCCACGCCTGGGATTTGGAACAGTTTGGCTAGGTTTTGAAGATTGGCTAGGATTAGTAAGCGATCGGTGATGCGATATGTAGGTGAACGGCTTAGATGTGCAGGTGATCGGCTAGGATGCGCAGAAAATCGGTTAGGATGCGCATGAGATCGGTTAGGATGCGCAGTAGATCGGATAGGATGCGCAGTAGATCGGCTTTGATGTGCAGGAGATTGGCTGGAAAGAAGTGGAGATCGGCTTGTGGTTTCAGCACATTGATTGGGCAGTTGGCAGTTCAAGTGGTTATAATCATTTTCAATTTAATCAGCATTTGAGGATTGAAATGTGAAATTAAAATGTGAAAGGTCTGCCTGGCGGTGTTAAAGTATTGTGGAGTTTAGTCAAATCGGCAACACTTCAAGTGGAGTCAAACTAATATCTTGTGACGGACCTCCTCCTGTTGCGGAAATATTTGTTTTGTTGTTTACCAAATTTCTTTTCAAGTTGGTATAGTTGTTTAATATTTTTTATTAACAAAATAATGTTTTTGCAAAATTTTCTTTTATTTATTTTACTTATAAACAAACCCTTTGCCATTCCTGTGGTGAGCGTGTTGGAGGCCCGATGCTATTGAGCTCAACAGTAAACATCCCACAGCTCATTGGTCAGATGCTTGCTAGATCCAAAATGCCCTTTTACCCCAGTCACATCTGGACACTTCTCTAGCAACGAAACCATCCTATCAAATTGTTTTTTGGTAGTTACTTTCCTAAATATTATTTATATTAATTAAAATCGGTTTTTATTAATAATTGTTGCAACTTACAAGTTATTTGCCACTTTTCCTTCATAACACAACCAGCAGACAACCTCACAAATGCCGTTGTAAAATTTTGACACTTGACACAACCGCATTCAAGTTCGGTTGTAATTCATAATGCCAAAAAGTGTACATACACAACTGGAAAGACAACTTTGCAGTTAGAAGTTTGGTTGTGTTGTAAATCATAATACCGATTTTTATTTGACAACTCAATTTTAAGCAAAGTTGTAAACCATAATAGGGGCATAAGATTCAGATAGATAATTCCGTTGTATAGGTACGAGGTGGCATGTTTGATGGTATCGCTAGCTCTATTGGTGTGGCGAGGCTGGGTGTCCCGCAACTGAGTGCAACTATTTACGGAGGTGAAAGGTGATGTCGAGTTGAGCAAAACATCATATGAGAGGGGGGGTCTATTTTCACACTCTTAGGAGCTACAGGCAGAGTTGCCAGTTTGGTAATTAATTACCAAATTTGGTAGAAAGTTTTTGACTTGGTAATTTGGTAATTTTTTTATAGTTTTGGTAACTTTTTTCCCTTTAGTTTTTCCAAAAAATTCAAAATAATCAGTTTGTTTGTTTGCAAGATTTATATTGTTTTTTTCCTTACTAAGTTTCCTGAATGTTCTTGAGGTTTATCTTAAAAATTAAAACTACCTTTTTCGATTCCACGTGATAAGTTATTCATGATAAGGCTGATTAGGTCTAACCATTTTTGTAAACAAATTCTTTTTCGTCATTTATTTTGAAGATAATGGCCCTTAAAAATCATAAATTTTAAAACTTTTTCGTAATAAACATATTTGCTACCGTGAATTGTCTGAATCATAAAAATTTTTTTGTCTGTGGAGTTAGGAATACATTTTACCTTTGCAAATATTGCGGATAATTCCAGATATATTTTGAAATAACGAAAATTGGCCGCATTCAGCGCAGACAATAATTGGCAACTGCTGTGTAAAAATTCGCTGAATGGTACAAATTTGGTAGCGCTAACTAAAACTGATAAAGTAGCGAACGCCTTTTAATCGAGCGAACAAATTCTATGCTACATGAACACAACTGTTTGCTAAACTGTGAGATGCTGTTACTGACTCTGTTAAATTAATAAACGCAGAAAGAAAGCAGCAAATTTAAGTGAGAAACCTTTGCAATTGATTGAATTAAATTTACATAAAAATTAAATTGAATCTAAATTCTGACTTCTGGCAACACATTCAGAGAAAAACATCGTGAACTAAGGTAGCGCTACCATTACAGTTCACAACAGTTGTCTGCGCTGAATGCGGCCATTGATTACATGAAAAATTTATAGGAAAAACTTCTAAAGTAATTTACTGAAAAGTTAGAGTTTTCCAGCCGCTTTAAATTGCTTTGAATAAATTTAATAAAATTTACTTTTCTTTCACAATACATTTTTTAAAACGTAAAAAGATATCAGAAAAAGCTTTAAATACTATGCAATAGTTTGTGCTTAGGAGCAGTTACTGGAAAAAGAACTGTATATCATATTTTTTCATAACTCCTTAACTAGAGGTGATGGTGAAAAAGTTACCTTATATTTAAAATCAGTGCCCGTAGTTAGAATTGATATCCTACAAAACAATCGACCTGTGTAGTTTCTGATTTTAGTTATTAAAAAATGTATTTATTCATTTACTTTCTTAAAATCGAAATTCATTGCCAATGAATGCGGTATACTTTTTAGTTCCTACTTATTTCAAATAAATAAGTTAGGATATAATTTTAATAAAAAAAATTACGTTTGCCTGAATTTACTACTTATTTGTGATTTTTACATTAATATAATAAATAAATTTTAAACAAGAAAAATTTCTACTTTTTCTATATATGTATTTAATTTTTTTATTTAGTGAGTTTATGAATTTTACTTATTTTGTGATTTTTAGTTATTAAAAATAATAAATTTTAAACAAGAGAAATATAATACTTAATATAAACTAAATTTATTTTACCGCTATTTCTGTCTATTAATTATAAGTATTTTAATGTTGAATAAATGTTTTTTATTAACAAAAATTATAATTTTATTGATTTTCCATGTTTAAGAAAATGTTTGTTTAGTTTGGAAATTTTTATTTAATTTTGGTAACTTTTTTATCAAATTTTGGTTACTAAATTTCTTTACAAGTGGCAACCCTGGCTACAGGGTTATTTAGTATTTCACGACTTTGATGAACATTATTGTTTTTAAATCTTGCTTCATTTAGTACCATTTGGCCGATTTTCTGAAAATTAAGTTTATATTTTTTGTTAAATTGACACCAGAACTGTAAAAGAGTTTAAGAACTTACATTTACTTATTACATTTCAGTAAGTTTTTCTAACGTTTATTAATCATCGGCCTTCATTATGAGAAACATTTTCTCTGAAGATAAGAAATTTTTCATCGAAAAATTTTGGAATTTTTTAAAAAAGAACCACCTTTTTAGGATTTTAAACAGCATTCTGTGATGATTTTTATACTGACGAAAAACTTTTAACATAATTATTATTACTATTAAATTAAATTTAAAAACTACAACTACTTCCGGAGACTTGAACCTCGGCCGCGTGGGTGCAAATGCATGTGCTTATCCATGCGACCATCGCAGTTGTTTAACAATTGTCGCTTAATTTGCTTCATTAAGAATCGTTCACTTTGTAAATAATTTTAAAGCATTTTTTTCAGAAATATAAGCAAAGCATTTTTAAAATAAATCACTTGTGGTGTTCAAAAAAAGAAAGACTTACATATATTTCTATTAAAATATCCAAGTTTTGTAACTTATATTTCTCGAAATTTAAGAAATCATGCTGTAGAATTTTGCAAGCGGACTTGATATCAATACAGTTTTTCTTAAAATTATTTCTGCGTGTATACAATTTTTGGAAATGTTATCGTACCTTCTTTTTTTATATTTAAGTAAAAACTTGTCTTCAAAACTAAGAAGCTGTTTAAATCATGTAAAAATGCTCTACATTCAAGAGAAACCTCTATAGAATATAGAAAAATCCATGCCTACCCAGCAAAATTTTTGAAAAAATGTGACATGCATTCTTAGGGACACTGCTTCCAGAAGACATTCTATAGATACAATTGTGCTTTTTCTTAGCCTTATCGAGAAGCGCTTTCAAGAAGCAAAATGCCGTAAAAATTGGAAAAGAGGAAAGGAAAACCCCCAACAAAACCCAAACACTCCTCATTTCCAATACCAAAATCGAATCGGGAAAAAGAGATATTTTTCGTGGGATTTTTTAAACCATTTCATGGTATGCCTTAAAGTTTTCCTGAAAAATATCAACTAGAATTCTTTCATTGAAGGGCTCAAAGAAATCTTCCATTAAAAAAATTCTGGAAGCACTTCTAGAGAAGACTAAGAAAAGCATTCCTTTCAATGACTTGCATATGTTTAAGGAATGCCTTCTGGGTATGAAAGTGGAAGGGATGGAATTCAAGACTTTCCCTTCCACTTTACCTTCTTTTGGAAGCACTTTTTTGCAGGGTATGAGTTGAAGTGCACTTTTACAACAAGAAATGAACGAAACCAACTTCAAACATGCAATGAGGAGAAGAATCATGTATTGCATTCAAATCAATGAAGGACATTTCGAACATCTTTTATAATTTTTCTTTCTGATTCATAAAAAAAACAGCGCATTTAGTTATGCAGAAGATAATATCATTGTTTTCTGATAAGTATAATTTTCTTAGTATAGCCAACTTTTTTATTTTTAAGAATATTTTTATGTTTTTAGTGTTATTGAAAAACGAATCAAATAAAATACAAAATTTATTATAAAAAGACATTTCATTTATTACGCAAAATTCGGAGAAATTTGCTCTCAAAGTTGAAATTTAGTAGTTTCAACCGATTGATTTCAACTTCACACGAGCACAGCTCTGGAACGGTTAAGTCGGTGAGGTTTGTTGATATACCGTTAGAAAGGTTATTTCATTGCCTTTGCGTTGAGCTCTCAAGATAAGATTTTTATGAGTTAGTTCTTCTGCTAAAAACAATAATGTTCATAAAAGTCGTGAAATAATAATTGCATACGATTTTTTGCTCAACTCGACATCAACTTTCACCTCCGTAAATAGTTGCATTCAGTTGCGGGACACCCTTTGTATTGAATTTCGTCTTGAAAGCTCTAAAATTAAGGCTTTTATCGTGATCACACAGGGACAGACAGAAGGACAGGTAGAGGGATATAGCTAAATCGATTAAGGAGATGACGTTGATCACGAATATTTTTATAGCTCCCACGCCTCCTTATGGGCGTTCTTCTTAAGCAGTAGGCGTGGGGATATAGAAAAGGTTTAAAGTGTTCTAATAATATTTAAGTAATTAAAAAAAATCATCTGTATAACATTCTTAGCACATACATAATTATAAACATAATTTAGCGAATTAAGAAAACTTGAGTACTGAAACTTTAATTGTGCAAATCAATTATTTTGTTACTAATTTTCGAAACATTCCTTTTTCTCAAACTTTCTTATAATTTTTTATTTATGCACCATTCAGCAAGAGTGTGCAGCATCTTGCATCGGTTGTTTATCCTGTCAGGGCAATACCTCCTTACCCATATCCTCACTAGCTTCCAACGATTTCGATTGTGGTTCCTGTTTTGATACCGCAGGCGTGGTGCTCGGATCTTCCACACAAAGTAACTCACAAGGCAACTTAATTGCTAACAACAGCAGCAGCTATTGGAGCACCGATGAAATGGCTTCCACCTTCCCAGGATTACCACCATTAGACATCGATCCATTGCCCAGTTTGTTTCCTTTCTCACCCTGTGGTGCTTCGTATAATTTTGCAGCAAATCCGCATCAGGCTTCACTCTCATATACCGTGCATCCGCATCCACATCAGATGATGGTGTCGCCCAGCCAGCACAATCAGACACAGCCGCAACAGAGTGCGCTCTCGCATGGAAATTCCCTCGGTGCCATGGCACAACCATGTTACTATGATACAACAACGAGTGCTGCTGCGGTGGGTTCAAGTGGTGCTGCTGTCGCATGTGGCAATCAACATATGAACACGCCCAGCGCACCACCGCCGCCACCGGCAATGTATCCCAGCATGAGTGTGAATGTTAGCATGAACATGACGATGCATGGTTATGGTGCTGATGCTGCCGTGCCAATGCAGTGCTCTCAGGTGTGTTTCACCTTTGTTTCCCACTAAATATCCAACCATAAATATATGGTAATTAATTTGTTCTTCACTCAGATGCAATGGACTCCGCCAAGTTCCTCATCCTCTGTCAATATGTTGTATCCGCCGCTATTAAGCCCTTCACATTATCCTGCAGCTGCTACGTATTCCTTTACCGCTGATTTTCGCACGCCTACGCTGCAAAATAATTCAGCTCCGGCTAATGCTCTTCCGCTGGTATCCGAAGAAATGGAGAAGCAATCGCCGTCGCCAACCAATCGGAACTATTATGCGGCATCACAGCTGGGCCTGAGCTATTCGCCGCCAGCGAAAAGTCCGACATTCTCGCAGGTACGCATTTTTATTTTCTACAAAGCGCTTACTCATCGGACACCGATAAATTTCGGTAGATACGTGATACGAAATCGTATGGTAGCGGTGGCGCTTACGATGACGAAGATAGCAATGATGACGGTTCAGAATCGAAGCCAAATCTTTGTCGACTTTGTGGCAAAACCTACGCACGACCCAGCACACTAAAGACACATTTACGGACGCACTCTGGCGAGCGACCGTATAGGTAAGTCTCTATCATCAGTCGTCGTCGTCAGTTTGAATGTTTAACACTTATTAAGTTTTAACTGATTTCTTCAATAAATTTACATGTAGATGTCCTGACTGCAATAAAAGTTTCTCGCAGGCCGCCAATCTAACAGCTCATGTACGCACACATACCGGACAGAAGCCGTTCCGTTGTCCTATTTGTGATAGACGTTTTTCACAAAGTTCCAGCGTCACTACGCACATGAGAACCCATTCGGGCGAACGTCCCTATCGTTGTTCGTCGTGCAAGAAATCCTTTTCCGACAGCTCAACATTGACCAAGCATTTGCGAATTCATAGCGGTGAAAAGCCGTATCAGTGCAAGCTCTGTATGCTCAGGTAAGTGCATTAGTCTAGTAAATATTCTGGTCCTTTAACGTGACTGTGTGTATGTTGAATGAGCTCGTTTATTTATCCTTTATGTAGGTGCATCCTCATAGCCCATAAAGTCTGAGTTCACCTGATTTATTTGTTTTAGTGAATAAAACCCCAATGCAAATATATAAATAATATGCATTTTTTATTCGTGTATTTCTTCTTTTCATTTTTAAGTTGAAAAAACAAAAACAAAAATCTAGATGTTCCTCTTCATTTTTGAGATAACGAGAGCAACAGATAAATATAGCAACCAAAAAGTCTGCGTTCAGTTTAAAAATAAGTTATTAAAGCATTAGAAACAGTAAGGACAAAAAATTAGGCATTTTGTTGGATAGCTATGTTGTCTTAATCCGACAACTGTATTTTTATATTTAAAGCTGCATGCATTTTGATTTACCAAGATTTACCTCTTATTAGTCCTCCTTAACTGGGAAATACAAGACTTAGCTTCTCAGATCAAGCAAAATACCTGGGCCTTATACTGGATAGGAAACTAAACTGAAGGCACAATCTGCTCGAGAGAGCTAAAAAAGCGAATGTACTCATGCAAAAAGGCACTAGGTAGCAAATGGGGTTTACAACCAAGTGTTACTCACTGGCTATATACAGCAGTTGTAAGGCCAATCTTGCTATATGGTGCTATTGCCTGGTGGCATGCACTCGAAAAGCAGACTCGCTTAAGCCTACTCCGTAAAGATCAAAGATCAGCGAAACTGTGCATCAGTGGAGCCTTAAGAACCACTCCGACCGACGCATTAGATATAATGCTCCATCTTACACCACTTCACATCCTAGCTAAACAGAAGTCAACTTCCAGTGGAAAGAAGGTACTCTAGGACATTCTTGCATTAGAAAATGTCTCCCTCCCATACCATCACACAAAAACTATCCTTTGAAAGGAAGTTCGATGTTTCCATTCCCTCTCGAGAAGAGTGGGAAATAGGAAGGCGTTCACCTCACAATGTCATTGAGATCTTTAATGATGTATCAAAACTAGATGGCAAATTAGGTGCAGGAGTCTACTCAGAAGCATTAAGCATAAATTTTTTACGTGTGTATTTATTGAAATCAAAAATTTAATTTTATTTATAATTTTTCAATAATGACTTAAAATAAAACATATTTGAATATTTAAAAATGTTTAAATAGTCGAACAAGTACATTATATAAACAAGTACACTACAATTCGGCCAATCTGACACACAAATTGACCTCAATTTTAAAAATTTTAAAAAAATCATAATATTATTTTACATCAAATTATTTACATAAAAGTGTCACCTTTATAAGAAGCTTTGGATCATTCACTATTTTTATTTAGTGCAAACCACATTCGTATACGCGAAGCTTCAACTATACCATCATAAGGAAACTGTGTAAGTTGGCAGTTATGAATATCTCTAATCACATACCTGTCATGAGGTAGAACTTTATAGATAATAAAGGGCCCGCGATATTTGGGTATCAATTTTTTGTTTGTTCCAACCACTGTATCTACATTTCGTATGACAACAAAATCTCCCTCTGAATATGTTTTTGCAGGTGTACTGTGTTCAAGGAAATACTTTGAGCTATACTCCTGTGAATTTTTTATAGCGTTAGAAGCAAATGTTCGAATAACATTTAAATCGCATCTTTCTTTTATACCACATTTTTCTTCCAAATATTCCGTTTATTGGTCAACTTTTTCACCTCTTTTCTCAACACTAAATAATAATTTACTTGGTGTTTGTTTGGTTGTTGAATGAACAGTATTATTCAAACTATACTCAACCTGGCTTAACATTTTCGACCAATTAGATTGACTTAAGGGTTCACTTATTTTGCTAAGCATTGCCTTTATAACATTGTTTACTCTTTCAACTTGCCCGTTCGCCTGTGGTGATGCAACTGCAATTCTTATATGAGAGACATTTTGATTAAGTAAATAATTACTAAAATCGAATGACATAAAGCAAGCTGCTCGATCAGTTATGATACGTTTTGGTCAACTGTAGTAACTGAAATACTTATCTAAACAACACATTACTTCTTTAGTACTGGTAGAGTTCACTGAATATAAACGCGCATACTTTGTAAAAGCATCTACAATAACAAAGACATACTTGCGCTTGGAGGTAAGTGACGGCAAAGGGCCAAAGTGATCTAAGTGCATTGTATGAAATGGTACTGGTTCTCTAGGGATAGGATAAATATTATGTTCATTGACGCGCGTTGGAGCACTACACATGATGCAACGAATGCAATTTTTGACGAACTTGTCAACTTTTTCTTTCATTTTTGGGAACCGATAATTTTTTTTATCTGATCACATGTTTTTTCTACACCTAAGTGTGTAATTTTTTCATGTATTAATCTAATTACATTTACTTCCATTTCCTGAGGTACATACAGCTGAAGTTGATTTGATGCACTTCTTTTAAATATTAAACCATCAACTAACTCCTAACCTATAACTGGCCCAGTTTCTAATCTTACACGCAATGTCTTAATTACTTCATCTCGGTTTTGAGTAATTTGAATATGAAAATCTGTTTCGTCCTCGTCGCGAACACAAACTGAGTAGGTACGATATGAGAGTTCTGGCGCACAGGCTCCAGGCTGTGTATAGACACACAATATTGAATATATTATAGACACAGACCTAACATTTTTTCCTATTCTATAGACACAAACCGCTTACCTATTGTAATAGTTCCCCATTCCACCGCATATGGCGCTGATGGTAATAGTTTCCCATTCCACCGCATATGGCGCTGATGGTAATAGAGCCTGGAGCCTGTGCGCCAGAACTCTCATATCGTACCTAATAAACTGTTTCGTAAATACTTTTTAACTTCCTTTTTTTTGAGTTCGCTTGTACAAATGATGGTTAAGATTCTGCAGTATCAGCAGTCCCTGCTTTTGAACATGAGCTAAGTGCATCTACGTAACCCATACTCACACCAACACGATGCTGAATTGCATAATTATAGTTCTCTAACTCTAACGCCCATCTAGCTATTCTTGGATTAAGATGTTTCTTACTTAATGTCATAGTTATAGAATTGCAGTCAGTTACTATTTTGAATGGTATTCCCTCCAAATATACCCTAAATCTACGTAAAGCATATATAATTGAAAGGGTTTCTAACCCAAAACTATGATAATGCATTTCTGTAGGAGATGTAGCCTTTGAATAATAAGCTACTGAATGTAATTTTTCATCAGACTGTCGCTGCAAGAGAGCTGCACCAAATCCTGCAGTACTTGCATCACAATATAATTCTGTTTGCTTATTCGGGTCATATATTGCAAGAACTGGATATGATATCATTTTGTTTTTTAACTCAGTTAAAGCTTGAAGGCATTCTTCAGTGAAAATATATTTACATCTTTCGCGTGTTAGTTGACGTAATGGTCTTTCCATCCTAGCATAATTTGGAATGAATTTCCGAAAATAAGAAAACAAGCCCAAACACGCTTTCAGCTCTTTAAGATTTGTTGGTGTAGGATATTCTAAAACTGCCCTGATGTGATCTTTACTTGGTTTTATTCCCTCTTTACTCACACTATAACCTAAGTAATCTATATTTGTATATCCAAATCTACACTTACTAGATTTAAGCTCTAAACCCTTCTACTTTAACCTTTGTAACACCTCGGAAACTAGAAAAACATGCTCTTCAAAACTCGCTGTAGCAATCACGATATCATCCATATATATTATAATCAAACCGCTATCAATAAAGTCTCTAAATATATTATTAATATAGCGTTGAAAAACAGCAGGAGCGTTCTTTAAACCAAAAGGCATTCTCAAGTATTCAAACTGACCATATGGAGTAACAAAACTTGTATATTTAACCGAATCAGAAGCCATTCTTACGTGGAAGAAACCATTTCGAAGATCAAGGGAAGTAAAAAATTGCTTACCTCCCAAGTAATCGACACAGTCTTCAATGAGCGGTAGTGGATAATTATCCCTGATAGTTAACTTGTTCAATGGGCGTTAATCAACGCACTTACGGATTTAACCTGATTTTTTTTACCAGTACAATACCACATGCATACGGTGAGTCGCTTGGCCTGATTATGTTCTTTGATAACAGATCATCAGTAATTTTTCGTAACTCACCTCGCTCATAGTAAGATAGTCGACGAGGCAAAGAGTGAAAAGGCACATCACTCGTCAATCGAATATGCATTTCATAATCGTACGGTACAGATTTAATATCGTTTTCACAGAAGTAGTTGACTTTAAAAAGTTCTTTATTAAGATTTGGATTAACATCTACTTCAATATTCCGTACAGCTGCATTAACATACAAAATCTGATTCATGAAGATATCAAAATCATAAAAATCGTTTAAATCAATATCCTCTTCTAACAGTATCTCTGTTTCATCGACATTGTCCAAAACAACAGGACAATGGTTACCCTCCATATTAACCTGATTTGAATGATCCTCTACTTTTCGGATAGTGTTCAAATTAGGCGCCATGAAACATGGTTGTTTATTATCAACAAATTTATCAAGTGTATTGTTATAGTAACAAGAGGCTTCAAATGATTTAGTTATTTCAAATAAATGAATATCGAATTTATTCAAAAAGTTACGACCAAGAATTAGTGGAATAGTCATTGTTTCATCTGGTACAATATTCAAAATGACTCTTTCACATCGTTTTCTAAATTTTATGATAACTTCAATAGTTTCATAAGTCATCAGAGAACATTTACTCAGACCAGAATATTCAGATTTAACTGCAGTTTTATCAACATTAAATGGCACCTCAGACTTGCGTACGAAATTAGTTGGACTGCCAGTATCAAAAAGACATAAACACTTAATAAATTGTTTGCGCTTAATTCGATCAAAATCATAGGCAACACTTACCGAATTAAAAGCATTTATAATTTTAAGCCTATCAGTATTATCTTCATCATCGCAAGTCTTTACATCGTTTTCATTTGTAATAGCAGCTGCAGTTGAATTGACAAGTGATAAGTTCTTTTTTGGATAAGTACAGTTACGTTGTTCATGGCCGATCCTCCGACATCGAAAACAGCTACCATCTGGTCTGACCTCAAATGGACAATTTCTCTTTATATGACCTTTTTGCATGCAGTTATAACACCGGATATCAGTTTGATCGGACTTAGCGTTACCCATTTTAGACACTTTTGTAGAAATACCAGCGATATGCTGAATTGGACGCTGTGTACGTCGTTTTTGGAACAAATCAAACGATTCTTTGAACTGTGGCATTGTTCGGGCATTCAGCAGGAGAAAATTATCAGGTGAATTATCTTGCATTCCATCGATGATAAAACCAATCAATTCGAAATCGTCAACATAGTCACAACGAGCAGCGATATTTTCCATCTCCATTACGTAACGGCGAATGCCTTCTTTTTTTATTCCATTTGTGATTGGGTAGGCTATGGTATATCTCCTGACGACTAACTACTCGACTGAATTCTTTAAGTAATAAGATCGTGATAAGGTCTTGAGATCTTGATAGTTCAATACATCCTTACTGAGAAGTAGTTTAGCTGTGCCAGCAAGGGAATTACATAAAGAAGTGTAGCGAAATATTTCATCGGCAGCGACCATTTCCATAATTCGTTCGAAGCTGCGGAAAAAATCATTAACGCTATATGTTGTGTCATCTCCAGTAAACTTTATTATCGAATGTTCGATGTCTCGAAATGTTACACGACTTGTAGTAGCAGAAAAGGGTACTGATGTTTGAGCAGATCTGAAGTCGCGCTAAGATGCTTGCGAATTGTTATGTTCCAACTCCGCGATTGTCTGATTTAACATCAAAAGCTCTCTCTTTTTTTTGCAATAGCCAACTTTCGATCTAACTCTGCCTCTTCTTCAATATCTTCTTGGCAAGCATTTACAATTGCATCAGGATCAACATTAGTTTGCCTCATATGATTTTGATTACTAACTCCTCCTTGATATACCACAGTAGCGCTGGCTACTTCAATTGAATCAGGTATAACATTATCATTACAAATATTGGCATCTTCACAATTTCTCATTTCATCGCTATGAGGTCCTTCAGGAGTATCACCACCGGCTTTAGCGATCGATTCTTCGTACAATTCCCGCAAACGGGCAACACTAGCGCCCACTGGTGCATCAATGCCAGCACAGCGTAGTGCATCCAACAATTGCTGTTTCGACAAACGACTTGCCATTCTAAATGTTTGCGAAGTTTATTTCAATAAATTGACCACACGACAAAATTAAAAGTTCACTTAATGAGTACAACCCCACATCTGAGATTTTACGAGTGTATTTATTGAAATCAAAAATTTAATTTTATTTATAATTTTTCAATAATGACTTAAAATAAAACATATTTGAATATTTAAAAATATTTAAATAGTCGAACAAGTACATTATATAAACAAGTACACTACAAATTTAGCCTTCAGGCTTCACGACCATTGCAGTGTTTTTCAAGCTGAAATCGCTGCTATACATGAAGCGTTAACTTTTCTTCAGGTGAATGAGATATCTTCCATGGATATTTGCATACTATCTGACAGTCACTATGACAGGATTCCTGGACATAAGGATTTTATAGGTAACTGCAAAGCAGATGAACTCGCTCGTACAGGTACTGCCAAACAACTATCTATAGACCAGGAAAGCCTTAGTATTCTTCCTCTCATCACTTGTAAACTCCTTACATATGAGTTATCCGGTATCACAACTAACATCAGATTACAACACATGTAACATAACGCGGCAAATCTGGCAGAGCTGTAAAATCGGCATTTATATTTAGAATTTTAAGTACAACTGAATAACTACATAGGAATGCATTCAATGAATGCAAAGTTGACTTATAAATAAAATTTTTACTTTAAAAAAATTTGATTTAAAAAATATAAATTATTGATTTTAATTCTTCATTTTCGTTATTCAGAATAATTAATAATTTTTTCTATTCATTTGAATGCTATTCTCAAAGAATGCAATTTTTTAATTATTCTGTTTTTGTTCATTATTAATTTTTTATTAATTATTCTTTTGATATTTTATTAATTTTTTATTCATTATTCATTTGTTATTCACAGGGACCGAAAATAAAGTTATTTCCGAAATTTCTACTCAAAAATTCAAATGGAAAGAGTCTTTCGATTTTCGATATTTGAATTTAGCAATGTGATGCCTGTTAGCTAAGGAATAATAATTTTTGATGATTTCAATTTTTCTGATTATTTTAAAAAAGTCAATAAATAATCGTTATTTTTTGACCAATTTTATTTCGATCAAAAATAAAAGTTAAAATTGGACTTTTATTTTTTTGATCAAAAATAAAAGTTAACATACTACTTTTATTTTTTCGATAAAAAATATAAGTTAAAATTTGATTTTTATTTTTTTGAACAAAAATAAAAGTTAAAATTTAACTTTAATTTTTTTGTTCAAACATAAAAGTTAAAATTTGGCTTTTATTTTTTCGATCAAAAGTAAAAGTCATATTTAGCAAAATAAAAAAAAAACAACAAGAGAAGGGAGAAAAACTGAGAAATTGTCACTGAAATCTCATCTCCTCTGTTGGTGTATTACGCTAAGATGCGCTTACACGAGGCGAGCACGGCCCGGAATCGATTCCCACCGGCATCACAAAGATTTCTGATGAAGCCTGTAGCGGGGCCGAAATTGCAATTAAATCAGCTAGTGATGTTTTCCTTTTCATATTGAAAAATGTTGTTGTTTCTTTGGAAAAAATTCTTTAGAGCAATTAATATTTCTAACCTGACCTAAAGCTCAATAAACGATTTTAAACTATCAAACAACTAGAATTTATATTTAAAATCAAGAATGATTTAAACTATCAAAAATTGAGAATTTGTATTTAAATCATAGAAAATCAACATAATTATAATTTATTAAAAATTAATTATAACTAATTAATAGTTAATTAAATAATTAATAAATTAAATTTATATCGGCACAGATCAAAAATAAAAATTATTTCTTATTTCAATAGAACAGTCATTAAGCAGCAAATTGATTTTTTTTATATTGAAAAAATAAAAGTAAAATTTTAATTTTTATTATAGATTATTATTGAAAAAAAGACAAATTTTAACTGTTATTTTTGATCGAAAAAATAAAAGTCAAATTGTAACAGTTATATTTGATCGAAAACATGAAAGTAAGATTTTAACTTTTATTATTGATTGAAAAAAAAAGACAAATTTTAACTGTTATTTTTGATCGAAAAAATAAAAGTCAAATTATAACTGTTATTATTAATCGAAAAAATAAAAGTAAAATTTTAACTGTTATTTTTGATCGAAAAAATGAAAGTCAAATTTTAACTGTTATTATTAATCGAAAAAATAAAAGTCAAATTTTAACTGTTATTTTTGATCGAAATAAAAACGGTCAAAAAATAACGATTATTTGTTGACTTTTTGGAAAAAAATCATAACCGTTACGGTCCCTGGTTAGTCATTATTCTTTTTCTATTCTTTATTCATTGTTTACTGATTCACTTTTCGGTGAATAAAATCAAATTGAATGCATTCTTTTTCAGCTCTGAAATCTGGCCCAAACTCAACCCTAAGCGTTCAAAAGAACTCATTTCTCTCAGCACTATGGTAGGGATACTTACAGGGCACTGTCTTATTGGCAGACACGCTCAAAGATTGAACATACCCCACAACGACTTCTGCAGAAGCTGTAGAGATGAGGAGAAGGAATATACAGCACATTTCCTCTGCACTTGCCCTGCGCTGGCTCAAAAACGCTTCCTCCACTTAGGTTACCGGTTCTTCAATGACCTTTAAGAACTCTAGGAATCTTTGGTTTACCGAATCCTAGGCTTAGTAAACAGCTCAAACTAGTTTAAATAGAGATAGCAAAAATTAACCCATGGGTTAATCACAATGGGTCTTATTGGCCTAAGTGTGTCTCGTTTGAACCTAACCTATGTACCTCAGATATGTGCCTCAGATATACATAGCATTAACTTACTCGATTGGTGACTCCCCATAAAAACAATGCAAGGATGATGGTCACCCCTCCCCCCTTTGGGAGCTAGAGAGGAGAAACTGGAAAATAAGTGTCAATATATTTTACTGCAAATTTAATGTATCTTTTATCCGATTTCCAAAGTTTATAACTTGTTCTGAAGTTATTCAAATTAACATTAAGTTTTTTATATTTGACCATTTATTTGAAATAAATGCAACAAAATGCTACAATTTATTTCTCCTTAATGTTTCTAACTTATTTTAAAACTGAACGCAGACTTTTTGGTTGCTATGTATTTATCTGTAGCTCTCGTTATCTCAGAAATGAAGATAAAATCTAGATTTTTGTATTTGCATTATAAACTTAAGGGAATGTAGCACATTCAAATTAATCCCAACAAAAGAAATAATAATAATAATTAATAATACTTAAATAAGACATATCTTAATAAAACTACAAACATTTGTTTTATTGATCTCATGGTAAACAAAAATATTTTTTTTATTTTCTTAATTCCACGTCGCACACTGGGGCGGCCTGTATGAGAGGCTTGGCCAAAAGTAATTTTTAGAAAAAAATTTTGATGCAGTTTTAATTTTAAGAATATGCCTATTTAGAATCCATATTTGAGGATGTATTTGGATGGCACATAATCCGGAAGTGACCCTATTTTACGTATTATTCGGCAAAAATTTATGTGAATGAAAATTAGAACAAATTCAATAACTGATATTTTTTAAGTTTTGTCTGAAAGGTCTAGCAAATGTTATTTTTTTGAGAAGCTGTTAAATAAGATATGCAAATGTATATTAATACGTTAATTTTCATGGACCGTTTTTTTATTGAATAAAAGTTAAAGTAACCTAGTTTTTTAATTTCAAATTTTAAAATTATTTTTTTTTTAATTTGCGCACAATGGTAATTACAATATAGTGAAAAAGTTAAATATTAACATTCAGTATTAAGAAAATTTGGTCTGATGAAATAAAATTTTGCGCAAATTAAAAAAAAACTTTTTGAAAATTGCATGCCTAAAAAAATGGTGTTTTATAAATTTTTGACGATGACGTTGCAAAATTTAAGAAATAAATCTTTTTATTATTTTAGTCAATAGCTAAATTGCCCTAGATTTTAAGAAAATTAAAAAAAAACGAATTTAATACACTACAAAAAATTATCAAATTTGTTTATATAAAAAATGGTACTTTCTAATGTTGGTAAAAATATATATTTTCAATAATAATTCACTTAAATGTTGATGATTATTAATGCCTGTATAGTTATTATTAATATAGCAAATAAATTCTCCATACTTGTTTTCAGAACAAAAAAAACAATCTTTCTACCAAGCAGTATTTTCAATGCATTATTTCTGTTTACTTGGTCATTTTTGATTTATTTTGAATTCTTAAGTTATTAAAATTGCTTTTTTTTAACAAAAATTATACGAAAAACAATTGATGATACACAAGTACTTACAAAAGTGCACGGAGCTAGTCCCTAAATTTTGCTCATTTCATTACAGAGTCGGAAACACTTAAAAAGTAATACACAGACTAGGCAATAAGATATTAATAATTGAAACAGAAGTACTTTACATTCAATTAAATTTGTAAAAATAACTATGTATTGATTCTAAATGTAATTATAAATAAATATGTATTAATTCGTTCAGTGACTTAATCAACAAGGCACTGAAATTACAGGAATAAACGAAGATTTAGTAAAACATTTTTATATTATACTCCAAACTATTTCATCTGGCTTCAAGATAAATTCCGACAAATTTAGACTGTTTTGTTTAGATACGTCAAGACTTTATGTCAGCCTGTACCCATGGCTTTCAATGTCGCCGAGTGTCAATAAAATATTAATTCAAGGCAACAAAATACTTGAGAAAGCTTGCTACCAATAGGGCAATTAAGTGAAGAGGCACAAGAAGCAAAAAACAAAGATTTCAAGCACTTTAGGGAAAAATTTAGCCGGAAAACCTGCAGAATTCATAACATTGAAGATATTTATAATAGCATGTTGAGTTGCATTACAAATTTTCGGTTTCTACCAAATAATGCTAACCGAAAAAATTTTTATCCGGAAGTTTTGGAAATGCTTGAAGTTGAAAACTTGGGTAGTGATTCAGAAGATTCAGATTAAAAATAATTGTATTATTAAATTGTATAATTGTATAAATTGTATTGTATTGTAAAATTATCTTTACATAAAGTTAGCTATATTCTGATGGAACTAGTAAAATACTTATATTTTTAACCTCGGTAGAACAATGGTGCAACGTCCACTTGTTCAATCATAGCAAAACTTACCCTGCTATTTTTAATAAATAATCTAAAGCAAAATATGAAATTTCGCCGTTTTATTCTTAGTAGTTATTAAAATATGCAAATATATATTTATCATTATTCGCTCTCACGTTCACTGAATTGAAGCGCTACATTAATTTGATTTTTTCTTTTTGCTTGAAATCGTATTTGTCTTGGCTGTAAATTTTATTTAAGAGTGAAGTCTAATTGATCACTTTCGAAAGTTTTTTCTTTTTTTTTACAATTTTTGTATATGTACTAAGAATATTGTATTAAATTTTTATGAAGACCCGAGCAGTTTAAGTAATTTTTTCAACCCAAAATTTTCTCTACCTGAACTCATGTTAGAACGCCTTTAAAAAACTTTAAGAGCGTTTTTCTCAAAACTACGTTTTCACGGACGCCCCACACTATTTCTCCGGTGGGCTGATCCTTCTGAAATTTTAACTACATATTTAACACAAAACTACTTACAATAAAACTATAATTGTGTTAAAAAATTGATGTTTACTATATTTTTACAAATAACAGCGAAAAATAATACTTTTTTTTTGGTTTTTGTTACTTAAAGTTAACAACAATTGCTAAAAATTAATATTAAGAGTCTATTTTATAGTCCTTGTCATATTGAATCTAAAACACTTCGGTTTTTTGTTTCAGATAAACAGATGCCAAGATATCGTGTGGGAGCCTGCCTCCAAATTATTAAAAAACATTAAAAATTTTTTTTATTTTTATAAATTAAGACTTCATTTATCATTCCTTATACTTATACTACTTATATAAACATATCTTTCATAGCAAGCTCACGAGAAATTCCCAAAAATAGCCTATTTTTTTAGCCGACGACTTCAGTACACCCTAAATATTTCAGGTCTTGTCTTTAAAAAATTGTAAAATTCGACACAGCTGTGTTCAATATTATTTTTTAAAAATAAAATTGATTCCATAGTCTGTATTTTTAACGCTATTGGTTACAATTTTCAAACTTTTTCCACTTTTGCAAATAAAAACGTTCAACCGGTGCTGAAAAGTAAGCATAATTAAGTATAAATCTTAAAAGTAAGTATACTTATAAGTATGGAATTTTAGTAAGTATATGAAGCTGAAATTAAGTATGATACTTACAAAATAAGTGTAGTTGGTAACATTAGTTATATATATTATTATGTATATTATATATGTTTGTATACGCATACTAGGTAAGGTTAGGTTAAAGTGGCGGCCCACATAGACCAGGTATTTGGTCCGTTATGGTACCACAGATGATCTACTCCTTCTCTCCTAAGTACTGCCGTGAAACCACCCCGAAGTTATGATAAAAAGCAGTAGACGCTTAACGTCTACCTTCTCAAGATCCCTGAGATCATAAAAAAAGAGGCTTCTTAGATGCTTCTGTCTTCTGTGGGCTAAAGCTGGGCTTGAACAGAGAAGATGCGATACCGACTCCTCTTCTTCCTCATCCCTGCAACTCCTGCAGAAGTCATTCGCATGAACCCCTATTCTAAGGGCATGCCTACCTATAATAGTGTCCTATTTTAAAGCCTATCAGAATGGAGAAATCTTTCCTCGCCATTTGATTGAGCTTCATTGTTCGTTTTTCAGTAAAACAAGGCCACATCTGTCTAGCTGTGTTAGAGGTGACACACACCTTATGTGAGTGGGATCCACAGAGCAATCCGGGAAGTGGGTACTCAGAAGAAGATATAGGGTCTCCTCGCTAGAGGATGTGCAAGTATCATCTGATTTCTTGGACAGCTTGGACAGCTAAGATAAGAAGCGAGGATCTTACAGAGTCTTGATGTTTCGGAAGATTCCTCTATATTGCTGCAGAAAATCCTCCAGGAATTGCGCTGAGCCTTTCGAAGTGCTTGCTTAAAAAATTTTAAACTGGATTTATACTCATCCCAGCATTGAGTTCTACCCGATTTCTTAGCTTTATTAAAAATCTTCCTGCATCTGAGAGAGGGGGTAACGATGCTTCCACTACCTCCCTAAATTCACACCAATTTGTTTCCTTCAGATTCCTAAAGACAGCTTGGCTGTTGACGTGGCTCTTTAGACCAAATGTTATATACCTATGATCAGAGAAGGAGTGCTCCTGAAGCACTTTCCAGTCCGTGATCCTATCATAAAAGAAGTCAGAGACTAGGGTAAAATCTATGACTTCTCGCCTAGTCCGAGTTACAAAAGTTGGCACGTTCCCAACGATACAAACATATAAATTACTTTTCAGTAAATAGTCAAACAAGAACTCACCTCTTTCATTTACGTCCGTGCTTCCCCAGACTGTATGGTGCGCATTCACATCAGCACTGATAACCAGGCCACGCTTCTTCTCCGCCTCGGCGACCAGAAGCCGCAGATTACCAGCCGGCGGTGGCTCATGATGGTCATGGGAT
Organism: Dichetophora obliterata; assembly: GCA_963920525.1. Taxonomy (NCBI): domain Eukaryota; kingdom Metazoa; phylum Arthropoda; class Insecta; order Diptera; family Sciomyzidae; genus Dichetophora; species Dichetophora obliterata. The sequence goes on from OY986435.1 coordinate 308,002,797, forward strand.
AGGTACTCTGACGCAACCCAGCAGCTCTTCGATCCTAGCTCCAGACTTATTGTCACCAAGTTTTGATCACTGAAATTAGATAATAAAAAGGAATTAATACAAGTTTTCGCTAGTATACACGATCGGGGAGCACCTGTGCAACTAGCGAAGAACAGCTTATAACCGTCCATCTTCGAGCTACAAACCTTGCCTCCATGAGTCCAAGGCTCCTGAATCAGGACTACATCTTCACCGCCTCTTCTAAGACGGGTTACTAATTCGGCGCTAGCCGCCTTCGCATGGTGAAGGTTGATCTGCACAAACCTAAACAGTTCGAAGTTCACTCTCCATGCCCTTAATAATGGTATTGTCTCCATTATCCGAATCAGATTCCAGTAGCTGCTTCTCTGAAAGCTCATCGAATATGTCAGCGATACCATACACCGACGACCCTACCGACATTCGGTCTACCTCTATCGCACCCTCTGTCGAAGGTGCGCTTTTCGACGCTCGGTCAGCATCTAATGTCGCGTTAACCGCTGACTCTTGTGTGACCCCTTCCATTGGAGGAGTGCTTCTCTCCACGCTTGCGTTATCCGCTTGTTTATCTTTTTTATATATTTTAACGAGCACCCTCGTGACCCCGAAGCGAACCCACTCATCGGACCCAGAGATGCCTCGTCCAAAGTTAGGACAGCCTGCCTAGCGCCATCCCTGGGATGATCCTCAATTTTGACAACCCTCCAGTTCTGAACTGTAAGGTGGGGGTTGGAGACTCTTAGTATCCAGAGTTTTGTCTGCCTCTGATGACTCCAGAGGTAACCAGACTCGCGCCCTTGATCTGCTAGGGATTTCCTCCTTTGAGACCGCTTCTATATATGCGCCTGGCCTTCAGCCTGGTCAATCTTCCGCACGGGTCGCATAACACCTTAATTCAGCCCATTACCTCACACCGATGGGAAGGACCCACCCCAGGCAGCACTAGGACTATTGATAGTCGGAGCGCTCTGGATTGCGTCCCCCTCTTAGCTTACCGCAGTCCCACAAAGTAGCTTAACTACCCCTTAACTGAGAACACTATCAGTTATTTCCAGCCTACGCATATGAGACCTGAGCAAATTTTAATGATTTGTGATAACTAAAATATGAGATATGTGTCCGCGATTCCCTATTTTCGATATGAAAAAATTCCACAATTCTGGATTTAGTTGTTGCTTTATTGGGATTGTTACTTTTGTGCAGACCATATTTTTCGCAAAAAAGTTAGTCAGCGGTAAGAATATTTTGATGAAAAATTTACGTTAAAATATCCCCCGAGAACATAGGTGTTTTATATTCACTTTTGCCAAAAGCATCAGCACCTGTATGACTGTTAATCAAGGCGTTGTCAAAACACGGCTCACTTGTTTCATAAAAATCTTCTGGGGGTCCCCATAAAAAAAAACAAAATATAGAAAAAAATTATATTTCATATCAAAAAATCTATGACCCCTGGGATTTTCAAATTTATAAGCTGGTATTATTAATATTTCTTTCTCTTCATTTCTTCTAAACACACCTAAGCTCCATCTGCCACCATCTGCCACCATCTGCCAAAAAATAGAAAGTTTAATGCTCGTGAACACAAAAACGTGACGAACGAGACTCAAAACATTTTTCGACACAAAGAGTCCAAAAAAAGTTTGTAGCAAAACTCTAAAAATTTTACTCTCAATATCAAATCACCGCCTAAAATGTTTTACTTTAAAAATAATTTGTTTTAGGTTTACTCCCTTAGTAAAGACCTAAAGATTGGAAACCATTTGAATTTTTTCCTAACAACGTCGTGCAGTGCAACAGAGCTCTATTGTTTCACTTGAATTGATTTTCTGGTAGTAGAATTTTAGCTTTTTAAATATTTTCTTGTTAATATTAGATTTTTTTTTATATTCATATATTGGGGGGTTCAGAAAAAAGTGTTTTGCGGTGATCACTGCTGCTTGTCACTGAATTATCTGAAATATAGAAAAAGGGATCATTAGTTAATGAAACAATGCTCCGGATGAACGCAGGGATTTGAAAAGTTTTGATTTACTGAAAAATGGCGGATGTTGAAATTCAAAATTGATTATTTAACCAAAATTTTACTCATATTTTCGGCAAAAAAAATAATCGTCCAAAAAATCCTTCGTTCATCCAGAGGACAATTATGTATAAAATAATTGAAAAATCCCTCCAAGAAGAAATATCTATATATATAAAAATGGTGTAAAAAATGTATAGTAAAACATCAATTGAGAATGGCTGGGCCGATTTGTCTAAAATTTTTTTTCAGTTGTTTATAATTGCCAGGAGAAGGTTTTTACGAAGGAAAATTTTGGAAAAACCCTCCGGGAAAGTCCGATAGGTGGCGTTGGGGTGGACTTATATCGAAAATTTGAATTTATGGACCAATTTAACTGAAATTCAGAATGTATGTTTGTTTAATCATAAGAAAATAATTTGTGTATAAATGGACCCGATAGGTGGCGCTGGGGTGGACTTATATCGAAAATTTGAATTTATGGACCAATTTAACTGAAATTCAGAATGTATGTTTGTTTAATCATAAGAAAATAATTTGTGTATAAATGGACCCGATAGGTGGCGCTGGGGTGGACTTATATCGAAAATTTGAATTTATGGACCAATTTAACTGAAATTCAGAATGTATGTTTGTTTAATCATAAGAAAATAATTTGTGTATAAATGGACACGGTAGGTGGCGCTGGGGTGGACTTATTTCGAAAATTCAATGGCGTGAAAAGTGATTTTGGTATTGCCACAATTTTGAAATGCAATCCTGGTACGAGGGGGGTAGCGAAGCACACCGGGTTCAGCTAGTTTTAAATAAAAATTAATCACCAGGTATTATGATACGATTAGGCTGAAATTTTTAGAGAATTCTTTACTTGAAATATTTTACTTTTGGAAAATGGTGGACCTTTGAAAATTTTTCATTTTCTAAAAGTAGAATATTTCATAAGTATTTTTCAAAAATTTCAGATTAGTCGGATTATTATTTATAGAGATAAATAACCTTTAATAGGGTGTTTTTTTTCTGCATGCATTCAAAACTTTAAACGCGTTTTTCTTAAAACCACGTTTTCGAAGTCAGTGATCATTGTAACTTAAGAACGGCTTTACCGATCAGTTTTCACAATTTTTCCACTTATTCTTTAAATAATTTTTATGATTTTTTTTTTACCATTATATTTATTTTTTTCCGAAAATATGAGTGTGTTTTTAGTCAAATAAGATACTTTGAATTCCAACATCCGCCAATTTTCGAACAATCAAAATTTTTCAAATCTCTTCGTTCATCCGGAGCATTATTTCATTAACTAATGATCCCTTTTTTATTTTGGATGATCCAGTGACGAGCAGCAGTGATCGCGGCAAAACACTTTTCTTTTTTTTATCCCTCGCAAATTTGCTGTATCCCACTAATTAATTCAATATTTTGTCATAACAAAAATAAATATTTTCTTCAAATATACTTATGAAAGAATGGTCGAAAATTACAATGCAAACAACAACAAAACTAGTATTTTCAGAAACATGAAAAACAGATTGAGCGCAGTTTTAGAGAGCAATGGCGGACCAACAAAATACTAAATTATTCTTTATTTTTGTTTCCATTAAACATTTTGTAAAAAGTATGTATACTTTTCTGTGTTGCGAAAAATGAAAATCTGTATTTTTTTTTAATAAATCGTTTGTTTCGGAAATTTTTACTTATCGTTTTAATTTATTTTAAGAACAGATTTATCCTATATAATTTTTTTGTAAGGAAAGTTTATACTTTGGTCAGAAAAAAGTATTTGAGGGGGGTACGTATATATTTCTGTGTGACTGTATATCTTTCATGTAACAGAAGAATTTGTTATTAATTATTTTAATGTGTGGCCAAAAAAAAAATACTAAACAAAACCATTTCTTGCACGTCCTATTTGATTTGAAAGACTTGTTTTTTAATGCTAAAAATAATGGCTCCTTAAATAAATAGCGAATTTTTTTTTTTTAATTAATGAAAGTAGCCTCTATTAATGTTATTTTTTGTAGATTTTCGCAATCTGGCAACCTTAACCGTCATATGCGTGTCCATGGAACAAACAGCAATAGTGGCAACAACAACAACCTGATCACATGACAGAAACCACGCACTGGAGGCGGTTTTCAGCACTACCATCCACTAGCTCACACACACACACACACGTATCCTCATCCACATCTAACGACCAGTCATGATTACAGCAACTACGGCATCAACGACTACACTTCACCCGGATCACAAAACTATTCAGGATACTATTTTTGTGCACTTAACAAACCCAAATTGGAGAGATTCTACTAAGAAATATAGAAATGTTGAAGTTTGACTATATGATGAAATATTACAGTTTAAGAAATTATAGAAAATCAGCTGCAATGTGCTTAATTTTTGTTATACTTGAGAGTTGAGGCAGAAAACTAAAATAGTGTTTCAGCAGTAAATAATAATAATAATAATTCCATAAAATAACTGATTAGATTTAATGCTCAAATAAAATTAATGTTTTAGATGTATGTATAGAAGGAGTTATTATTAAGCAATTAAAAATGTAAATAGCAGCTTTAAAAAAATGTTAGCTGTAAAATAAGTTCGTGTATGTATTGCAAAAAATGTACGGAAAAAAATTAAATTATTTGTTAAGTATTTAGTCGTTTAAATGTCTTAAAACCATGATTGTTTTTTTTTAAGAAAACTCATTAATTCTCACTTAACACTGAACTTTAGACTGTGTATTTAATGAAACAAAAAAAAATTCAACTTAACGTATAAAAGGCGGTGCTTAACTTATTTTCTTCCTTTCTTTAAGATTTTTTAAGGAAAATCTTCTTGTTTCCAAACTCTTAATCTATCAGATCCCTTTTATATACACCCCTTGAGACTCTAGTCACGCATTAACTTAATTTCTATTTTAACTCTGAAAATTTTTTTATGTCAAATAGATGAATAAAAATTGCCTTTTTAAAAAATAACCAAGTTGTTTAAATATATATTTAAGGTTGAAATAAAATTTAAAAATTACCACAAAACTCTGCAACTCGCTTAAAGTATATTATCGATCAAATAAACCGCTTCACTGTCACTACCACAAATAATCTTAGAGCCACTTGAATCAAAACTATTGATGGATTTCCGCAGACCGGATATTAAAGACGTTACAGTGATGCGACTTTTGGCACGTTCTCCGTTCAGCCATGGATTAATCGTAGTCTCCTCGGAATTAGAGCCACGTACAATTTGCGGTTCAATGCCATTGGGAAAACTCAAGTCGTTTTGCGTCCACTGCCATAATTCACCGCATTCGGCAGCTGTGAAGAGCTTTGAAGGTTCGGATTGATGGAATCTTAGCTCTGTAATTGGGCTTCCGTGTGCGCTTAAGTAGGAAGCGGGAAATCCCGGTTGTCGCAGATCCCAAACAGTTATAGATCCTTCTTCGGAGCCCGCAAGAATGATGTGCTTCTGAGTTGGATGGTAGGTGAGACAAGAGACAAAGTTTGATTTCCTCTCATCTTCACAGGAAACCATAAAAGTTGCTGCAGCATCATTATCGTTGCGTATGTCAAACATTTTAATGACGCCCATGCGATTGGCAGTTAATATCTAGACAAGAAAAAATATTTAAATTATAAATGGAAAAAGGTACCTCCACCTACTGCCTTTTACCTCTTGAGGATTTATATATGCCACTGAAGTTAGCGCACAGCTATCTGCTTGTATGCATTTGAATAAATTTAAAGTTCCTGCTTCAATAATATTAAGACGTCCATCTTCACCAACGCTAGCAATGTCTCGACCATATACTGAGAGAGCAGTGCAAGGCGCTGCCTTGCTTGAATTGAACTTGTGCAGCAATGTGGAGTGCAGCTTCTGATGTAGTGTATCCTCATCTACCGCACGATTTATTTGCAGCACACTAATGCAGCCTGAGAAAGAAGAAACAACAATGTTAACATAAGCCACAACAGCAAGTCAACTGCGATCTTACCATCAGCACAGCTGACAATCACAGAATCCTCTGTGAGAAACTCTAAGCCAGTGATGTCACCTTGGAATGCTACCTTGTCGCTGCACTTGGGTGAAAATTCATTGTAATCATCAGCGTACTGATTTCGCATTAGCCGCCAAATTTTAATAAAATTTGTTGATGCATCCCAACTGCCGGTTAGAAAGCGGTTAGTTTCCTTCAACTGCTCCGGAATCCATCGAATCTTTGATATCTTGTCTGACACAAAGAAAGTGTTTACTTTTGAATCGTTCATATTTTAAGAGAACACTAGTTCTGCTTATTTAATTAAAACAACTTATTTTATAGTTTTAGAAAATTTATTAAATTGAGGTTATTAATCTAGCTTTTGACAGTAAACAGCTGTCGCTGTTAGCGTTGCCAGCTACAGGAAATCACATGACCCTGTCTACACTAGCCACTCTCAACCGACTTACATGACGCATTTGTTTAACGTTCACACACATAACTTAAGGTTATTAACACAGGGGTTACACGAGACAGTACTGTTAACCCTAACACTGGTACTATTTACATATGTAAATATTTCAATTTTTTAATGGCTACAAATTTGATGTTTTTGGCACGATTTGTATATAATTTACATTCAGTGGCTAATTTTTAAATTTGTTTATATAAAGAAAATTAGCTACTGAATGTAAATTATATTCAAATCGTGCCAAAAACATCAAATTTGTAGCCATTTAAAAAGTGAAATATTTACATATGTAAATAGTACCAGTGTTAGGGTTAAGACAGTGAAAAATACTTATTAGTTGTCAAACTTTGTGTCTGTGAATAAGAGTCCAGACAGTTGGTAAGACAGTTGGCAAGCCAGTAGACAAAATAGTACAAAATTTCTATTTTATGAAGAAAATTCTTGTTAAAACTACGAACACACCAAAGTATTGCACATTTTCAATTAATTCTTTTAAATTTACTCGTCTTCTGTCATTTGATAGACTAAATATAATTCTACTGTCCTAACTACTGTCCCGCCAACTGTCTACAGAAAAGTTAAGACAGTAGAGCAGATAGTAGCAGCAAAAGTGAATGTGGGTGAGTAAAAATTTGTGAATGTGTTGCGACTGTCTTAACAGTACTGTCTCGTGTAACCCCCCTACGGGGCAGCTGTAACAAGTTTACATACACAACGACACAGAATTTGGTGTTCACCAATACACTTTTACACTGTCATTTCATGGGAAACAAGGAAAGTTATATGTGTTTGTATGTCTAGCTCTTTTGCGGTCATAAAATAAACTCAAAAAAAAAAATAAACACGCAACACAAAATGGTGAAGCCAAATGGAAGTTTTGAAAATAAATTCAAAATAGTGCATACGAAGTTTAATAATTTTTCTTTTTAGATTTACAAATTGAATAGCTACTGGGGAATACTTCGGACAAATTGTTTCAAAACAAGCAACTGCGAAAATGTGCTTTTGATGTTCTGTGCCGTTCATGCCGATTTATTCTCTTATTGAATTGAATTTATTGAATTGAATTTTATTGATTTTTGGTTAAAATTTTATAATCATAATTCAAAATCTATCCAGAAGGTAAATATTTTATTAAACAAATATTTCAAAAACTTAAAACAATTGTGTTTATAATTTGGCATATATCGGCTAGATGGTGGGCTAGACACAACGGCATTGGGAGAAGGGGAGCATAGCGCACAACTAAATTCCTTATTGGTGTGAGCAGTTTAGCTCCATATTTTTCTAATGGTAAAAACATATGTGGCAGAAAGGGATGTCAGATCACACGGATGAGAATCAGAGATGCAAACTATGTGACATTTTGATCACCGCTTGAGCAATGGTCACAAGTTTTGTATGAAAAATTTTATATGGACGTAACGCAAATCGTGTGACCGCTCGTGTTATATACGCCGTATGTAACAGTTACTGTTCTAGCTCGGACGCCGTATGTAACAGTTAAGGCTTGATTACCCAAGCGTAACGTGAGGTGGCGCAGCGGGATGTAGCGTAGTGCGACGTTGCCTCGAGGATAAGCGATTACCGAAATCGTAATCCAACGTAGTGCAGGCGGCGTAGTGCAGGGCACTCATTTTATTCTAGAAGGCTTATTTACTTCTCCTCGTCAATAAAAGATTGCATTCTTTCTTATAAGTATTAAAATTTACAAAAATGTGAAGTTAAACAAATTTTTTCGCTTGTAACACAGCTGCCGAACTGTCAAAAATCGTAACGTTGCGTAGAAATCTATTTTCTACAGACTTCTATGCTGCGTCACGCCACGTTACGATTTCGGTAACGACTTGTACACATTTATCATTACTGTTCTAGCTGGGTATTCTATGCCATCAACTGTTCTAACTTGGCTATTGTGAACTACTTTTGGTGCCGGGAAAACATTGAAATTGTCTTCTAAACAAATAATTTAATTCTATTTTATGAAGATATTAGTGCGATTCTTTTCGCTACAGTGTCATACTAAGTTACTTAATTACAGTAATTTTGCCATAAATAACAAAAAAATGGTGAGTAAACAGTCAATATGTAAAGAATGAACAAACTTAAATGTAATTGTTTTTTACCATACAAACACTAGTCGCGCCTGAGGGACCCTATCGAGACGGAGAAGGAAAATGACGACGAGAATCCACCTAAACGACGCAGTGCCCGCCTCACACGCAATACACTTTCCATGCCTGAGGATGGGCCAGCATCGCCGGAAAAGCCTGAGAAAAAAATATTGCCCTACATTAAGTACACTGGAGCTATAAAATACTACATCGAGGGCAATGAAATAGCGGAGACTTCAGATATGATAATGTAAGCAAAACTGTTTGATTTTTTCATGACTATCTACCCAATTTTGTATTTTGTAAGGCAATGGGTGGATAAGCAAGTGGACATGGAATTGGTGCCGATGGCTTTTGACATGGAATGGCCCTTCTCGTTCCAGACTGGTCCCGGTAAATCGGCAGTCATACAGATTTGCGTTGAAACCACAACTTGCTATATTTTTCAATTGAGTAAATTAAAGAAGCTACCAGCAGCGCTCGTAGTTTTGTTGAAGCATCCGAAAGTGCGACTACATGGCGTTAATATTAAAAAGTAGGAGGCGGAATTTAAATATAAAAAATAAGTAATAAATTTCCTTCAGTGACTTTCGTAAATTGGCACGCGATTTTCCCGAGGTTAATGCCGATACATTGATTGAAAAATGTGTAGATCTGGGCATTTGGTGCAATCAAGTATGCGAAACAGGTGGTCGTTGGAGTTTGGAGCGTTTAACTAACTACATTGTAAAATATTTTTTTCGATTAAATGATCAAAGTGAGATCTGACTGAATATTTGAACTTTTTTAGTGTCGATTGGCCATGGACAAAAGCAAAAAGGTGCGCATGAGCAAATGGCACATTATACCATTAGATGAGAATCAACTCATGTACGCTGCCATTGATGTTTACGTAAGGCAACTTGATTTTGTGCTGTTCTTAACAATATTTGTTGATTATTTTTTCAATTGGCCAATTATTTTTTCAATTTCACTTTCAGATTGGCCAAGTTATATATAACGAACTTGAGAAACGTCAAAGTACCAAGCTAGAGAATGAAGCCAAATTTCTTGAAGATAATGGTGAGCAAGCTTTGAAAGCAATCAAAGCATTGGGTGAAAATTTTGTGTAATGTGACGCATGAAGTTATTTGAAACTCTTTGTTATATTTCGACTTGTATACGTTTTAAAATGTTAACAATTTCTCAACTTGACTGCTGATTGTCTGTTGATTAAGCATTTACATAGGCAAACCTTAATTATTATCATTTTCGATGACAATCATACCACGTTAACCTTAATTATATAAAAATAAAATGTCTTGGCAAATGTTTCATGGTTTATTAGCATCAAAAAGGAAATGTTTAGAATACTATAAAAGAAACGTACAGTTAATACATTATATGAATTTGTATTCATCATATTAATTTTTCAGGTTTGGTCGTAGTTGTTGCTTATTATATTTGCTATTAATTTTTAACGTTCGGCCTTCTTGAGGATATTGCTTCTATTTTGCGCTTCAACACTTGATTATCTAAGTCAATTTGGCGCTGTTGCTTTTTGCGATTGACAGCAGCGGTTGTCTGCCTTGTATTGGATGCGATAGCTATAACCTGGAAAATAATGTAAGGAATTTTGGCGTGTTTAAGTTAGTCAAATTGACTTGGTTTTATTATTCTTAAGATTATTATAGTGTGCATTTTTTAATTAAATAGTATGTAATAGTATGTCTGGCTTAAACGCAAATCATACTTCTGCTATCCTCGAAATATCTACCAAAGAAACAAGATATGTTTATATATATATATATATTCATATATATGATGGGCTTATTGCAATAACGTGATAAGCCACATGATCTAAAAAATCCATTTTTTAGGCAGAATACATGACTCAATGCATTGCCAACAACCACTGAAGAGATTTTGGCTATTATTAATTTTTTAATTTATTTGTAAAAACTTACGTGTTCAATTCCAATTCTTCATATAAAATACAATTTTTCAAAACTTAGCCGATTATTTAAAAATATTTTTTATGTGGCATATCATGTTTCTGCAATAAGCCCTTCATATACATTAAGGTGTCTTGGAAAAAATTTTTTCATTTGTATCCTCCTGAAAATTAACCTCGGTCTATTCTATGATGATTCCCAAAATATTTTGGCTCTTATAATAACCTCCAATGAGCTAAACCATTTTGCAAAAACCTCAAAAAAATCATGATTTTCGTAAATATGTTGTAAAAACATAAACTGTCAGAAATTATAAGCGGAAAAAGGCTCTTTCAATCTGCATCTCAAAATTTTTAATTATTGCAATTGGATTAAGGAAAGGTTATGTTCGGAAATGCATCCTGATGCGCAAACTGATTTTTAGCACAAGCGAAATGTTCCAGCTACTTGAATCGAGTACGGAAATAGATTAGCTTTAAAAGCAATTGTAAACTTGGCTGAGTTCCTGAATGCATTTATGAAATGCACCAGTGCGTTTTATTTTGAATTGGTCCAAAGCTTATTAACCAAAACTGCGCAACTATACTATTTTTAAGAAAACCAATAGAGTTGCACAGTTATCGTAACTAAAATCCAAAATAAAACAACGATGCATTACATAAATGCATTTAGGAACTCAGCCATTTTCTTCACAAACGACAGCTAAACATATGTATGTTTACAGCTAATCAAACAGCACAAACGAATTGAAAGACTTGCCAGGAAACTTGAAAAAATCAAAATCTTTTGATTTTTATCAATTAACTGGACAACTGCCAAATTGATCAATTGACAAAGCCATCCATACACGCTTTGATTTGAGCAACAACCGACTCAGTTGAAGATTGGATTGTATTGTGATGGCTCGCATTATAATAAGAAAGAAGCAGTAAGTGTTTTTTAAGCTGTTTACATAACCAAGGTTACAACTAGTACTCGACCGATTCTCGTTTTTTGCACCAATGTCTATGCAGAAGCCGATGTTGTCTGCATTTTAAAAACCTATATCGATGCCGATTCTTGTATTTCAACCAACGGCGATACAAAACCGATGCCGATTATTTAATTTTGGACCGATGCCTATGGCGATGCTAGAATTTCCTACCGATACCGATGCTGGATAATCGTCAAACACTGGTTACAATATTTCAATATCACAAGCTTTTTGACCACCAAAAGCATATATTTTAAAAATTACTACTGTTTATAATAATTTTTATTTAAATACTCTTTTGGTTACGACCTTTAAGCATTTGCATTTTCTGTTTACCTATGACAAGTATGACCATAACACTTTTGAGGAACGATGAGGACTTGCATAAGAAGTGTTATAGTGGTAAATTATACTCATGAGTATAAACGCATGGTATTAACGCAAAATTTAAAGTCATGAGATTCATTTTTGTAGAATTTGAAGAGATTTTAACGTTTTGCGAAAGTAACTTTGTATGGGAGGAAGGCGTAGTTTTCATTCGATTTGTGTCATTATCGAGCTTGATATTTTTTACGAACGCTCTAAAATTACGATAAGGCTGTTATCGTTATCACAGACAGACAGATAGACAGACAGACATACAGACGGACATAGCTAAATCGACGGACGTAGCTAAAGGAGGTGATGTTGATCAAGAATATATATACTTTTCTATACCTGCCACGCCTTATCGGCGTTGCAAACGGTGTGAACTAAACTTGAAATAAAAACTTTGTATAGCAGCACATACACATTTTTTATGCGTAGGGTATAAAAACAGTAAACAAATGCATAAAAAATAGCATTATCTTTAATTCGATTGCTATAATTTTAAGTTTTTTGATGCAGATTGGAAGAGCTTTTTCCGACCTGTAATTTCTGACAGTTTATGTTTATACACCTATTACACCAGGTAACATATTTACGAAAAACATGATTTTTGGAGGTTTTTGCAAACGGTTGGTTTAGCTCACTGCAGGCATCGTAAGAGCTAAAATATTTTGGGAATCATCATAAAATAGGCCAAGGTACATTTTTAGGGGGGAAGTGGGTGGGCACAAATGGAAATTTTTTTCCCCACACAAGTCGAGTCACCTTAATATACATCTATGTGTTCCATATTCTATTTTATGTAACACTATCTATCTAACTTCCTCAAACTTTCAGAATTTCAAAAAAGAAAAGTTTTACTTACAGATCGATTTTGTACATTTGGCTTGGAATTTTTTGGATTTAAGCTATAAGTTGGCTTTTGTGTAAGTATCTTTCGGAGTAGTATTTGATTTTGTCTATCGATTTCGCGCACTCTCTCATTTGAAAAACTCCAGCTCTTGCGTTGGCCACTTTTTAGTCTATTTAATGATAAAGTATTTTTTTTTACAACATACGTTCAGTTAGCTTAAAACAAAGAACCTACTTCAAATTGCCGCTGGAAGTTTTTTGTATAAAATTCATGTGAAATGCATAATCTTCGGAATTGAAATTGCTGGGCGTGCGACTTGAGATGCAGAATTCAATGCGTGGTTCAATACAATTGCTGGTTTCAGTTTCCGCACCTGAAGTTTCATTAAATGCTTCCTCATTTTCATTCGCATAATCGTCAACAGGATCAACTAAATCTCTGTGTGTACTTTCATTAGACCTCAATAAATGGTGTTTGTGACAAAATTTTGGCGATAACGTTTGCTCATTGTTGTTTTCATTATCTTCTTCGTCGTCATCGTCGTTGCCGTTATCGTCGTTGGCATTGTCGACATCACGACTTTCGGATTCTTGTGGCTCGTCGTGGTAACGTGAACAATTTTTAGTTAAGCTCAGACTGAACTCCTTAGTAGTTGTTGTTTCTCTTGCATTCGCAGTTGTAGTAAGCTTTTCTGCTATCTGCACCCTCTCCTCCTGCTCAGACACCGACTCTGACACTGTTTCCGATTCGGATTCGTCTGTTTCTGTAGCTACTTCTTCAATGTTTCCTTCCTTCGTTGTAGCTATTTTGGTACTTGGCGCAATCGAATTCATTTGCTCCATTGCCACAGCGCTTTTGGTTGCTGTGGTTTTTGGCGTCTGTTCGATATCCATCAGCATTGGTTGTGGGTTAATTTCTGCTATAGTTTTACTGATAACCACATCCGTATCGTCATCGGATGAACTGGTATATGGCACGTAGTCCTTGTTACGTAGTGAGCTACGTGGACGGCTTAGTTGCTTGCGTGTGTAGGCGTAGATCTGTAGAGGATATACATAAAACGTTATTAACTCCGTTTAAACTTCGATAATTGGCTTATAAAACTTACATTGTTTTCCGGCTCCAAGTCAGGATCTTGCGACTCATTGTTCCTATTGCCTATATCATCATCGTTATCGTTCTCGTTGTCGGAACTTTCTTCCAAGACATCGGGAACTTCACTTTCGCTATCATTTTCAAAAGATTCGTTTGCGTATTGTTCATCGTCGGAAACAAAATCGTCAGCCATTTGTAATGGAGTTTTGTAACAAAATATATTTTAAAAATTCACCCCCGAATAAAGTTGATTATTTGGAAATAATTCTAAAGAAGCCAATTTGAAAGTTTTTTCTTAGGCAGCTACGTTGTTTTCTGAAGCTGAGGTTGGGTGAGATTCACATTTGGTCACATGGTTAGAATAGTACTTGGTTTAGCGAAGCACTCCACACCTTGATGGTAGGTAGATAGACTCGCATACTCAATTATGACATATTTTGTACAGGTATGAGGTTTCTTTGAATGCAATACAATTATATATGTACATGTCTTAGTATTTACTTTATTCCATACCACTCTTATTCGGCACTTTAATTTCACCGGATATTCGAATTAAATCTGCGATAAAGTTCCTTTCAATGTGTCAATGTGTCCATTTATGACGTAATTTCAACAAGCTTCTCCACTCTTTTGGCGCCTTTAAATTCATGTCTGCCAATCAATCATTTCGTTTTTGCACCAACACCAACTTTAGGTGTTTTTATTGACTTAGCCATAGACGAATATTATTAAATATTTAATACAAACAAAACATCGTGTTACCCACAGCAACCAAAGACGCAAGCGCATTTCACCATAAACAAAGAATGGTAAACACTTTCATTATAATCAGGACAGAATATTTGTATACCCTACCTTAAATTAGGTAATCTTGTGCCTTGAAATATCCACCTAAAGACGAAACTTTTAAAACAAATTTGCCACTCAGTGTTTTCCTGTGATTTTCTTCTGAGACCGAAAATAGCTATAATGCCCTTTTGTTTATTAAATTTTATATGTTTTTTTTTTAACATCATAGGTTTATTTTTATGTGGTTGCTCTCTGTTTTTCTTTTTTAAAAGAAACAGAAGGATTATGCATGTTCTGTCTTATATTTTCCCGGATAAATATCTAATAGCTTGTTATATCTCCAATAGTTAGAGTGCTATGATAATATTCTAAGAGATTTTCGAAGGCCGAAATGTTTCCGAGAATATTCATGGCACCAAATGGTTCTTAGCGGAAAAATGGGAGTAAAATACTTCGACATGTTATAAACTTATCAATTAAACAATTTACTTTATTGATATTTTATTATACATTACATGTTTCCATATTTTTTTACTTTTAAATAGAGCATCCAATTTCGGAACGCTTCGACAACCCCGGGATATCGGGATATGAAAAACACAATACTGGGATCCCGGGAGTAGTCCCGAGTTTGACAAACCTTAGAAAACAAATTTTTTGGAAGACGTAATATTAAGTTTCAAAGTAGTAATGCCTTGTTTTACAACACAAAACATTGTATAAAATTATAAAAAACTAAAAAACACAATTTCAAAAAAACTTTTGGGTAATATTTATTGTTTATTTTTGAAAAAAACAATGATCAATTCTTTAAAAAAAAATTATTAAAATTAGATCATTCTTATTAGGTTCATAAAATTATTAAAAAAAAATGGAATAGTTTAATAACACTGTAGGTAAATTTTAAACTTTTGAAAAGCCACAAAAAAAAAAACGCCGAGACACGTATACTTAATTTTTGGTCGTAGAATTAAGGCCCTATTCTCCTTCAGCTTGCTGTTTTTGGACCCTTTTTGAAAAAATTCTCATTTGAAAACGCAAAAAGATATTTGAATTTTGTTTTTTTTATTGAATTAGTAATGAATGAAAGAAAATAAAAAATTTTTTTTCGCCGCGATATAGGGGCTGTCCATAGATGATGGCACCGTCAAAGTTGGCCCTCAAAAAAAAGGCATGGTGCTGGCGGCCACGATTCCGGCCCTCAGGAGCGTCTGAAAAAAAAAACAAATATAGGGTTATGATCATCATAGATGTAATTCTGGCCCGTAGTAAAATAAAAATTGCGATTTTTTTTGACAAAATGGCGGCCACTTGAAATTGACAAATCGAATTTGGACCCATTTTTTTGTAGTTTAGTGTAAAAAAAAAATAGTAAAAAAAATCGCAAAATTTTTATTTTACTACGGGCCAGAATGGTGACAATTCTACGTCGATTAAACTTTGTTTCATCTAAATCGGTTCAGTAGCACTGGCGGAATCGTGGCCGCCAGCTCGAAAAACGTGGTTTCGAGATAAACGCGTTCAAAGTTCAAAGCAACATAAAAACTACTCATTTTAGCGAAGACATGACCCCACAAAAATGGCCATATCTTCTAAAGTATTTCGAATTTCAAAAAACCCTTTTAGGGTTATATTCTTAAATGTCCAAGCTATAAAAAAATGCAAAAAAAAAGTCGAAAAAATTTTTTTGCTGAAAGAGAATAGGGCCTTAAGTGGCATACTCAGTTTTTACAAATTAGACGAAAGTCTCGAGCTATTCAGATTTTTTATAAATGACTTACATTTAATCTTCATTTAAAAAAATTTTATAGCTTTTTAACAATTAATTTTTATTGTCTTTTCAAAAATACCTTCAACGTTTAATCTTTTCAAAAATACCTTGTTTAATCTATGGTTTTTCAAAAGTTAAGCAATTTCGCTTTTTCTTCCGTTTGGACCAAATTTGAATGTTGAACGTAAAAACATTAAAACAAAATCTAAAAATGTTTTTGCTCAAATAAGTGTCTTTATTTGATCGGAGGTGGTTAAAATTTTTGGTCTCCAAAAATAAGGAAAATATAGCTAAAAATGAGTCTTAAAGTGATTAAGTTTCAATCGCATATATCTCGAGGTTTTGATCTAATTGTGAAAAACTGAGTATGCCACTAAATTCTACGACCAAAAAATAAGTTTACGTGTCTCGGTATTTTCGTGTGACTTTTTGACGTCCCTACAGTGTAATTTTAGTATATCTAATTAGGAATTTTGTGATAATCTGTATAGATTGTTTAAGGATTTTTTTTTAATTTTTTAAGGTAAAATTTGTTGTATTTGTTTGTTTAATAATTAAAAAATTGTATAAATATTAACAAAAATTACTGTATATAATTTAATTACCTTCTTACAGTAATTGTTAGAAATTGGATTGTTAATTGATAGAAATTGTTAGAGTTGCTTGGCTTTTTCTGTATTTTGATTTTTTTAATAAGTCCTGTATAAAAGGATTATAAAAAACTGGCGGGCCCGACAGACATTGCACTGCCCCAATTCAACTAATTTCTTTGTGATAATTTTCATTTTGTGAATTTTTAAAAAGTGTGGAAGTGCCCAAACAATGTGCCATTTGAGCCACTCGTGCCACACGTTTCTTTTTGAAGCTTCAATTCGTGACTATCAAAACCGTCTTAAATAAAGCATTTTTATTTAATTGTGGGTGGTAAAAGGGGGTGTGGCTATTTTTTACTAACGGAGACATTGTATTAGAGTGGTTTTTTAAAAAATCGAGTTGCATTTTCGCAGTTTAAACTCTTCCTTAGGACCCATCTCTATAAGTCTTAAAAAAAATCGGTTAAGGTTTAGAAGTCGCGCTTTTTGATTTTAGTTTTTCCACACGATTTGTATGGGGGAAAATCCGTTTTAAGGGTTCATGGAAAATAGAAGCCCTAAATATAAAAAAATTTAATATAAAAAATTATTCGCTTATTATTCACTGATCTTTGGCATACTTCTCGAAGCTATCTAAAGAAATAATTACTTTTTCTCAAAAATATTTTGATAAATCTTCAAACTTTTTTTAATTCCAGTTATAGGACTCTTGTTATTATGCAGAGTTTATTGGATTAAATGGTACAACAAGTAGTATTTTTAGTATTACTTGCATGTTTTGTTTTTTAAGTAATAAAAATTTTTTAACTTAACATGTGATTTACTGTCACTGCCAAAATACAGTTTGTGTCTCATACATTAATGATTTATGCCTTGTAAAAGAACTAAAAAACTTTGAAAGTGTTAGCAGTTCTATTTCCAAAGCAGCATTTAACAAATTATCACACCGTTTGTGGTATTTGTCAGAAGAGTTAGTAAATAAACTTTATGTTTTCCAAAATTTTATAATTTTGAAATTCTGACAACGGATTCGGATTCATAAAACTACAAAAAATTAAGGTGGCAACCCTATCCACCATCTTGAATTTTAAAATTCTGACTTTAGATTCGAAATCAGTGACCACTTAACACTGATACATGATGTTTAAAACTCTTGAAAAGACTTATTATTAGGTGGCAACCCTATTATTTCAAAAATTTATAATTTTGAAATTCTGACAACGGATTCGGATTCATAAAACTACAAGAAATTAAGGTGGAAACCCTATCCACCATCTTGAATTTTAAAATTCTGACTTTAGATTCGAAATCAGTGATCACTTAACACTGATACATGATGTTTAAAACTCTTAAAAATACATATTATTAGGTGGCAATACTGTGGTAAAAATTAAGGTGGCAACCCTAACCTCCATCTTTAATTTTTAAAACTGTGACATTGGGTGTATTTCTTTATTCATTGCGGATAAAGGTGAGAACGAATAGAATAGATTGTTGTTTATCCAGAACAGAATGAATAAAGAAACAGTATTGGAAAAGAAAGAAAATTTTGTTTTTATTAAAACCAGAAACATATTTTTCGTATTTAATTAAAGACAACAAATACACCAGATAAAATTTAAAAAATAAAAATGCAACAAAGCAATCTAAAACATTTAATGTAAAAATTTTTTCCATTTTCATTTAACGAAGTTTTACTTCAAACAATCGAATATAACCTCACATACAAGGAATATTCTTTTTATTCTACCTTAGCTGATAGTATAAAAAGAACGCGTTCGGAATATTCCGTAAGAATATAGAAATACAAAAAGAATATTCCGGATAATCAAAACTGAATAAAGAAACAAAAACATTCATTCCGAACATCTGAAATGAATAAAGAAATACAGCCATTATATTCGAAATCAAATCCGTTGTCAGAATTTTAAAATTACAAGAATTCGCAAAAATAAAAAAATCGAGGTGGCAACTCTATCCGCCATCTTAAATTTTAAAGTTTGACATCATCTTCGAAATAAGTTACCCCTAAAACTTCCAACCACGGAGTTCACAGAATCCTTAAAAGTCCTATTATGCTTAAGCTCTCTCTAAACAAGCTCATTGAATTTGTTGGATACTTGCCTTCAATTTCAAGCTTTTTACCGAAGGCATCAAGCTTTCCTTTACTTGAAACTTCGTGCCGTTCCCTTGTAAGCTAGCTACATGATTCAAAATTATCAAGCTCAAGCTAGCTTGAACTTGTATTTTAAGCAAGTACTTGAAATAGACTTCAAGTAGGCTTGTGCAGTTCTCAGCTACATATCAAGTAATGAACTTTTTTTTAGCAAAATTTCGCATTCTCTAGGACTAATGATTCAAAAATCAGATAACAAATTTCTAAATATTTTAAATTGGATGGAAATTGAGATAAACATTCGATAGCATGCTATGCTACAGCCTGAAATGTGTAAACAGCCCTTATAAAAACTATTTACTCTATTCATACTGAAGTACACTTGAGTAAAAATGCAGTGTACGCGCTGATTTCATCGTTCGTAAGCTTATTTTTGTATCACTGTTTAGCCGAAGTTGAAATCAACCAGCAATGGTACACGAGGCAGTAGCTCAAAATAATGCATAATTATAACGATTGCCGTTCGTGCGCTGTGGTTTATACACATAATTATTTTATGCAAACATCTATAAGAGCGTAAAGATAAATTCGGCAATCCGACGCTAACTTAGCAAAGACTCAAACCAAACTTTTTGTTCCGCAAAAAATTAAATTCGTACTTTTTGCTAAGTACGCATTTAATTTGGGAGGAAATTTCTTCCCAAAATTAAAATCGTTCTTTTTGGAAAGTACGAATTTAACTTTTGGGAGGAAATTAAATTCGTTCTTTCTACAAAGTAAGAATTTAACTTTTGGGAGGAAATTAAATTCGATCTATTTGCAAAGTACGAGTTTTACTTTTGATTCGAAGAACTAATAATACTAATTTTCAAATCAAAAATTCTCAAAATCTGTGCGTTACGATTTTTTGTTAAGCATATCAAATGAAAGGTGATTAAACCACCTTTGTAACGATATATAGCAGCTTATTACACAATTAAGGCTTTTATATGGCACAATTAAGACTTTTGCCATAAACATTTTTTAAATGTAGTGAAATTGGCGAAAATTAGTATCATGAGCGCCAATTTCATTTGATATGCTTAACAAAAAATCGTAACGCACAGATTTTGAGAATTTTTGATTAGAAAATTAGTATTATTAGTACCATGAGCGCCAATTTCACTACTTTTAAAAAATGTTTATGAAAAAGTCTTAATTGTGCCCCAATAAGCTATATTTCCTCCCAAAAATTAAATTCGTACTTAGCAAAAAGTACGAATTTAACTTTTTGCGGAACATAAATTTTGGTTTGTGTCTTTATTAAGCTAGCGTCGGATTGAAAAATTTATCTTCACGCTCTTAACATCTATACTTTCCACTGAAGTCGAAGCACACATCACACAGTGTTTGACTTTGGTACGATCGGCTAATGCAACATGCTTGATGTTGTAAGTTAGTTCTATGGCGTAGAATATGTTGCATGGTATTAATGATATTGAAGTCATACAAAAACCAAGTATGTACTGAGTGTAAAAGCAGTTGCAATTCATCGCTGCAGGTCTCTGGCATATACCTTTAGAAGTTCTACCATGGTTACGCCCATGGTATAATTATTTTACAAGGTAGCCGTGACAGCTTTTTGGCGATTGGTAGTTGTCAAAAAAAGCTAAAGAATGTTGTAGTTTGCTGCTGTTGACTAGCTATGTGCTTATTTTTAACTTATCTTTGATTCATTAAATTTATTTGCGAAGTTGATTGAATTGTTTTTAGTTTGTTGTAGTTGAGTAGCTATGTTTACGTCGTCGCTTATTTTTTCACTTTTCTTTGATTAAAGGCTTGATTACCCAAGCGTAACGTGAGGTGGCGCAGCGGGATGTAGCGTAGTGCGACGTTGCCTCGAGGATAAGCGATTACTGAAATCGTAATCCAACGTAGTGCAGGCGCCGTAGTGCAGGGCACTCATTTTATTATAGTTGGCTTATTTACTTCTCCTCGTCAACAAAAGATTGCATCCTTTCTTATATAGTATTAAAATTTACAAAAATGTAAAGTTAAACATATTTTTTCACTTGTCGAACTGTCAAAAATCGTAACGTTGCGTAGAAATCTATTTTCTACAGACTTCTACGCTGCGTCACGCCACGTTACGATTTCGGTAACGACTTGTACACATTTATCATTAAGCAGATTTTAGCTTGACAATTGGCAACGTCGCGCTACGTTACCTTACGCTTGGGTAATCCAGCCTTAATTGCATAAACAGCTAATTTTGACAACTACCCATCGCCGCTCGTGAGAAAAAAGCCAGTCTACGCGGCTACCTTGTCAAATAATTGTATCATGGGTTACGCCAATGTTTTGCTCTCTAGTTTTTTGCTCTCCGAATAGCATCTACCTGGTTATTCTGCCATGCTCATTTCTGTATTTTGTATAATTTTCTCTTATTATTTCCTTTCAATAACAAAAAATACGTCGCTATCAGAGATTGAATTAAAAAAATTATGTGCAGTAGAATCACTGAAAATTATTGCCAGACAACTGAGACACCGATTTTACATTTGATTGATTGAAAATATTTTTGAATTAGTCTTACAAATATTGAACATAAGATGATATAAAAACGAATTAATTATTTTGATATTTAAAATATTTCAAGCCGCAGTAAAACGCAAACTTCATCAAATGAAGTCAAAAAGTTTGTTATTCGGGTCGCTGATCACGAATCCTACAGCGAAAACGCGAAAAAGTTAAAAAGATGGCATCGAAAAAATGGCGGTTTTATTTATTTGTTTTAAATTTAATAACAATATTTCTAAATTATGTTTTAAAATATTTGTTTTAAGTATAAAAATTTTTGTGTTTAATTTTTTCTTTAAATAAATATGTTTCACTAAAGTTGCCAAACACAAAAATCACGAGCACCCAGTATAAGCTTATGCGAAAAGCTTTTTCTTGAAAATAGTCTTGAGCTTAATGCTTATTCAAACAACAGCCAACTTCACCGTCACACAGGGAGGCATCCTGAAGAGAGCGCCGAAGAGCGATAAAGTGTTTGTTGGGAGCAGGATTCGGCGCATTCAACAAAAATATTGCTCCGAAAGCCAAAATAGAAGCAACAGAAGTTGAGTAAAAATGCGACTAGCAAAACGCTAATGGAACTATGATTTGGAGCAGCTAATGAACAGTAAATCACTCGGCCAAAAGACTTTCTAACGTGCGGGTGCTGAGCAAGATAAAGGTGCGTTTCTTGACATAAAAAAAATTAAAAAAGAAACAGAAAAAAAAGAAAACAAAAAAAAAATTACTGAAAACAAGGATACTGTGACAAAATTGCAAAGGAACGCAAATAAGTGCTAATGCAAAAAGTGTTAAAAAAAAAGAAAATCTAAACCCAAATATCTTGGATATATATTTTTTATTATGTTCCAAAAGATGCATGCATTTAGAATTGTGCAGAGTTGAAAATTTAAAATGATGAAAATGAATGTGTTTGAAATGCGTTACTGTTAAATCAATAGTGCGTGTAGTAAATATGTAGGTCGCCAGGATAATGTACAAAATACGTGATGTTACAGGAAAATGTGTTGTCAAAAGCGGTTACACTTTGGTGAATTAATGTAATACAGTGGCTGGTGTAGTCAGAACAGAACGCGCAGCAATTTTCCGTTATGATTAATTACGATTATGATTAAAAGCCAGGCAACACACTAATAAAAAAAAAAAAAAAAATCACAAAAAAAAACATACAAACAGACGACATACAAGCTGTCAGTTATACAAACCTCAAATAAACTAAGCTT
Organism: Dichetophora obliterata; assembly: GCA_963920525.1. Classification (NCBI taxonomy): domain Eukaryota; kingdom Metazoa; phylum Arthropoda; class Insecta; order Diptera; family Sciomyzidae; genus Dichetophora; species Dichetophora obliterata. The sequence goes on from OY986435.1 coordinate 308,025,678, forward strand.
TACCACGCCTAAAATAAAAAAAAAATTATAAAATTAAAAGATAACAAACAGCAGGTTAGGTGCTCCAAGCTTGCAGTGAGCACTTCAAACGTTGTTGTAGCATAAAATTAGGATTTCTTTCAACGCTGCTGCTGCCTGCCGTTCTTGCTCAACCAGCCCGAAATCGACTGATGTGGCTTTTATCGATTTTCGCCTGGTTTTAACGCTAATAACAAGACGCAAACACTCACAAACACACATACACAAACACACATTCACCCAAACGTACCGTAGACGACATTTGAAAACCCTTGCCTGGTAACCTACCAGACTGCAGCGAACACGAATTGAAACTAGGAAATAGCATAAAACAAAAGAGTAAAAAAAAATTGACATAAGCGCAGTTGTACCATTTTTTCCATACCCTTGCACTTCCCGTCGCGACACCCGAGTATATCATCCAAAAAAAGTTCCACCATTACTTCTTTAATCAAACTGAAGCCGGACGGCACTGGCATTGGCACGTCACGTGTTGTTGGTCCGTTCTGCGAGCTTAATTGCACCCACACACTCGCACTTTTCTCACTGTATGGAATTGAATTAGACAACTTTATGCGAAAAAAGAAATTACCGTTAGTTCTTCGACTTCCGCTGCTACAAATTCTCGTACATTTATTTTATGTTTGATTCGAAAAACTGTTGTTTGCGTTAACCTTCCGTTCCGTTCTTTCTTTTCTTTCGTTCATCACGAATTGGATATCGCACATAAATGGACGGAACAACTAGCAACTGCACATAAACTAATCTCAGTACGTTTATCATCATTATCAATTTTCTGTCATCAGCAACATCATCATCATCTCTCAAAGCTGCACTCAATATTATTGAACATTTATATGAACTACACTCAGACTGGGCGAAAGGAATGCAAGAAACAGTAAAACTGAGAACTTGAAAGCAAATTTCCAACTTCAACCTTATCCTTTAAGACTGTTGGAAGCGTTATAATATATTTTTTCAATTAGAACTAAGCAAAATGCAAGCACAAAGGACGCATTAAAGGCCATAAATTAATTATAAACGCTAGGAATCACTTCAAACAAACCCAAACCCGGCTTGGAACGCTTGAAAATGAAACAACAAAACTGAGCTATAATCCAACGCTAGTCACAAACACTATTTTCGCAACTAAATAACGTGCTCCATGTTTCCGTTTCCGTTTCCGTTTTAACTTCAATCCAATTTGGTTATTTTTCTCGGTTATCCACACCTCAGTTTTAAACATTGTAAAAATAGCTGAACCGTTTAACTTAAGCACTGTTAAAAAGACATATCTTCAAACTAAGTCGACGTCTGACGCAGCTTGTCGCGGTCGCACCTTCACTTAACTTCGTTTACTATTATGTTGGTTGAATACATTAACACCGATGCATGCAATACGTTGAAAAACACTTTCAGTACCGAGCATCAGCAGCAATTCACATCAGCGGAAAGCGAATTTAGCGCGAAGAACGATAACGCCATTATTTGACGCACACACAACGACCTAGACACAGCAGCAAACAAGCAGTCCTTGTCACCTGCACGCTCTGCGGTCGATGTAGCAACATTGAAATTATCGTCATCTTCATTGTTATTATCATCAGCTTCGTCAGCATTAAAATCAACATCAACATCAGCATCAGCATCAACCTACACGTCTACCTCTGCGTCTTCACCAGCTTCACCGTCTGCGTCCAAGTCGTTGCACTCGTTGTCACGTCATGCCAGCGACTTCCTGCATCGTGGTCGTCTTCGTCCTCCATATCTTGGCTGTCGCTGCCGCACAAACAGTGTTTCTACATGCGAAATGGTTCTAAGCACCGAATGGTCTCAAGTAGAAGTAATTGATTTGGTTAACGATGGCAATGGATTGGGTTTCATATTGGTCGGTGGTCGCAGCACTGGCGTTGTGATTAAGGCTCTGGCACCGGGTGGTGTCGCCGAACGCGATGCACGCCTGCAATGTGGCGATCATTTGTTGCAAATCGGCGAGGTAAATTTGCGTGGCTTCAGTTCCGAACAAGTAGCAACGGTTCTTCGTCAGACTGGAGCTCAGGTTCGACTGATTGTCGCAAGGCCGGTGGAACCGACGGCCAACGACTTTCATACATTGGCTAGTCATGCACCAATTATTCCAACTAAGCTCCTCTCCGACCCGGAAGAACTGTCACGGCATCTCTATCACAATCCCTCGTTTGCTACTAGTGCATCTAGTAGCGTTGGCGGTTGTTTTGTGACAACGCCAGACACTGAGTTGGCGGATTTGCCACTGCCACCGATACCGTCGGAACTGGCGCCAGCCGCATCACGCATGTGTCCCAAGGATCTAGACATTGTGCCATTCTCGATAGTATCGCCACCGCCATCGCTGCCACATGCCGCTGGCACTCCTGTCCCCTCCACAGGACTAAGTCACCTCCACATGGACCATATTGAGACTGTGATAGCTGGTGAGCATCAAGTAGCACTGCGCTCGCCAACCACCAACTTTGAGGATGCCGATTGCTGCTCCGTAACCTCTTCCAACTATCCTGACTCTCCGGAGACAGAAACCTATGAGGTAGAGCTGCGCAAGAATGTCTATGGCCTTGGTATAACCGTAGCCGGTTACGTCTGCGAGGAAGAAGATTTGTCGGGCATTTTTGTAAAGAGCATCATTGAGGGAAGTGCAGCCGAAATGAGCTGCCAAATACAAATAAATGATCGCATAGTCGCCGTTGATGGCAAAACGCTAGCCGGTGTCACAAATCATCAGGCGGTCGAGCTCTTACGCAACACGGACATTGAAGTTCATCTGACCCTAGAACGTTTTCTACGTGGCCGTAAGTTTGAGCATTTACAAGTTGCACTGACTGAATTGAAAGGCGATAATCAGTCGCAGATATCGCTGCCCGCCTCGCCGTCTATAGCAACTTTGTCGTGGTTTCCACCCAAATCGGATGCGGACTCAATTGCGACCGATGGCGGCGTTATACTGCTGGATTTTGTAGATTTTCCCTCGCGTGGCACAGTTGACTCGAATATGTCTCACATGCTGGATCGTAGTGAGCACAGCGTTCAGAGTGCTACCGGCAGCAGTGACGCGCAACGTCAAAAAACGCCCACAATTGCAGCAGGCCGCAGTTTGACCAACGGAAATGCGGCTCTAATTAACGGCAATGGTCTAGATAGTGGCAACGATACCGACGACTGCAGCATTAAACTACCGCCGCAGCCTATAGTGAAACTCAACGGTGACTCCAGAAGTCCCACATGCGAGAATATAGCCTCTTTAGTGCCAGCGGCAGAGGTGGCAGCGATGGCGCCAAGCAGCAGTGTTCCGACACCAACGCCCAGCGTAGAGTCTCTGAGAGTGGCCTGGAAAAGTGAGTTTCCCGAAAGTGAAATAATTGTAGCCGAAATAAATAAACTTTCAGGTCTAGGAATCAGCCTGGAGGGCACCGTGGATGTGGAGTGTGGCATTGAAAAACGACCGCATCACTACATACGCTCCATACTCGAAGATGGGCCAGTGGGACGGCAAGGCATACTCAAGCCAGGCGACGAGCTGCTGCAGGTAAATGAGTACAAGCTGCAAGGCCTGAAGCACATTGAAGTAGTTAAGATCCTCAAAGAGCTGCCGGCACAAGTGAAGCTTGTGTGCGCTCGTGGTCCTAGTGCACCATCCGTCATAAATACTTCCCAGAATGCTGAGGCATTCGAAACACGTAGTCTACTGCCAGGCGGTCATCAAAGTCTGCAGAATCTACTTAGCAAAGCTCATTCGGAGAGTTCGTTATACACCTCAAGCACAGCAACGTTAACTGATCAGCAGCGTTCAAAGTCAGCGGAAAATGTCTCCGGTCTGGCACTGTGGAGCACGGATGTGACCACGATTGAAATTGAAAAAACCGAACAAGGATTTGGTTTCTCAATACTTGACTATCAGGATCCCTTGGATCCGGAGAGTAGCGTCATTGTGATACGTGGCCTGATACGCGGCGGTTCGGCGGAGGCTACAAATGAAATATTTCCGGGTGATCGTCTTATAAGTGTGGGCGAGCATAATTTGCAAGGTATCGAGTTGGACGTAGCTGTGACCATACTCAAAGGCATGCCATTAGGCAAAACTAAACTGGGTATTTGTCGCCCATTGTCGACGTCTGACAGCAATATCGCTTCGCCAGCAGAAGAGGCAGACGGAGACTCTCCAAGCACATAGCTCTCAATGGATTGCATTTGTGAGTAAATTTTTAACCTTTTTTAATTATTTAGAATATATGTATACAGTTCCAGTACGAAGTTCAGGTATTGTCTCTAAAATTAGCTCTTAGATATGATACTTTTGGTACCACACAAGTGGGCAGTAGTTTATTTATACTTCAATATTGTACTCTATACTTTTAGCAAGAGCCGCGAGAGTATTGAAACTTATATAAGATTTAAGCTCTAAAAACTGATTGAAAAATCATTACAATAAATGTTGTGAAATTTCACATTTATTATTTATTTATTTATTATTTGCGGTTCTTAGTGTTACAAGATATAATATCTCTTAACTAGCACTAACCATTAAGAAAAGGAAATATAGTAGTAAATATTTAATATACGAAAGAAACACTTATATTTAACATACGAAAACTTAAAACTAACATGAAGAGCTTATTAAAACAAAAAAAAAAAAAAACGAAATTATACAAAAATATTACAAATAAATATGAAATTTGGATGAATACTTTAAAAGGACTTTTCTCTAATGGATGGACATGTTAAACTAATTAAGGGACGACAATGGTTTCTTTTTAAAATTGACAGCGTTGCTAATTTGTTGTGTGTGGAAAGTCTAAGGAATTCCAAATATATGAAGAATTGCCTTTCGGAGACAAGGCTGGAGTGTCTTGCTAATACAATATTATTATTACGGCGCGATTGTTTAAAGCGAAGTCTCTCGAAAAGATAGATAGGTTCAGAGGAAAATATTAATTTGTGGATAAACTGTAGAAAAGGTGGTGTTGTTCATTTGGTAAGCAAACCTACCCAGACTGTAAACATACCGAGCGATATTATTATATGTTGCTTTTAATTTTTGCTTATGGACAGAATCAGCGTTTGCAAATACATCACAGCCATACAAGAGAATTGGTATTAAGTATGTTTTTGCTATCAGCAGTCTAATTCTTAATGGCGCAAAGTATTGGGTAGACCATAAACTGCGTAACATACCATTTAACTTACCTGAGGAACTGGTGATGTGTTCGTTCCTTCTCAAGGTATTAATAAAAATAAAACTCTAGTTCTTAGCTTTACACACATATTCAATAATCGAGTCGTTAATTACTATATCAGGAAGACTATTATAGTTTATAAGTTTTTTCTAGATCAACAAACACTTAGATTTTCTTCGATTAATTTCAAGCTCATTTTCTGCAGCCCAATTACGAATTCGCTGGAGTTCTTGATTAAGGATATTCACACCACTACAAAGATCAGTTTTATCACATGAAACATAAAGCTGTTTATCATCAGCGTACATATGTGTGAAACATTGATTCGGGATTGATTGACGGAAAATCATTTGCGTAAATGAAAAGCAAAAAGGGTCCCAGACCTGACCCCTGGGGAACACCTTTACTTACTCAAATAAAGTCTGAGTACAAATCACTACAACAATAACATTGGAAATGATCATACAGATATGATCAAATCAATTATATTGCTGTTGGAGAAAAATCGCACCAATTTTTGAGCTTATGGCAAAATATTCAATGATTAATAGAATTGAAAGCTTTTGAGCAATCGAAAAGAACAAGGAAAGTAGGTTTGTTTATAGAGAGGGGCAAGAAAAAAAAAATAAAAAATAAAAGATAATCGTAAGAAGGTACGTTATTTAAACTGCAAGATAATTAAAAAGTTTCTTTCTGAATTTTGATGCATTGCCGGTAATTTGTATATCTCTGGGAAGTGAGTTCCAAAGCCGAATTGCGTAGACAAAGAATTGTTGTTCAGACGTTAGGCAAGTATGACGTATTGGTATAAGATTATTGTTACGAACAGAACGCGAAAAACGTAACTTTTAAAACAACTCTGGTGGTGACTTAGTATTTATAATTTTATGTAACATCAGAATTTTTCTAAAAGTTAAAAGTGAATCCAGAGGCATATGAAAAATTTTACACGCATGTCTCGAAACGTGATCCGTACGCCTAAGTCCAAAAATAAATCGAGCGATGTTATTACATACAACGTTTAATTTAGCTTTAGTTACACTATCACAGTTTGCAAAAATTTCACAGCCATACAGTAGAGTTGGAATCAAGTAAGTTTTTGCTAACTGCATTCTAATATTAAGAGGCGTGAAGTATTGTACTGTCCACAAACTACGAAGCACACCATACACTTTGCCAATGGATTTATTTATATGACTATTCCACGTTAAACATCGGTTGAACGTAATCCCTAAGTTTTTTGCCTGGTCGACAAATTGTATTTCTGTACCGTTTATTTTAATGCTGGGGATAGAGCTTAAGTCAAATCGACTTTTATAAATGACAATGCTTTTTGACTTAGCTGGATTGAGGCAAAGCCCATTCTTCGATTTCGGGTTTCAGACACATCTGTAATTGCTGTTGCACAACTATGTTTTGGTCTAAATCCAGACTGTCTGTCCGTAAGTAGACGATTGGTGGTAAAATACGAACTCATTTGCTTGTAAAAAAGGTTTTCGAATGCTTTTGAAAGAGAGTGTAAGATAGCTATAGTCCGAAATTCATCGCCTGATTTGGGAATTGGAATTATTTTGGCTAATTTCCACTTCTTTGGAAACACTGATTTAGTAAAGATTTTATTGAAAATATGTGTAATAACAGGTACAAGTTTAGGTAAAAACAATTTAAGGAACTTAGGAGTAATACCGTCACTGCCTGCCGAGTTGGATTTTACATAAGTTAGACTAGAGAGCATATTACTTTCAGTAACACATATAAAACTAAAACTAGATGTTGTAGATATTGCTCTTTGAAGGGGGTTATCACGGAAAAAATTCATGTTAGACTCGATTATATCACAGATGGGTTGCCTTGTTAGCTCTTTATTATCACAGTTTTGGTTTCCTACAAAATTATTATTGAGGATATTGAGGTCAGCATTTACTCTGTTAGTGCAAGTTTTATTTATTCCTATTTTTCTAAAAGTCCGCCAAGTAACCTTGCTGTTAGCTGCTCTTGAAAATTTTTCGAAGAAGTACTGGGATTTTGTTCGTCTTATAGCACTAACAGCTTGTTTGCGCAAATTTGAAAATGCCTCAAAGTGTGCTGTCGTCTTATATCTTTTCCATTTAGAGTAGGCTTTACCACGTTTTTCGATAAGGGAACCAACATCGTGATTAAACCATGGCTGACTTGAATTTTTTATAAGTATCGTTTTTAAAGGTCCAAGCCTTTAAAAAAAAACCTATAGAGTATCGTTTAAAAAATCTACTTGGTTATCTACTGATGCCATACAAAATATTCTTTGGCAATCAGTTCTTGTCAAAATCTGCGTTAATAAGTTGAAATTGTATGCTTTTAAAGTCTCGAAATATCTTTTAAATAAATAAGCTTTTATTTAAAAAAGACGTGAACTAAAAAGAAAAAAAAAAAAATAAATTTAAGTGACATTTGTCATATATGTACACATTAGGTATATTCATGGTGCAAAAGAACCCCTCTCTTGGTTACTCATCATCATAATATAAGCGTACGTCAATTGCTAAGTTCTAAGGACTTATATAAATTTAGAATTTTTCTAATACATTTATATTTAAAAGCTTAAGGCACTGATATTGTTTAGTAAGCCTCTATAATGGATCGCAGTTTATATACAGGTTAGCTTACTAAAAGATTCAATGCCACTGAAAATGTGTAGTAAACCTGTATAACGGATCGCGGACGTCGGTGCCTCAAGCTTTTAAATATAAATGTATTTGAAAAATTCTAAATTTATAAAAGAGAAGTTCTTCTGCACCTAGAATATACCTAATATATACATCAGAGACCTGCAGCGATGAACTGCAACTGCTTTTACACCCAGTACATACTTGGTTTTTGTATGACTTCAATATCATTAATACCATGCAACATATTCTACGCCATCGAGCTCACTTACAACATCAAGCATGTTGCATTAGCCAATTGTACCAAAGTCAAACACTGTGTGATGTGTGCTTCGACTTCAGTGGAAAGTATAGATGTTTGCATAAAATAATTAAGTGTATAAACCACAGCGCACGAACGGCAATCGTTATAATTATGCATTATTTTGAGCTACTGCCTCGTGTACCATTGCAGGTTGATTTGAACTTCGGCTAAGCAGTGATACAAAAGTAAGCTTACGAACTATGAAATCAGCGTTTTTCACTGCATTTTTACTCAAGTGTTTGTAGATTACTTCAGTATGAATAGAGTAAATAGTTTTAGGAAGTTTTAGGGGTAACTTTTTTCGAAGATGATGTCAAACTTTAAAATTTAAGATGGCGGATAGAGTTGCCACCTAAATTTGTTATTTTTGCGAATTCTTGTAATTTTGAAATTCTGACAACGGATTTGATTTTGAATATAATGTCACAGTCTTAAAATTTAAGATGGAGGTTAGGGTTGCCACCTAAATTTTTACCATAGTATTGCCACCTAATAATATGTATTTTTAAGAGTTTTAAACATCATTTATCAGTGTTAAGGGGTCGTTGATTTCGAATCTAAAGTCAGAATTTTAAAATTCAAGATGGTGGATAGGGTTGCCACCTTAATTTTTTGTAGTTTTATGAATTCGGGGCTGGCAAAAAAAAATCGTACACCAAAAATGGGTCGCTGAATCCGAATCCATTGTCAGAATTTCAAAATTATAAAATTTTGAAATAATAGGGTTGCCACCTAATAATATGTCTTTTCAAGAGTTTTAAACGTCATTTATCAGTTTTAAACTCTTGAAAAGACATATTATTAGGTGGCGACCCTATTATTTCAAAATTTTGAACAATTGAACAAAAGTTGTAGCTTTATTAAAGATCTGCATGCATACAAAATCTTATCAAAATCAGTGATTAAAGGTGTTTTATAGTAAAATGGCGTCTGATATAATTTCTTAAAAAACTAAATTTAATAAATATCTTTAAAAATTTACTAAGCAAATTCTATTGCTCACTCAATTAAACTTTATAATTTATTTTAAAAAAGAAATCAGCTCAATTGAACCATTAGCTTATGAGCTACAAGCTCTTAAAAGTCACGCAAAGTAACTGCAATATTACTGCAAATACTTTGTGTTCGGAGAACAAAATAAGCGCTGGTTTTTTTATGCAGGAGTTATGGTCCAGTTAGCCTCGCATGGCATAGCAGTGCATGGCTTAACAAGCGTCACATCGAAATCTGTTCAATAGGATTTGTGTGTATCTGATTATGCACAACATGGCAACGCATGGCAACGCTCAGATAAAAACAGAAATGCATCTCTGACTACATAGATAAACATGGAAGATCTATTTCATTTTAATATCTGTGTATTCTTCTATGTATTTGACGTTTTGGCAAAACAGATGTGAAGTTGTAAAATTGTTTGATCAAGTGCGGTTAATTTATTAAAATAAAATCGTTGTATTCTTCTTTTTTATTGTTTTATTTTGACCATGTGACTATGCTTTGCATAATCACCATTTATTTAGCTGTGTGCTAGCTGCTTATCTGCGTTGCATGCGCTGCTGTGCCATGCGAGGCTAACTGGACCATTACGCTTTATGTCTTTGTTTTGTTGCTTGTAAATGACCATACTTACCATTGCATACCAGAAGTTGAAAAGACCCTGCGCTGGTTGTCAAACCAACAACTCGAACATGCATTATTGTGGTGTTACGACACGCTCATACACAGTTGGCTTCAATGTTGCAAGTATGTTCGACACAACAATCGCAGCGCTTGCGTAGTGCGGTCAGACTGTCACTGTATTTGTTGAGGGTAGATTGCAAGTAGCGAAAATGCCATCGCTTGCAGATCACTGATATACATATATGACAAATGTCACTTAAATTTATTTTATTCTCTTTAGTTCACGTCTTTTTTATATAAAAGCTTATTTTAAAATTTTTTTTTTTACTTTTTATTTATTTTTTACTTTTTAGTCTAGAAGGTTTATTATTAACATCTTTTATTTTCAAAACTTATGCAGATATAGCATTTTGCATTGCATATAATATTGCATTGTCATCGTACTTACTTATATGTATGTTAAATTTCAGCTTAATCGGATACCAACAAGTTTGCAAAATTGCGAAAAATGGTTTGCACATTTCGACGGACATACATACACACATACTAGGGAAGTCAATCCCGGTATCCCGGATTTCCCTTTAAATCCCTTACGATTTAAGCCCCTTTAAATCCCGGGATTGTCTTTGCTGGATCCCGGGATTTTTAAATAAAAAATTTCTATCACAAATATTCGTGTAAATGCAAACATTTCGTTTTAAGTTGATATGAATATAGAATTAGAAAAAACTTTTATTGAGGCTGAAAAAGATTGTTAGGACTTGCAAGGAGAATGAAGCACTCTTTACGTGCACACAAGTAATGCGCATTGAAATTTTTTGCTGGGTATTGACAACATTAGAAGAGCTGCAACTTACTTGTGGCACAAACCACTTACAGTGCCGCATTACAATATCATCAACGACTTTTTTTGCCGAGTCTAGAGACCGATATATATATATTTGTCGCCAAAAAACCACTACCAGATGCTCAACATCTGACATCGGAGTGCATGTCAAGTGCTTTATTCAATATCACACAAAAAAAAATTATATATGTTAAATACATTGTTTTTTTGCCTGATGTCCTATATATAGGACGGCCTAAAACTCACCTTTTATAAATAAAAAAATGAAATTTTAGTTTCAAAATGGTTTTTTAATCATATTTAAAGAACAGTTGCAGTGAGAAAATTATTTTTGGCTTTCGATAAACTTTTAGGCATATGGGTTAAGAGTATTTTTCGGATTTTTAGATAACATTTAAAGTATCTTTTTTTCGTTTTGCAACACTAAGCAATACAAAAATGCAAATTTTTGAACTTATTCCTATAACAACAGAGTCTCTTCAACTAAAAATATTACCTCTCGAAAACGGAGTAACTTTGATTAAAGACCTCCACAAAAAAAAAGCTCTCGGCGTGGTGAAACAGCCGAAAGGGTCTATAGAAAGATGAAACAAGTGTAAAATAAATACTCAGAATATGCTCTTGCTGAAATATTGGGGGAAAAAAACAATTTAATACTATGCAATTATTATTTGCATCTGCACGATGCAGAAAAAAGTTTTTCTGTTTACTAAAACCTTTTCCAGACATAAAATAAATTTTAGTGAGTTTTCAGCTAGTTTTTGTCATTTTTTTTTTTAATTTTTTGCAGTTTTTTAAGTCACCAAAATCCGATCCCTGATTATAACCATTGATTTTATTGCTACTAAGAGTTCACCGGAAAAGAAAATTTAGTTGATATTTTTTAATAATCAGCCCAATCATGAAACATTTTCCCCCGGGATTACAACTCCCAACAATGATTGGGCTGAATATCAAATGAAACCTCATCCCAAATGTAGTCTAGCCTTTTTAATGAAAATCCTTATCATTAATCAGCTCAATAAACTTTAAATCTTTTTAACATTAACAAAATAAGTTTCGGAAAAAAATATCATCAACACACTTGGATGTAATTTTTGTGATATATTCGGGTATTTTGTTAGGTTTTAATGTGTCTGGTTGGACTCTTCCATTGTTATAATCGCTTGAGTAAATTTTGTGCTTTGAGTCTAATGTATCTGGACGAAGTTTGCTAGACTAACCTTGACATAAAAGCAATTCAGATGACATTTATAGATAACGTTGAATAAGGGAAAGTAAATGTGTTTCTAGCCATCTCAAATGCCGCTTTAAATCTTGCTCGGAAATTACTGCTATCCTTATGGAAGGCACAAAGACAAAACTTTAAAATCAATTTATAGATTTTTTGATATCAGTTACTTTCTGGTGGAAGCCATGCCGAAGAATTAGAATGAGTTCGCCCTATTTTTTATTACTTTTTTATGCATTCAAACTATTTATGTAAACAAACACTGTAAAAAAAGCAGAGCGGTGCAAAAAGAATCACGAGCTACATGGGAGACACCTTTTAATTTATCCAATTTTTTTAAAGCTGCATGTGCCTAAGGATATCCAAGGATTTATTACAGCAAAAAAAAAAAGAAAGAAAGAAAGGCAAAAAATCAGCCAGAAAGTATCATGAAGTAAAGTAAATAGCAAAATAAAAAACAACTCAGTGGATTGAGTGTGTAAGGGTTGTATTTGGGGTAGATATGTTGATTTAGTTTGCATTGAAGGATAACTTTTACAACAAGGAAATTTCATGAGTGATGAATGTAGAATTAATGAAAGTCTGAATTCTCAGTTTAAAACAAAATTGAGCACATTTATTTGAAAGCATCAATTAAATTGAATGAAATCTTGACCCAACATTTTGCTTCAAGGTTGGGTTTCTTGGCTAAACTTTGATATTCAAAGGTCAATGTTTCTCTATACCTTTAGTATACATCTAGATAGTTTTTTCATCTAAACGAAATAAAAAATTGTCAGTATTTTCGTTATGCTGCTCAGCCCAAATTGTGGCTCTATTATCTGTGATCCAACTTGAACAATGATTTTACCATCAAAACAGAAAAAGTTGTGAAATTTACGCTGCAGTAAATATTTATTGATTTTTAAGCATTTTCTTTGAATCTTATATTGGATTTTCTAATTTTATATTCCAACAATGTGAGTCTTTTAATTACCCATTAAGGCCAACAATAATAACAACGCCTTCCGTTCTCATGCTATAAAAGCTAATTTTAAAGACAACCAGGCAGCTCGATTGAACACTTTATATGGGTACTATATATAGACCATATTTATGTGTGAACATATCTTTTCTCCAATACGACATGCAATGTTGTTTATGTACGAAATTGTACATTAACATTATCACAATTTTGTATTTGTAGGGCTATTGCAAGCGACATGGACGCTACATCCAAAAGAGAGTTTATTTTTTCGTAATGCAACTGTGTTTTGTGTTGTGTTTCCCAAAGAATTATTTTTTGCAATATGGACATCTTGCTAAAAAGTACCCAGACCAGAGAATAAGTCATTAATAAAATATCCCAAAAAAAAAAAAAATAATTGCTTGCAATACCAAGATATAGAGTATGATTTATTGATATAATTTTCTATAGCCTTGAAGAGAAATAGGTGTTTCACAGAAATGATTGCCGTTATAATTAACAGTAAAAACATTCTCTGAATGAAAATTTTCGATTGGATGGAAGGGTTTATTAATAAACCAAAAAAAAAAATTTTGTTTAAAAAATGTTTTATTCTTAGATGGTGCTACCAGCGGTTTTCTGTTTTAGTTGGAGAAAATTGTCGAAAAAGACCTTAAACTTTAAAAATTTATATCTCACTAATTTTTTAAGGGGATAGTACTGTTTCAAAGCCGAAAAAAGGCATGTTTTCTTGATATTTTTTTGGAGACATGAATTATGTTGGTGTATTTATTTCATTTACAGTTACTCACAAAATTGAGCATACATCATTAAAAGTTATGAAAAGCTTTAATTTGAATATTTGAAAACCATTCTTTTTAATTTTTTTTGTCGTTTATTTTGGTAACAATATTTGATTTAATCAATTAAAAAAAACAAATAATAAAACATTTAAAAAAAAATAAATAAAAAACCCTATTTTCAATGACACAAAATTGAGCGTACACCAGAGAACTGCAATGAGTATCCGACAGAATTTGGATACTCAAATCATACCCGAGTGTCGTGCTGTTCTCAACTCTATCCATACTTATCCATATGTGTAAAATACTCATAGGCATTCGGCTCATTAGCATTTCTTCGGGTATAAGTGCATTCTCATATTCGAGAGCACCGTGAGCCGATCCACTTCGAACCGTTTTTAATGAGTGCGTTGAGTCAGTTTATTACAAAGGCGCTCGATCCGAATGTATTTTGAGTGTACTCTGAGTACTGCTCCTTCTCTGCCAACGTCTCTCAACGGTATTTAGTTTATTTTTTGTTTGTTTTTTCTCGAAAACTCGTTCTTGGTATTTTATTGTTGCACTCTATGGAGAAAAAACAACAACAACGCTTGTGATTTTGGTTTGTTAGACATAAACAAAAATAAAACAAAATCAAAATGCCGGCGCACAGTGGTTGAAAATTGGAAATAAATACCAAAACTGATAACCTCTTTATGTGAATTTTTTTCTTTGCGTTGTTTAAGAATATTCTAACTAGCTCGATTCTAAAATATTTATCAGAAATATATATAGGTTTTTTGTTAGACGCCTTAAAGTACGATTGATGTAAAAATTTTGAAAAAATTTCGTAAAATATTGATATTTTTCAAGAGTTATTACAGACAATTGAGAAAATGTATTGCACTCTGGTTTTATTTTAAGTACAAAAAGCATTATTGAAAAAGTTTTTTGCATACTTGAAAAAAAAATTTTTTTTGCAATAAATTTCTTAGGCAAAGTTGATATGACAAAAAAACGTACATTTATTTTTAGCAGAATAAAACATAATGATCATCGGATTGCAATTATTGTCATTATATAGTTTCACTCTTTGTCATATTATTTGAATATTTAATTCTTTACTTTACTTTAAAATACTTTTAAAATATAATTTGTATTTCAACGAAAATTATTTGAGATATTTCAAAATTATAAAATAAAATTTTCATTACGACAGAAAATATTGAAAAGAAAAGAATATTATTTTTTAATTGAAAAGCGTACCATGTAAACGTACGACTCTTTTTTAAACTTACGCGAGTAAATTGGTACTGACGATTTATTTGCTGTCTTACCAAGTCCCTCGCTATAAGAGTACTTAAGTATTCTATAGTGTGTTCCTCAGTTTATTAATTTGCTATGTTAATGCATAGTATATATTTTTTAAGTAATTACAATTAAATTGAATTTGTAAAACAGTAATGTGATATGTAAAAAGTTAAATTAATTCACATTATCTTATAGCTTACTATGAAACATTTTAATGAATTTCGCAATAAAATGCTTTCAAAACTATTCAAATATTCAAAATCTCTTGTCAAGAAATGCTCTTCAAACATCTTCAATTAGCTGAAAGTGAAATATATATTCTTTGATTCCAATAACAGAATTAGAATACTTTCACGGAGAAAATTAATTTGCTTGAATCAAGCAAATGTTTTGCTTAAAAGCAAATCAGAAAAACTTTGCTCAATCACAATGTGATTTAAGAAAAAGATTGCGTATTACCTTATTTAGTGCAATTTGCAATCACTAATCGTGTATTTAGGAAAAAGCAAAATTTTGATTAAATTCAAGCCAAATTTTGCTAAGTTATTATAAACTAAAAATCAAATTTTTTCTAAATTCAAGCAAATATTTGCTTAGTTATTAAAAATTGGAATAGCACATTTTGATTAGTTTTTGCTGAAATTTAGCATAATCTTGAAGTGGCTCAGAATCAAGCGCAAGTTTTGCTTAACCAGAATAATAATTTAGCAAACAGTTTTCTCCGTATATGCAAACCATGTATTTATGCTACACGACCTGTGCTCACTTTATCACAATGCCAAAAAGTATGCTATTATCTTTTTTAACTGTTGATAGTATCACATTTACAACCAATAAAAAAGGAACCATAAGCTTTTTTATGATTTTTTTCCGTTTTTATAAAAAGCAAACAAATAATATCTTTGAATACTATAAACTACTAATTAAAACAGTTTAGATGCTGCGCTTCATTAAAGTTGAAATTGGGAAAAACACGTGAAGTGGAAAATTCCTTGTGGGAGGTGGGCGTGGCAAAAAAACTTTTGTATGTTAGACATATATTGAAGATTTCTGACAGAATGGTTCTTGTATTGGTTCAAGACAAAAAAAATATGGCGTTTTAAATATTTGTGTTATATGGGAGGTAGGCGTGATTGAGGGCGGATTTAAAAATATTTGTGTGTGTATTCTTTTAAAGCAAATTCCAAATAATAATTTAATTGATCTACGATGAGTCCTTCTATTTATTGATATTTGTATGGGGCTCAACCACTGTGCGGCGCACGTGTGTTTGCTTCTTGTACGTAAACACGTGCAATAGAAGTTTAATTTAAAATTTGCGCATGTGATTGAGCAACTTCAGGTAACAGAAAAATAAAAAAAAATACTTTACACATATAGTAATAATTGCTGATTGCAGAAAATTAATGACACTTACGATACTATCGAAACTGCATATTATTTTTAAGTCTCAACAACTTTACCTCATGCGCAGTTTTCACTGTGTAAGATATAAACAAAAAGCAACACAAGAATAACACATCTGTTGGTATCTAAATGCTCAGGAAAAAATAGCACAAAACAAATACAAAAAACTCGCTCACTATTTACTGCTGCGCTGTACTGCGCTCTCTTTCATATCTGTGACAGATGAGCCGAGTGATTCGGCTACTTGTGTCGATTGTGAGTATTTCGGCAAGTAGGATAAGTGTCAGCAAGACGACAACAACCATAAGTATTTATGAACCGAAAAAACCCGATCTTTCCCGATCCGACTCATGACTTAGGATACTCATATTTATTTGAGCCGCCGTATTCTAGCTTCGTAGAAGAGAATATGAGTCGAGTTGCGTGCGCTAAGGGTGAGTAGGTTTTTGTACTTATTTTTTTCGGTTATACTCAGAGTCGCAAAAAAGCTATCCGTTGCAGATCTCTGGCGTACACATTATAAAATGAGAAGAAGATAACAATAAATGAATGGTATTAGTATTTTGTGTTTCCACCTTTTGCATTTATAACTGCCTGTAAACGCCTTGGCATCGAGTTAACCAGGTTTTGGGTCACAGACGATGGAATATTACGCCAGATTTCCTCAATTTTTCTTTTAAGATCGGGTTTGCTGGTTGAATTGGAATTTTCAACCTGGTTTTTACTTCATCGCATAGATGCTTCATGGGAGATTGAGATCCGGTGACTGCGGTGGCGTCTTTAACTGCTCATACGCGTTATACTACAACCATTCACGTACAATGTATGACGTGTGCTTCGGATCATTGCCTTGTTGGAAATAAAATGATGGAAGCAGAAGCAGTTTTTCGGCACACTGCCGTAAATTTCGTCGCAGAATATCTAAGTATTTATATTTGTCCATTTTATTTTCGATGAATTCGAAGGTTCTTACACCACTTGCAGCCATAGAACCCCACAACAACACTACCTCCTTCGTGTTTGATCGTACCACATAAGTTTTGTTTTTTCAACTTTGTATTTGGCTTCCTCCAAACAATTTGCCTTCCATCGGACCCAAATATATTTATTTTGGTTTCGTCAGTAAACATTACGGACTCCCAAAAAGTCAACGGCTTATTTACAGGCGCCAGAGCGAACTCTAGTCGTTTTTCGAAGCGAAGCTTTTTATGTCTCGTTTTGTGATTTGCTTGAGTGAAATCTGAAAAACGACACTTTTTTCCATACACTTTTTTCTTAGAATTCTTGTTTTTTTACTTGCGTCTATTAAAACAAGAGTATATAAAATTAAAAATATTTTTTTGCAAGTAAGCATTGAGAATCGAACTCGCACCCTCTCGACCGTTCTACACACTAACCACTACACCAAAACCCTTCACCACTAATTATGATGAGATTCATTCAATATAAAGTATTAACTGAAGTTATGTTGCAGATGACAGGAATTTATTATAGAGATTGTGCATAAGCTATCCTACATATTCTATTGTGAATGCGTGAAGCTATAATGCAGCAGATCACAATTAGCGATCAAATACTACGTTTCTATGGCAAGTTAAGTCGGATTTGATTCAGGATTAACTTACCATGGAAACGCGAGTTGAGTTGAATTTCGTAAAATCCACAAAACTCCGCGAAACTTGTTAGATTTAACTGAGTTAGATTGGATGCGTTCAGAATATAAAACAGTTGCTCAACTGTTTAACGGGGTTTTATTGATTATTTGTTATTTTATTTTGGTGCCCGGACATAACCCCCAGAGACATAACCCCCAGAGACATAACCCCCATTTTTTTGGGGGTTAAGTCCGTCCCATACCGCGGACATAACCCTCAATTTGACTGGGGGCTATGTCCGAAATAGTTGGCGGACATAATCCCCAAAAAAAATACGGACATAAGCCCCACAATTTTGGGGGTTAAGTCCGCGCTGCAAAACGGACATAACCCCCAAAATTTGTTTTTTTCCAATATTTCACAAAATATTACTTTATTCATAATTTAACAATTTACCGTTATAATACAATTACCGAACAATAATTTTAACAGTTTTCAAATGCAGATTCCTATGAAAAATTTTTCATAAAAAATCGCGCGAATTATTGTTCGGTAATTGTATTATAACGGTAAAAATTTTTCGCCTTTGCGCTTTGTTTTTATTACCTAATTATTAGAAATTAGAACGTATAAATAAATTGCATTATTATTGAAGTTTGCTTTACAAATAAAAAGAACACAATTCTTAAACCATGCAAACATGGAAAAATTTGTCGGGCATGTTTTGATGAAATTAATAAAAGAAATCTTGAAAACGACACACTCACATTATGTCCATTTTGTAAACAAGTAGTTGGTCATGTGGAAGAGTTCTATATTTAACAAAATTAAATATAAATTTATTATCAATACTCTATCTAATGAAATCTAGTTTTTGTTACATTAAAAATTATTTGTTGAAAAATAATAAAATTATTAACATTATTCTACCTTTTTACAACGTTTTATGCTAAAAATAAAATCGGCCATATCCCCCATTGGGGATTATGTCCGCCAACTACGTCGGACATAGCCCCCAGTCAAATTGGGGGTTATGTCCGCGGTATGGGACGGACTTAACCCCCAATAAAAATAGGGGGTTATGTCTCTGGGGGTTATGTCACGGCACCTTTTATTTTATTTCTGTCACTGCGCTGGCATAAAATGTAACAAACCATTCAGCAGGCACACAAAGTAGCGGAAACTAATACTGATTAAAGACTCAATATGTTTAGGAAATTTTGTACCTTCCGAACGCACACATTTATACCAAGAAAAAATGGCGAATAGAATCCCTCCAGTAAAAATCGGAAGGCTTCCATCTAAAAGTGATAGAGAAACATTCCCCACCGTATCTTTCGGAAGTTTAAAAGTAGTTTTGTCTTTATGTTGTTTCCAAATCGCTTTTTTAGTGTCTAACGGAAGGGAATGCTTCCTACATTCCATGGAATGTTTCCTGTTTATATCCGGGAATGTTTCCATTTCCTGGAGGGAATGGCCAAAGTCCAATTCGATTCAATGGCCGAATTCCTGCCTGATACTTTCTGCTGAATGGGTTTTTTTGCAAAACGTCAAACGGCAAACAGCTGTTCTCCATTCGTTGTTTTTTTTTAACATCTAAAATTTGTTTATACTATTGTGCATTCGTTTCACACAAGAAATCTTGAAGAATGATAGAATAATCTTCTAATAATTAATAATTATCTATTTTCACTTCACAGCACAACTTCAGCAACAATTATTAATTTGCAGCCATGTTTTTTTAGCTGTCAAAATGAAAAGAGCATAAGTAGCTCAACCAAAGTAGCTTACAATTTTTCGATACCTAAGATGGCGACCGCTCGGGGAGCATGTTGTTTGAGCGCATAATGATACATACCATTCAGTCCGAAAGTAGCAAATTTTCCGCTGAATGGGGCCAATGTTGCACATGGAAACACTATCGAGCTAGAAACGTCATTTTGTCAACTTGACGAAAACCCAACTCAGGCTCAATTCGCCATGGAAATGTAGTAAAAAGCATTGTGCATTAGCTATCCAAACAACAAAAGTAGCAAGGTTCCATTGAATGGGTTGAAAATTATCACAAGTTGCCAATTGTTTTAGGTGTCGATTTTAATTGCGAATTCAGACATGAATGTTCTAGCATGGTCTAGCTAGAATGATCAAAAATATATTTTTTTAATTTAAAAAATTGTTGATCTGGTTCAAAATGGCGCTCAATGAGACGCTCTCAAGGAAAAAGGGCATGGGCGGTGTTGTAGATTTTGGCTTTTCTATTTATCTGAAAAATAAAAACCAAAAATATTATTAAGCACTATGAGTGCACTATAGAGTGGACCTTATTTAAAAAAGACCTCCCGAAGGGCTTAAACTGTTATAATTGATGATAGGATACATGATGATGATGAAATCAGCGCAACAAGATTAGTCGAAAATAATTCAAATATTGCTGGGAAAAACCAAAAATTAAAATTTTGTTCTCCTGAGTTATTCAAATAATTTGAGGTGATACCCTTATTAAACTGAAAAATTTTTGGAAAAAAAAAATCTTAACTGTTTCCTTATTTTAAATGGAATTGCAAATGAAAATATTAAAAAGAATTTTTTTTTCTTTCAATGACCTTAATCTAGTAAAAATGACCTGAAAACTAAAACCGATAAAAAGCGATGAAAAATGACTAACAAATTTCAACATTATGTTTCTTAATGTATAATAATGAACGTTCCAAATAAGCAGGAAATGTCTTAGAAGCAGAAGGAAAAAGATGATATGTCATCGAAATCCTTACCCTGGTAATAACACTATTGAACAAGGTTTTCCACAACGAATGACGATAATATTTTCTATAGTGAAATTTTCCGTAGAATCCGAAAATCGTAATGGTTTTTTCAATTAGCCTCAAATTTACCATATAAATAGCAAAATTAAAAAAATCCACTGTTGAAAGCAATACTTTACATAAACGCTTGTAAAAACTCTTATTTTCTTCCAATGAATTGTCAAATTGTTGTATATTGTAGAAGATAGTAAGAAAAAAAATTTTCAAGTATAAAACGTGCCAATAGTGTCAGTGATATGGCTGTTATGATAGAATGTAGTTAGAAACAATTACTGTTTTTCCTTTTTTTTAAACAAATTTCAAGTTTTAAGCCATATATGATGAATAGGAATAGTAAAAATCGAGATGCATTGAACCCGACCCCCTCAGATATCGATGAAATTTTGTTCATAGCTAAATTTGATCAATACAAACAAACTCTCATTTTTAGAAATGACTGTTTTGCGATTTTTTGGGCGTGGCACAGTGGGAAAGTTTTCGAAAAAACGCGAAAATGGTCAAAAAGAGCTCCATTTAAACTACAATAACTCAGAATCGGCTGAACCGATTTCCATGATCTTGGTATCATTAAAAAGATATTTTAACAGGCTTTATGACACGTTTAAAAAAAAAAGTTATACTGTAAAAAATTTATAAAAAAAAGAAAATTTTTACTAACGAAAAATCCAAAAAGATCAAGGGTTTTTTACAGTGTATTACTTTTTTAGAAAGGTTTATCCTTCACCTATACCATATCAAAAAATAAAAATGGGTTCTTTGTTAGTTTTTTTTATATAATTTTTTAAGTAGTGGCACTTCTAGTAATTGCCCTTATATTTTATATTTACAGGTAAAATAAATAAACATTGTCCCAGGAAAATTATGAATATGTTTTAACCCCAAAAAGTTCTTGCTTGCCTTAAAAATTGCTATATAAATGCACCTGATGAACGTACCGAAATTCATAATTATAAACAGTTTCGAGAAGCCAAGATATCCCATTACAATTTTTACGCGTATATTTTAAAAATTTGAGTGAATATGAATTCAAACAATAAGTACAGATGCATAAAAATATCTAATAAGTGTTGCGCTTCGCTTCGTAAACTAAGTGAAAACGAGGCTGCAAATATAACTGAATATTTTCCAGCTGTCGCCAGCATTCATTGTAGCCGTATTTGCTACAGGTAAAATAAATAAACATAGTCCTAGGAAAATTATGAATATGTTTTAACCCCAATTTTTTAAGTAGTGTCACTTCTAGTAGTAAGTACCGAAAGTTTTCGAAATAATTCGAATAACAGCGAAAATATCAGGTCACATTCTTACACATTTACAAAATAGTTCAACAATTATAGCATTTTTTAAATGTGTACAAATAAAAATTGTCGCTTTGCTATGAAATGATGGAGAATCAGAACTTTGATGTGTATAGTAAAATCGCTGACAAATGATTCTGGGTTGGTGGTTAACGTTTCCAGAACACATCTAATCGTTGTATTCCACTTTGTGTATATTATTTCTTCAGTTTGGTTATTTTCAAAATGTTTTAGCATATGCGTTTTTACATTATTTAAATTTTTGAAGCAGTGACCACACATTGAAACGCAACACTCGCTTTTTTCTATGTCACCATTACAAACAACGAATTTGAGAACATCTTTGTAGTCGGTAAATGTGCATTCTCTTTCAATACAAATTGATTTTAAGCCACTTTTTTCAAACATCAATTTCATATTCTGATGCAATGTGCATACACAGATATTTTGCTGGTTTCCAACTCCAAGTTTCATACAATTTTTTGGCCTTAACATTGTAAATTTTGTAAAACCCACTTTGGTCAAGGGATGTTTTTTTTTAAATTCGTAGTAAAATTCGCGTAGTGAAGATAACATCAGTCTTTTTTGAACTTTTTCACGTAAGTTTCCTTGTTTAACAGTAATTGAATCTTGCGATCCTGGCATCATTCGGCTAATTTCATCATTTTCATAAAATAACTTGACTGTTACCTAAGACTTTCGGTTGGTAAACTACGTGTGCTCATTTTTAAAAGATTGATATCTGCAAACTTCGTTTTATTCCTTTGGATATCTTTACTTTTTATGATGCAATCGTGAGATATATCATCCCCAAAACGATCTTTAATTTCTGCGTGACTCATATTAATTGGTAAAAGAGATAAAATTTTTTGCTTTTCCAAGAGATTTGAGCTGTTCTCTATTTGATATTTGATGTTTTGCAAAATTTCTTCGTAAATGGCTTTGACAAGTTGCGCTGACAAATCAGACAATGGATCAGCTCCAAGTGAATCTGCTACATTTTCCAAAATTTGCAGTGATTTTCTATTTCTGTATGCATCTCGTTTGATATATTTCCTCTTAAGAGGCGACATTTGGTTTGGTTGATGAGGAATAATATTATCATTTATATTTTCAATGAGTTCGTTGCTTTCGATGTTTGCATTACGGCTGGTACAAGTTGGAAGTTCATTCAATTCTTCGCTAAGTTCATCGCCGGGCGTTGTTTGGTAAATAATTTGAGACTTCATTCTGCTCCACGTTGGATTCACTACAACTGCGCGCTTTGCTCAGTGTATTCCGGCAAGTTTCGCAAATACGGCTACAATGAATGCTGGCGACAGCTGGAAAATATTCAATTATATTTGCAGCCTCGTTTTCACTTATTTTACGAAGCGAAGAGCAACACTTATTAGATATTTTTATGCATCTGTACTTATTGTTTGAATTCATATTCACTCAAATTTTTAAAATATACGCGTTAAAATTGTAATGGGATATCTTGGCTTCTCGAAACTGTTTATAATTATGAATTTCGGTACGTTCATCAGGTGCATTTATATAGCAATTTTTAAGGCAAGCAAGAACTTTTTGGGGTTAAAACATATTCATAATTTTCCTGGGACAATGTTTATTTATTTTACCTGTAAATATAAAATATAAGGGCAATTACTAGAAGTGACACTACTTAAAAAATTATATAAAAAAAACTAACAAAGAACCCATTTTTATTTTTTGATGTGGTATAGGTGAAGGATAAACCTTTCTAAGAAAGTAATACGCTGTTAAAAAACCCTTGATCTTTTGGATTTTTCGTTAGTTAAAATTTTCTTTTTTTTTTATAAATTTTTTACAGTGTAACTTTTTTTTTTAAACGTGTCATAAAGCCTGTTAAAATATCTTTTTAATGATACCAAGATCATGGAAATCGGTTCAGCCGATTCTGAGTTATTGTAGTTTAAATGGAGCTCTTTTTGACCATTTTCACGTTTTTTCGAAAACTTTCCCATTGTGCCACGCCCAAAAAATCGCAAAACAGTCATTTATAAAAATGAGAGTTTGTTTGTATTGATCAAATTTAGCTATGAACAAGATTTCATCGATATCTGAGGTGGTCGGGTTCAAAATTTCAGTTTTATCTCGATTTTTAAATGAAATTCATCATGTCTCAAAATAATTTTGTGGGCGACAAAAAGTTAGCCCTCCTATCTGATATAATTTACAAAATTATAGAATTTTTTAACATCAAAGCAAAAACTATTTTTGTTAAAAAATCAATTTATTGTAGTCAAATAAGCAAAATGCATACATGTTAGAGTTTATAAATGTGTATGGAAAATCTGAACCCCAATTCAGGTACCAAAATTAAATAGTATGTAAAAAATCCATTTATTGGTATATTTTTTTTGGTCTGATTTGCTTTTATACGCATTTTTACGGTTTTTTTCAAAAAGAATCTTCTAGTAATTTAATTTAATTAATTTTTTTTTGTTTATTGCATGACACTATTTTAACACTTTTGGTTGTATTTTGGTTTAAAAAAGCAGTAGATTCTTTTTGAAAAAAGTCAAATCTCGTTCGGGCATTTGTCAAATGGGATGAACATTTTCAGTTGTATGTTATTATTAGTGTCCGACCGAAAATTCGGTTTCGGTTTCGGTTACGGCCGAAACTAGCCGAGACTTTTGGTAAAAATTTCTTGCATTAGTCATTTAATTCAAACATATAAGTTTGGTTTAATAACATTATTTACAGCGCATTGGACAATACAACAATTATGAATTTGTCTATAATTTGATTTATCGTGTTAACACAAAACATTTGATTAATTTGATGCGTTCGAAAGTAGCATTTTCGATTTTATCATCTCTATTGCAATTAATATTAAAGTACTAGCTGAAACCCGGCGCGTTGCTGCCTCGCCCCGTTTCCAAACATCCATCAAATGTTAACATTGAACATAGCATGTTTAAATTGTGGTTAAATACTAAATCTGTGCTACCTATAATTCCAAAGCTATTCGATAAATCATAAAGTAACTTAATCATAAAAGCCATAACTTTTGATTGGAAAGAGATATTGGGGTAATGTTTTTATTTGTAAAAAATATAAAAACAACATTTTGGAAAAAATAAATTTCGCGAAAAAAATCAAAGGACAAAAACAGTAAAATAATTTTTGAGCTTAGCTGGAAGAATTTTTGCAAATAAATGCTATGTCATATAAAAGGTAGCCAGATATGCAATTTTTAATTGATTTCATTTTTACAACAACAACAATTTTTGAGTCATTTTTTGAGTAAAAAGTCAATATTTTGGACCTTTGATGACATAATCATAAAACATATATACACTGACTTAACGGTACAGTTCAACCTATTTTTGTGAAGTGATTTTATTGAACTTTTAAACAAAAAAAATTTGAATGAAATATATTAATGGACAGCGGAGATATTTGCATCGAAAAACCAAACTTTGATTTTCATGTCGTTTTTTTCTCATTCTTAGGTAACGATGTTTTATGAAAAAGTCGCTGTACTGAAAATTTCTCCAATTTTGAAGATATGTGAGTGTTTTTGATGTCAAAATAACAAAGAAATTTTAAAATTAAATACACAAAAATTTCCAATAAAAAAGTTTTACAATAACACAATTACCGTTAGTTAAAAAATTTTAGAGGGAGCGTGGCAAAAACTAAGTATGTAACATTTTAAGTTGGGATGAACTTAATATGTGTACCTAGTTTGAGCGAAATCCGTTGAGCCGTTTAGATTTGTATAAAGGCCAAACAAACAAACAAACAAACAGATAAACAGAAAAAGAGTTTTATTGCTATAGATAGTCAATTGTATGAAAAAATAGATGTTTAGCCATAACTTTGGATTAGTTGAGATATAGGCTTTGGCAGCAAATGTTGTAAATTTGATTGGAAAGAGATATTAGGGTAATTTTTCACATAAATTATTTTTGAGACTTGACTTTTTTGTAAAAAATATAAAAACAACATTTTGGAACAAATAAACTTCGCAAAAAAAAAAATCAAAAAGGGTACCCTTGATGTTTTGATGACAAAACCAGTAATATAATTTTTGCGCTTAGCTGGAAGAATTTTTGCAAATAAATGCTATGTCATATGAAAGGTACGCCGATGTGCAATTTTTAATTGATTTCATTGTATGATGAAAGGCATAGTACCCTAAAATTATTGTTTAAATCGGTCGACCCGTTTTTGCAGTTAGTGGTTACATCAAGAGTGGTTACATAAGACTTGTATTCCCCGGCAGACGTCGTTCGGCCCCAGACCGCCTTACTGCCATATACGAAAATGTCAATAAACGCCAAAAATATTCACCATTTTCAGTATAACTGCCGAAAGTAACCATATGAATTAAATTACAAATTACAAATTTAAATTAAATTACAAATTTAAATTAAAAATTACAATTTTAGTCAAATACGATCAAAACTGTTTGAAATATAGAATTTTTGTTGTTTTGTAAGCGGTAAAACACACCCCCCACAGCGGGGGTGTGGCAAAATTATTTCCCTTAAACCATTTCGTACTCGATACAAATCCACTGCCAAAATTTTAGCTCAGTTTAGCTAAAGCCTGGCGCACTTTGCTTCACTCCACGTTGACCCTCCGAAAAGTCAGTTTAAGTAAAGTGGGACAGGCTCATTTTTAGTGTACTTGCCGAGAGTAACCATATGAACAAAATTACAAAATTGTTGTCTAATACGACCCAAATCGTTGAAATGAAGCATTTTCATTGGTTTGTGGGCGGTAAAAGGAGGACGTGGAAACCAATTTTTCGTACAGTTGCTGACAGTAAACCAAATTACCAAATTTAAGTCTTATACGACCAAAACCGTAATAAATAAAGCATTTTCATTGGTTTGTGGGCGGTAACACACACACTTAGTACAGTTACCAACAGTAACCATACAAACTAAATTTCTAAATTTTAGCCATATACGACCCAAACCGACTGAAATATAGAATTTTCATTGATTTGTGGGCGGTAAAAGGAGGCGTGGAAACCTATTTTTAGTGCAGTTGTCGACAGTAACCGCACAAACTAAATTACTAAATTTTAGCCATGTACGACCCAAATCGACTGAAATATAGCATTTTTATTGATTTGGGGGCGGTAAAAGGGGGTGTGGCAACTTTTTTCCTTAAACATCTTGTACCTGAAAGAAATCAACTGCCAAAATTTCAGGTCAATCGGTCCAGTAGTTTTGGAGGCTATAGGCATCACAGACACATCGTTTTGCTTTTATATATATATATAGATTGATTAGTGGGTGGTAAAAGTGGGCGTGAAAACATTAACATATAGTGACCGTCTCTTGGAGCACCTACGCAATAAGTTTCACTGTAAAAATGTGTTGAACTCCGGAATTGCCATGACTTCGAAAAAGTGGGCGTATTTATATTACGACCACGCCCATTTTTTGTACAGTTACCGACAGTAACTATCTGAACAAATTTACCAAATCTAAGTCTTTTACAATTGAAATCGTCTGATATATATCCTTTTTTTTTGGTTGTGATCGATAGCGCAAATTGGGCTTGTATGGGAGGTACCACGCCCCCTCGTCCAATCGTTACCAAACCTCACAGGAACACTCTCAAGATGTGGCTTCAGTTTCCCTAAAAATTTCATAAAGATCGGTTCAGCAGTTTTGGAGTCCATACGTGATATAGCCACATACCCACATACCCACATACATACATCCAATTTTATATATATAGATTACAGGTACTGAAGCCAAAAATTGATAACTAAACTTCCGAATGAATTATGTATGTTAGAATAAAGGAAAAGAAAACGAAATATTTTTATTTTTATAATACTTAACTATTTAAAAAAAAAAATACTTTGCTTTGTAGTTCTATAAAAATTTACATTGTAGGTGCATACTATTTGGAAGATATAAAGTGTGCAATACATTTGTAATAAAAAATAAAAAATGTTCTCATGTATTATTATAGTAAATTTCAATAAATTATTATAAACTTCAATATTCAAATAATAGGTACTGTTTTATTATTAAATTTTATTCTTTTGTATATGAAAATAATTTTGCTTTCTTTTAATTAAAAAAAATTATTTGTAAAACTTAGCTTTTCATATTAATAACCAGTTTCGGTTTCGGTTTCGGCCGAATATTATAAAATGTCCGAATATTCGGCCAAAATTCCGGCTTCGGTCGGACACTAGTTATTAATCCAAATAATTGATTGATAAGCTTAATTTGTTTTTAAAAATCAACCAATAGTAAGTACTGAAGACCCGTACAAAAGTTGCTCAAATATGCACAAAAATTCAATTCGGTGGACGCCAAAATTGGTTCAAACCAACAAAAAGTATACCAATCAAATGTTTTTTTTATATACTATTTAATTTTGGTACCGAAATCGATGTTCAGATTTCTCTAACACAAATTTATAGACTCTGACAAGTATGCATTTTATCAAGTTGACAATTCATTCGAACAAAAAAAGTTTTTACAAAAGTTTATGTAAAGCATTGCTCTTAACAATGCATTTTTTTGTATATTGCTATTAATGTGGAAAATTGAGGCTTATCGAAAAAAACATTACGATATTCGGATTCTACGGAAAATTTCACTACAGAACATGTTATTCGTCGCCATTCGTGCCATTCGTTGAAGTGAAAGTTTTCCTAAATTTTTGGAGTAGCGTAATAGGTGTTTCACATGGTTTCGGACACAATATTGACGAATCCATAATAGTCTATTCAACGGATTCAAAAAGAATCTGCCGTCCTGATCAAAGCTTTGTTAAATTTGCCGCTACCATTGATAATGCATTGGAATGGTAAAATAATACCGAAAATTACAAATAAAATTCTCCGCCTCTAAAAAAAGTACAAAAACTCACATTCAAGGTTAATTTATAAGGTTGTGGCACTTGAGAGAAATGCACTCTTTTCCCGCCTTGGCTTGAACTGTCACTGTGCTTTTCTATTCATTCATTTTCTTGATTTCTTTTCATCCATTCTGACAGTTCGACCGAGCTCGCTCTCAAGTGCCACAACCTTATAAATGAGCCTTGCTCACATTGATATTTAAGCAATAGTAAGCAAGATTTACTCTCACTGTGATGCTTTTGTTGTACGATTGGCAGTTAAATTTAAATTTATTATTAAAAAAAAGGAAGAAATAAATGTGCAAAAACTTAAACTTTTTTAAATTCGAACATAAGAACGAGAGTAAAATAGCTACAAATCTATTAAACAGCTAAAACAAAGAAATCTCAACCGAAGATAATCTAAAGCGGGGTCAGCGT
Organism: Dichetophora obliterata; assembly: GCA_963920525.1. NCBI lineage: Eukaryota > Metazoa > Arthropoda > Insecta > Diptera > Sciomyzidae > Dichetophora > Dichetophora obliterata. The sequence goes on from OY986435.1 coordinate 308,055,007, forward strand.
TGCCATATTCACAGTTTTAACTAACTAAATCAAAGGCTTCCATCTAAAAGTGATAAAGAAATATTCTCACCGTATCTTTCGGAAGCTTAAGGGTAGTTTTGCATTTATGTTGTTTCCAAACCGCTTCCTTAAGAATGCATATGGAAATTTTTACTTACTGTCAAGCAATGACAACAGAAAATATTAATATTAATCTTTCCTAACCGTTTATTATAGAATTCGATAGTCTAGTAGTAGCACGCTTGATTGTCACTCAGGGGTCCCGGGTTCGAATCCTGGCCGGGCATTGTCATAACAAGGGAAAGGAATGTTTCCACATTAATTTTTAGAACAGGGGAGAGGACTGCTTCCAATTCACTTTTTAAGACAGTGGCGAGGAATGTTTCCCTTTAATGACATGCTGTGTAAAAAAAGAAATGGAGTGTCCAACGGAAGGGAATGCTTCCTACATTCCATGGAATGTTTCCTGTTTATATCCGGGAATGTTTTCATTTCCTAGAGGGTAATAATTACTCGATTAGCTAGTAATGCAATATGCGCGATACAATAGTCTGTTTAACTCATCGCATGTCTGTGTTCCATAAAAAATAATGCAGAATGAAAATTTGACGATATGATTGATGTGTGTAAGGGCTAGCATCAATCCACACGTACACATGGTGGACGTCAAACGATTGACCGTGTAAGGTGCGCATAACCGTGTATATGTAGATCATGAAATAGCACACATTTTTGTATAAAAAAATTATTGCTTCTCGTTTCTTGCTTGTCGTTGGTGTGCTTTTTTGAGAAACATAAAAAATGTTTAACTTCTCAGGCGACTTTTTTTTTAAATGAAAAAAGAATCCCACTTAAATTTTTTAAGTGCAGAAAATACAAACTTTACGACAAAACCCTTGCAAAGAATATTTAATCTGAAATCTAAAACATTCCAAAGTAAATCAAGCAATGAATGGGATAAAAGAAATGCATTGAACTATAACTAAATTTAAGAGCAGTTAAAATCCCATTGAGATCTCAAACACATTGAAACGTTGTTGTAGATGTTGCACAGATCTAAGTTTAGATGCAAATGTGATTCCCTTTCACAGCTGCATCGAACCATAGCCTCTCAGGACATGCAAGGTGAAAGAATGAACACATTCTCTGTTCCAGTAGTAATTTCCAGTTAATACTATATCACGCTCTTGCACTCAATTGAGTTAATTTTGTATCATTGCAGAAACATTGTTTTTGTCCAATTAAACATTAATTTATTTTGCTTTTAATTAATATAACATGCAGTAAATGTGTCCTTGCAGTATGGAAAATACTACTATATTCTGCCAATTGCATATTATATAACAACTTGGCAACTCACTCCACAGTTAAATTAAATAAATTGTTACTTCTGTGCAAAACATGGTTTGCTATACAATTTCAGGTTGTACGAGTATTTATTCCATGTTTGTCTGTTGCTGACGTTTTGCGTATGGCTTAAATGTGTTATTCACTGACATCTTGTTGGCTGGCACTCTGGCTGGCAATCTGACTGGTACTCTGCTGACTGACTGTCTGACTGACTGTTCCAATATACAATGTACAATCATGAAACTTAAATATTATGGAATATTCGTACCTATCTATTAGTTTGTGAGCTGTTTTATTTTTTTCCCCATCTTCATACAAATGCTTTATCGACGTTTTTATGAATCTATGAAGATGGCAGATTTTATAAACACTTGTCAGTCAAAGTCAGATTATAGACAGCTGTACGCACAGTTCACATTTCTTTTGAGAAGTGTATGACGAAGAGTATGCACGAGTATCTAGTACTATGTATGTGCATCCCAGATGAAAAACAAAGCAGGCCTGCCCATGGAAGGAATGTGGCAGGTTATAATTTTAATACTAAGAGGTTCATTTTTTTGAATTTTAAAAACTGCCTCTTTACTTTTAAGTAAGGTGCATTATTAATATTACTATTTATAAACAAAAGCATCAGTACAGTAAGAACTAAGTTCTTTTATAGCACAACATAAAGAATGTACACGAAAAATATTGGTCGCAATCAAGCACGTGTTACTCTCCTTGGAATAGCGGTAAACTAATTTTTTTTGTATGCGATTACTAATTTTTATTTGACCTTTGTTCTAATAAATATTTTTTTTAAGTTTCTCATTGTGCAAAATGGTTCAATGCACTATGGTCCAGATTTCAAATTTTGAGGAATAAAATAGTTGGAGTTGAGATAACAATTTTGTTTTTTGCATAAGGTATTTATAAGTAAAAAAAAACCTGGCATAGAAAAAATGGGCGTGGTTCGCCCACTTCTTCGTATAAAAAAAATAATTTAATAGTTGGAGTTGCGAGACTCGTTTTAATTTTTCATGAGTTATTTATAATTGAAAAAAAGTTATAGAAGAAATTGGGCGTGGTCCGCCCACTTTTTTGTAACGCTTCCATACAAAATTAAAAGTTAATGTGAGCCAAACTATTCACCACGCTTTAATTTTATGCGCTTAAAGATACAAATGCAGTTTCTATAGTACTGCTGTAAAAGATTTCAACAGCTTTTTTTTATTGAGTTGATACAAGAATTTTAAACCATATTTATTATTTTTAATAGCCAATATAACAAGAGACTGTGTGGTGAGGACCTATTAATCTGAAAAGAGAAATTATAATACTTATACACATTGCTGGTCTTGTTCGTGATATTAATAATTTACCATCAAAGTTATTCAATGTGTGGTCAGCCTCCAATTCAAAAGAATATGAAAACAATTCATTTTCCTCCTCATCAGAATCATAAGTTGCTTCACTTAGTGCTGCCTTTGATGTAGATGGTACGCAGTCACTGGTGATATTAGGCATTTTTAAAAGAGCGATAACTTCACGTGGCAGCTGTAACTTATAGTTGTTTTTACACTGCCTCCGTAAGGTAGACAACAACGGATCAGAGGAGTCCATAGCTCTATTGAAAACATCAGCCATATTATGTAATCTAGAATCCTTTCTAGCATGAAAAATTCGATCTCTTTTATATATTTTATTTCGCGCTTCGGAAGCATTTTCACCTAAGGCTCCAAGAGGCAACACTGAAGCTTCTATAATTTGTGAAGAATGCACTAAAATTTTATGCAGGGTAGCTGACATTGGATTCCATGGGTAAAGCTCAAAATACAAGTTAGCAGTTTCCGTACAATATTTATCGAACAGTTCTGAATTTACTTCATATTCACAAGAAATAGTTACTAATATAATGTGCAAATGTTTCAGAAAGCTAACATCAACTTTAGTAATGGAAGCAAATGATTCGGAATTAAAAAATGCTCTCCTCGCAGTATTTCCGTCATTTGTATTACCGCTTCCATTTGCCTTTAGTTTGTCAACATGTAGACCTAGTTGTTCCCAGAAATTATTTTGAATTTCACGCTTCCTATCCTCAACATGCTGTTTGTCTTCTTTAGTTCTAACTTGCCACTTTTTCAAACCAAGTTTGTAGGAAAGGTGAAGCACAAATTCAAAGCAACGAATCCATGCATGTAATGGACTTACACCGTATTTTAGAGCATGTTGATTAGGCTGAAAGGTTGCTGATTTCAAGTCCTTTATTGATAGAAAATTTTTGGGCCCAGCTCCGCATATTGAACAAACTTGTGTGGATTTTGTTTGTGTCAGCACATTTAACACCTTGCCATCAATCAGAGTCATGTTGAGGTTGTAACTTATGGCAAAATTTGTACCATCTGGTAAGCTATATTGCAATGGTTTCAGATTCGATATTTCAAGATCTAAACGTCTTTTTTCACTTAAGATGTGATCCTTACTTTCCTTAGCAAATTCTATTTTAAGTGGCCTACAAAATCTCACTGATTGAGGAGCGTGATTATACCAAATTATATGATTATGTGGCGCCATTAATTTTAGTGGGATGATCGATGTTACGAATAAGGATTGATCGAAAGACTCTGGAGGTTTTTCGCAAAATTTTTGTTTGAACAAGCTATGTCCACTTGAACCGTCGAATCCATAACTTAATATAAAGGTAGCTTCATTGATCCCTGCTAAATGAAATAAAATATCTTCTTGATGCAACAAGATTCTCTTTACCGTGTGGTCGACCAAGTTTTGTAATGGGACATAGAGCCTGAACAAAATCAAAAATCGTTGCGACCGACGATTGAAATAGCATAGATTCTAAGTCTGCGATTTATCGTTGCAGAAAACGAGCTGGGTATTTTGCATGTATTTTCCAACAACAACGAATCGTCGATCGCAACGATTTTTGATTCTGTTCAGGCTCATATGCTGATGTTTCTGTTACTTTTATTCCATCTGGTCGACATTTCATTTTACACTCAAGAAATTTATTGTAAGTGGGGTATATATCACAGTTGCGTGACTTGCTAAGCTGCCGAATATTGTTATACTGTTGCTTGCTTAAATCATTTTCTAAAAAAAATGCTAAAGCTTCTTCAGGTGACAATGGCAATGGGGCTCCTACATCTGAAGAAAGTAATTTCCTAATTTTGGTTGGCCGAGATGGAGATGATCTTGCTTCTTTCAGTACATATCGAAGATCATTTTCATTCGCAGCTCTCGCCGAGATTGATGCTGCATGGAGCAATAACGAAGTATTGTTTTGTTGTTGTGACGACACTTTAGAAGCAATTTTCCGTTTTTGTCGATCATATACTACATGATATGGAAGTTGTGGGCGCCCTTTTAATTTCAGTTGTTGTGGCAAAAATTCTGCCTCACACTCCAACCACTTCTTTTCACTTTGCTGTAACTTCGCGAAGCTGCGGCCACTTTTCTGCCATTTTTGATTAGCATAAGCACAAAAATTCTTAACTTTTGCTTTTATCTGTGTCATATCTTCTTCTTTACAAGTGCTGTTTTTAAATTTTGCAACAACCCAATCATATACAGCGCCAGCGTCTTTGTTCTCCATCCAAATATAAAAAATATCGCAATTTTTCAGCGTTATTGATCCTAAAAACAATCAAATTTGGTCTTTAGGTGCAAGTTGGCGCAGCTGAAATTATATTCGCAAGAAACTACACAGTATGACCATCGACCACATATATTACTTTTCCACAATCCATGACAAGCACGCTACTTCTACTCCACGAAAGACAAACACAATTTGTAATTTTTTGTAAAAAAAGTAACTAACACAAATCACGAAATATAAAAACAGCATAACAAATAAAATACAATTTTTCACTTTTTCCGTATTAAAATACCTTTATTGTTACTATTCATAGCAAAGTTTTTACTTTTAGACAATTGGACACAAGAAGCACACGACTTTTGTTATTACTTATTGGCACAGCTGTTCATAATGAAATTGGCGCAAAACTTTGAGTCAACTTTCATAGCTCGTATAAAAAACGGTGTTGCCACCTGAGTATTTTTTTTTGGAATAATATTCTCTGAAGTTTTCTTAATAATCTTGCTTATTTATTTTTACAAAAACTTATAAAAAAATTTTCGACTTTATTCCGCAAAATTCGATTTCTGGACCATAGTGCAATGGTGCAAAATCAATCAAGACATCCGCGAATTAATTGTGCGCAAAAAACTGAAAATCCGTGTATGTCATATAAAGATATAGCAAAATCGTAACTTATGTACTTCAAAAATATTGTGAAACATTAAACATAAATAGAAAAACTGGTAGTGGCAGACCGAAAGGTTTTATATATATATAAAAAAAAATGTGAATGCAGTAGTGACCGCGCTTAAGACAAATCCCGGACTTTCTGTTAGAGATGTGCCAAAAAAAGTTCAAATGCCGCCATCTTTAGTACACAAAGTGCGAAAAGCAAAGGGTTTACGTTCCTTTAAAGTAAACCCAGTGCCAAATAGATATGATAAACAGAATAAAGTGGCTAAAACACGCGCTCGAAAACTGTATGACAAAGTTATAAAAAATGTTGATTGCATCATAATGGATGATGAAACATATGTTAAAGCAGACGTTAAACAAATTCTGAAACGCCAATTCTATACCACAAAAAACAGAGGTGAAGTAAACAATATATATAAACAAAAAAAAACTTGATAAGTCTCAAAAAAGTATTGAGTTTGGCAGGCAATATGTCAATGCGACTAAAATAGCAAAATTTTTGTGTGACATGGAACTGTTAACCAAAAAATTTATGTTGAGGAGTGCTAACAAAAATGTTTGTTGCCACTTTTAAATATGCACAGTGGTTCAGTATTGTTTTGGCCAGACTTAGGCCCCTATTATTTACAATAACTCAACTTAAGTTGACTCGATTCAACTAAATTTTTTCATGTGACGTATTACATTCAATTTAGTTGAACCATGTAGTTTGCATTAATCTTTTAAGAATTTTCCAACTACATAGTTTAACTGGAATGTATGTTATAAATTATACGAAAAAAATTAGTTGAATTTAGTTAGCGCAAGTTGAGTTGTAATACATAATAGGGGCCTAAGCCTCAGCCTGATCCCACTACAGACAGCTTGCAATAAAGTAGTTTGAAAACAATGCCGTCACAATTGTCTCTCGTGATGCCAACCCACCAAATACTCCGTAAATAAGACCAATTGAAACTTATTGGGCCAATATTAAAAGAAAATTGTTAAAAACGAAGAAATATGTGAAAAATTAGAAAGAATTTAAGTGCTTTATTCTGTATAACGAAAATGTACACCAACGACAAGCAAGACACGAGAAGCAATAGAATTTCGTATAGAAAAAAGTATTGCTTCTCGTGTCTTGCTTGTCGTTGGTGTGCTGCTTCGTGATACAGATTAATGCAGTAAGTCCGAATGGCAGAAGGCCACAGATACAGTGACAAAAGACGATGTGCAGCATCTAGTGTCGGGCATAACAGCAAAGCTGAGTAAATTCGCTAATACAAAAACAAATTATTTTTATTTGTTATAATAATATCATAAGCATAAAGAATAAAGTAAAGCAAAAATACAACAACAAATGTGCAAATATGAAATGGGAGAAAAACTGAGAAATTTACATCTAAAATCTCATCGCCTCTGTGGTGCAGTGCGCTAATGCGCGCTTCCATGGGTATCACAAAGATTTCTGATGAAGCCTTTAGCATGGCCGAAATTGCAATAAAATCAGCCAGTGATTTTTCCCTTTTCATATTGAAAATACTTTGTTGTTGTTGTTGTTTCTTTGGAAAGATTCGTTAGAACAATTAATTGTTCCAACTTTGACCTTAACTCTATAAACGATTTTAAACTATCAAACAACTAGAATTTGTATTTGAAATCAAGTATGATTTAAACTATCAAACATTTAGAATTTGTGTTTAAATCACATAAAATCAACATAATAAATAACAAGGTCATTTAGAAAAAACTTTAATTTTCATTTTAATATAAAGTTTATATAATAAAGTTTTTTTTATTTCTTTTATCTTTAATTCACTGATAAATAATTTAACAAAAATTATGAACACTCGACCTATATTTTTCGTGCACAATCTTTAAATACATTCAATATAAGAATAATAACAACTGTATCATAATAAAATATCATAATTGCTAACGCGAAATTCCGGTTAATTTTAAGCGACAATAACTTCAATATTTTCATGATTGTTGTAATTATCTGACACTTTGTGTTTTCGTCGAAGCACTTTTGATAGCAACAATGTTGTTTTGTATATTAATTTAACAAAAACACAACAGTGCGAATGGCTCTGTTGGCTAGGGCTTTAGTTTTTTATTTTGGAATCTTGAGCAGTGAGTTCAAATCCCATCAGACATAATTTTTTTTTTCTTAATGGCTTTTAGTTTTGTCTTAGTTTTTTTAGATTGTTTTGTTTTTTTTAGTGATTTCGTTTTGTATTTTGCATTAATTGCTAATAATAATAAAGTGAACGCGTTAATTTTCTTGCTCTGTGCTCGTACGTTTTTACTAAATTAAGCAAAGACTAGTTAACAGCTGCAATGGTCGAATGGATAAGAATATGCACTTACACTCACGCGGCCGAGGTTCGTCTCCGGATAATGGTAATTTTTCAATTGCTGGCAGCATTACTTGGAGACATGCTTGCCTCCATAACCGCTCATATCTTTTTTCTATAGGCATGTCCTAGGACGGCATGTCTGTCAAATGAACTGCCGTAGCAGCAATGCAGCATGCATCTCATGGAATGAGCATAATTGCCGAGAGATGCATGCAGCATTGCTGCTAGTGCAGTTCATTTGGCAGACATATATACCTTCTGCATTCATACCAAAAGATGCATGCTGCATTGCTGCTACGGCAGTTCATTTGGCAGACATGAAGGCCTAGGACATATCTATACAAAAAAAAAGCAGATGCGTCGCTGGACACACGAGAGAAGCGAAGCATTTTCGCATTTTCATACGTTTGATATTTTAATGGATTTTTTAATAAAAAAATTTTAAATTGAAAAATTTTAAATACCTAAAAAAATATTAAATAAAAAAAAAAAGAATATTCCCACCAGTAAATTTTATTACCTTACATTATTATTTTGCATTAATTTTGAATTATTTTTGTAAATGTAAGTGAAATTATTGTGTTTTAATATCGAAAATTTCAAACGTGTTTTATATAGATGTTATGTCATCGATATTTCAAGCAAATATTACATCATTAGTTGTCCTAATCGTAGTGTGCAAATATTTAGATCGCTTATCATTCCCAAATTGTATATATAAGGACAACATTGTTTAATTCCTACAACTTTTATAAAATTGGCTTTTTATATATCAAAAGTATAGTCTTTCTGACGTTATTTTCACTTCTACAGCCGTTTTAGTAGGTGTCGAGCCACAGTGTGTCGTCTAGATTAATTCTCTTTATACTCATTTATCTCGAAACTACTTTTTTCGGAATGGTGTTGTAGGAAAACAAAAACTATTCAGCCGAATCATCTGAAATTTTAATATGCTATTCATAACATCTGTTTCTATAGCTGGAACTAGAATCGAAGTTTTATTTAAAAAACATCGTATATTTCACATTTAATAAAAAACAAGCTGTTTTTAAAACTTAATTTTCAATAGCGAGTCATTATGTGAATTTGTAGAAACTAGACTGGACCATGAACATTTTTTTTTTAATATTCTCATTTGCAATTCTATTTGAAATAAGGAAACAGTAAAGAATTTTTTGTTTTTTCCAAAAATTTTTCAGTTTAATAAGGGTATCACCTCAAATAACTTGAATAACTCAGGGGATAAAATTTTAATTTTTGGATTTTCCCAGCAATATTTGTATTATTTTCGACTAATCTTGGTGCGCTGATTTCATCATCATCATGTAATTTATCATCAATTACAACAGTTTGAGCCCTTGGGGAGGTCTCTTTTTAATAAGGTCCACTCTAATGTGCACTCATAGTGCTTAATAATATTTTTGTTTTTATTTTTCAGATAAATAGAAAAGTCAAAATCTACAACACCGCTACAACACCGGCTACAACACCCCTTTTTCCTTGAGAGCGTCTCATTGAGCGCCATTTTGAACCAGATCAACAATTTTTTAAATTAAATTAAAAATTTTTTTTATGATGAATAAGTGTTGCAATATACCTAAAAAGTTATAATATCGTTGTTCAATATTTTAACTTTTTGAAAAAATCCTAAAAATACCTTAAATTTTCACCGGTCTTGCCTTAAGTGCCTATGAACATTCATGTCTGAATTCGCAATTAAAATTGACACCTAAAACAATTGGCATCTTGTGGTAATTTTCAACCCATTCAATGGAACCTTGCTACTTTTGTTGTTTGGATAGCTAATGCACAATGCTTTTTACTACGTTTCCATGGCGAATTGAGCCTGAGTTGGGTTTTCGTCAAGTTGACAAAATGACGTTTCTAGCTCGATAGTGTTTCCATGCGCAACATTTTAAAAGCACAAAAATTTTAAGTTTCTATACATCAAAGAGATCATTTGCAAATGCATAAATTCATATTAGTGAAAACCTAAAGTTAATAATATTTAATGAAATAGAATGGTTTAATATATATAAACTTGTAATCTAATAAAAATTTGCAATAAAAACATGTCAAAATCAGAGTAGTCGCCGCCTTAATATAATTCAAACTAGTTTTTCAATTACTTCATATATAATGCAATAAAAACTATTCAAAATTGAATTGGATGCCGCCTTAATATTATTCAAAGTTGTTCAAAAACAAGTTTATTTTAAACTAGTTTTTTAATTAGTTGTTTTTAAAAACAAGGGTTACTTCCTTTAGGTTCCTTTAGGGTTACTAAACATGTTGAGTCTTTAATCATTATTAGTTTCCGCTACTTTGTGTGCCTGCTGAATGGTTTGTTACACTTGATGTCAGCGCAACTGTTTCATATTCTGAACGCATCCAATCTAACTCAGTTAAATCTATGAAGTTTCGTGGAGTTTTGTGGATTTGACGAAATTCAACTCAACTCGCGTTTTCATGGTAAGTTAATCCCGAGTAAACCCCGACTTAACTCGCCATAGAAACGTAGTATTTGATCGCTAATTGTGGTCTGCTGCATTATAGCTTCACTCATTTACAATAGGTGTGCTTCCGTACTCTACACTGTGTAACTACATTGTGTAACTTCTCGTAAGCTCAAACTGAGAGAGTAAAAATGAAATTTGAGAATATTGGCAAAAGTACGGAAACAGCTTCTAGCAAGTTTCGAGCACAAAACAGCTGATTCTGACAGCAGACGAGTCAGATGTAAATAGCGCCAATTGAAATTGTCGTAATTTTGTTTGTGAAGTAAATTTTTTTAAGCTATAAAATCTTTTAAGCTATTTTTTAAGTTATGAAATTACTTTAAATAATTTATTTATAGTTAAAAATGGAAGATCAAATGAAACTGCAATTTGTAAATTTATTTTTAGCAGCACAATTTGTGAATATTTGTGAAAAACATAAACAAACATTTGACACTTGCTTGTTCTTCTTGATGCTTCTTCTTATTGATGCTTGTTCTTAATTTACTCGAAGTTTTGAGTTCTAGCATTCTCCAGCACATTCTGTGCTTGAGAGAGCGATTTTATGCTTGTTCTTCTTCTCCCATTTCTTACACAAAAAGTACGGAAACAGAAAATAGCGACTCACAAGTCACACAGTGTGAGTACGGAAACAGACCTAATAGAATATGTAGGATAGCTAATGCACAATCTCTATAATAAATTCCTGTCATCTACTGCAACAAAGCTTCAGTTAATACTTAATATTAAATGAATCACATAATGTTAATATGAAGGGATTTGGTGTAGTGGTTAGTGTGTAGAACTCTCAATCGAGAGGGTTGCGAGTTCGATTCTCACTGCTTACTTGCAAAGAAATATCTTTAATTTTATATACTCTTGTTGTAATAGACGCAAGTAAAAAAACAACAACCATTCTAAGAAAACGGTGTATGGAAAAATGTGTCGTTTTTCAGATTTCACTCAAGCAAATCACAAAACGAGGCGTAAAAAGCTTCGCTTCAAAAGATATAAGCGGGTATGGAGGCGAGCATGTCTCCTGTCCTTCCGAGGCATGTTGCCGGCAGACATACAGCAGGGCTCCTTTTCCAACTGGGATAGTTCATTCGAACAAACACACACACACACTCTATATGACTGTTTATGGTGCTCGTATTATATGAGTGCGTTTGTTTATTCGTAGTTTTTGCTATCTATTGAATTCTTTCAATTTGACATAAATTTTCTGATTAATATGCTTCGAACAAAAGTCGGCCTTCAATCTGTTTATGCTTCAATGCAATTCAGATTCTTAATTTTCTGCATTTAAAAGATAAAGCACTTATTTTGTATAGTCTGGTTTTAGGCTGTTGATGAATTGATTTATTTTTGTGAATGACCGGTTTTGCACGACATTTACATTTTCAGGAAAATCATGAGTAAACATAAAAACTTCGTTAATGAAACCGAAATAGTTGAGTTGCTTGATGCGTTGGAAATACTATCCGATTGCGAGTCAATCGTATATGATTTCGATGACTTACTGCATCTTTATGCATAACGAAACGAAGGCTGAACGAGGTTGCAAGATACGGTAAGCAATACATTTTTCCATATCAAAAAATATTGTTGCTCGTTTCTCTCACGACGTTCAGCCTACGTTTCGTTATACGAATTAATCTCGTCACACGATTGATCATGTGGGATGATCAATACTGGTTATACTAGTGTGGACAGACGTATTTAAAAGGATATTTGGCATGAAGTTTATTTACTCTTATATTTACTCTTTAAAAACATAAATAAGCAATTTTTTATTGTATGGGAGGTAAGCGATGCAGTTGACATAGAATTCAAATTTTGCATTGGCTGTTACTTAATTTAGGTTAAAAGTCATTTGTACAAGATTTCATGGCCCTTATGGTCATGGCCTTCATAGTTTTTGAGATAATGCAAATGTCATCCTAATATCGAAAAAAGTGGACTGAGCGTCGTTTTTGTTCGATTCGACTCATTTTCAAATGATCTTGTGGATCTTGTGGTTATTGAAATGCAGTATTAGGTTTGCCTTTTTTTAAAACTGTTCTTAAAATTTCTCAGTATCTCTCAAGTCACCAGTGAATGTACAATTAAATTTAATAATATATATAAAATTTTATTTCTTTTCTTATAAATACCAAATATCCAGCCAGTAAACAAAATATTCTATTGATTATAAAACTAAATGAAATAAAATAAACATTGGAAAAACACATATTTCAAAAAACCCGTGCACATTTGCTTTATGCATTTAATAACTTCAAAAAATTTTTTAAAATCCACAAGAGGAAATAATGTTTCTATGTACTTTTTTCAGATTTGTAAAAGAATGCTGCATATGTATGTGTATAATTTGGTTGAAGTCGGAAAAACGCTGTAGAAGGTGGTCCTGCGCTGACACACCAACTCAAGTTTAGTTTACTGTATTTCTGAAATGCGCCAACTCAATTGCGCCAACTCAATTACGCCAACTCAATTGCGCCGCAGCATTCTTAATTTTGTATCCACAAGACGCTTATCAGGTCTTTAAATAAAAGTGTTTTTCTTTTGATTTGATGGGTAAATGTTGAAAATCCTTCAATTAGAAGGACTTCTTTTGATGCATAAAATTAAACTGCCACGACCATTTTCTACGTAATCTTATTTATAAAAAATTTCAGCAATTATTTCTGCGAAGCCTTAGTTAAAAATCTTTATTATTTAAGCTGCAGTAATAATAACATCGCCTTTGACCTAAATTTACATTGTTGTCTCTTGAATTGTGTTTCAAGTTGTTCTTCACCACTTCTAAAGTCCAAGCTTCCGCTCTTTCGTTTTGAGCGTTATGCATATTTAATGCGTCCTCACTAAAATCAGTCACCTCGTCAACAGCTTTTTAAATATTCAGAGGGATAGATTTGTGAATGTCAGCGATTTGCAGCTCAAACAACCAACAAATAAGAGTAGTGCTTTTTTCTACTGCTGGTTAATGCGCTTCCTAAAACAGCCAAAAGTCCATAAAATTTGTATAAAATAAATAGATTTATGGTATTTATAAAAGTGAAGTATAAATAAATAAATGAAAGTACAAAGTTCACCAACAATTAATAATTTGGTAACAACTAAAAGCAGCATCCTTTAACGGTTAATCTGGGAATTTAAACAAATTATTCATAGTCTTTTGTGAGCATATCTTTTAAGTTCAAATAATTCAGTGGTCGATCTCATTGTTTGCATATCTTTCGTTTGTCTGTTAACGCTATAAAATTGCTGAACACGCACAAGTAGGATAACGCCGTTGAACTTGACTTTATCCCATAGCTTTGTCATGTATTTTATCCATTCATACGACAAGAGTCTTGTTTAGGACTCTCACTGAAGGATGTGTCAAGAGTTTTAAGGAAGGATAACGTCATGCATCAAGTACATGATGCAAACGTACTTGTCGATACAGTTTTTCTTGTTGCGATAAAATGTTTGCTTTTCATATGATGTACGTTTTCGTACATTAAAGGAATAAGTTGAAAGTTTTTATTTGAGAATAAAGTTTTCAACTTTTCTAGAATATTTAAAAACCAATATCTATTTAAAAACCAATACAATATTTTTAAAAGTCAGTTTTTAGAGAATTTGAGTAAATACTGGTCAATGCCGATAAATTGACTTTTAGTGCCTACATCTATAGTAATAAAACTAAGTTTTTGTTTATTTGTTTGTTTGTTTGTTTGGCCGTTATACAAATCTAAACGGCACAACGGATTTCGCTCAAACTAGGCTTACGTGTTAAGTGAATACTAGATTAAATTGTTGCATACTTAGTTTTTGCCACGCCCCCTCCGACATTTTTCAACTAACGGTTATTCAACCAATTTTGTTATTATATTACTTTATTCCATGGAAGGTTTTTGTGTATTTAATTTAAAAAAATTTTTGTTACTTTGGCATCAAAAACACTCATATATATTAAAAATTTTAGGAATTTTTAGCACAACGACTTTGTTATGTAACATCATTATGTAATAAGAATGAAAAAAAATGACATGAAAATCAAAGTTTGGTGTTTCGATTCAGATATCTCCGCTGTCCATTAATATATTTCATTAAAATTATTTTTGTTCAAAAGTTCAGTAAAAGCACTTCACAAAAATAGTTTAACTGTACTGTTAGTTCAGTGTATATTAGGGTGGATAAATTTTTTTTCTACCTGGAATCATTGCTTTTCGTATTTTACGTTAAATTTTAAGAAAAAATTTCTTGGGGTGCATAAGGATACGGTTTCGATTTTAAAATTTGATTTGATATGAAAGTGCACTGTGGCGTATGAGTGACATTTTATATAACAAAAAGTGTACAAAAAAGTGCACAAAAAGAGTAACAGTGTTCGAGTTTTAAAAAACACTCACAAGCAGGGCTCGGAAAAATTCGCTCACAAATGATTAAAAACTCAATCTTCTCATGATAACTCATTTGCGATTGTTTTTATCATGACAAATACTTAAGAAACCGAACGCTCACGAAAACATTAATTTTGTTTACTCTCACGAGAGGCTAAATGCAATTATTGTTTACTTCACCGCTCTTCCCACGAAAGTTCGCTTCTGTAAGCTCACTCATGAGAAATGTGTGTATATAAAATCACTGTTTGTTTGTAAATGTAAAACGAATACAATGTTTGTTCGATTTCTTAAGAATTTATCATAATAAAATACAATCGAAAAATGAGTCATCACGAGAAGATTGCATTTTAAACGTTCGCAAGCTTATGTTTAAAAGTTTGTGGGTAAAACGCTGGCGGAAAAATCATTGAATTCAGTCTTTTGTGAAACGCAGCTATACGCGATCAATTACTGAAATAGTTTTGTTGTGCGTTCACTTGGTTAATTTGAAAAATGGGCAAAGTATCAAATATTGACAAGAAAAAACTTGTTGCTTAATTCAATTTCAATTAAAGTTATTTGCAAATAACGTTGCCATTTAAGACTTAAGTCTTTTACATGCCGCATATTTAGAATATATAACAACAGAACATAACTTATATAATAAACTATTTGAAATCTTAAAGCTAAGACTGTTGCAATATAACAAAAAATGTCCAACTTAAAAATGAACAATAATGATAAAGAACACAATTCAAATATAATATACGTATCAAAAATTTGAAAAGAGAAGTTTATATAGTTAATGATAGTTAATGATAGAATAAAAAATGGAGTAAAAGAGTTAGGAGAAGTATTCGAAAATTAATTGCTTAAAGTTCTTAGTGCTGGAGATGCTTTTAATGTAGTTTGGAAGCGAGTTATAAAGTCTTATAGCGCTAACTTTTCAAAAAGATAACCTGGACAGCGAGAGAGGATGATTTTATGTAAGAAAATTCAATTTCTTACTTCAAGATATCTGAGTAAGCTACGACCTAATAACTGGTTGCTAAAAGGTCAAATGTGATCAAATCTCCGAAGACCGTAGACATAACGATACAATTATTGAAAGCCACTTGCAGTTTATGTGTAGCTTTCGAGTTGAGCTTGCTGTAAACGACTTCTGGATAAGAAAATATTGGCATAAGCATTTGTAGAACAAGCTTTTTTCTAGTTTTGACAGGTACGAACGCTGCAGTCATTCGGAGATTTCTAAGCACATAGTTGATTTTACTCACGCTAGAGTTTACGTGATCTTTACAGGACAAAGATGAGTTTATTTTGAAGCCTAAATTAGTGGCCTTACTTACAGATTTTAGCAAAACGCCATTAGGGAAAATTGGAGGGACATCAAGATTTTGATATGGTGTTTTAGAGATCGGCAATACATAAAATTTAAGAGGATTCTAATTAGTTTACGCTAATTAGTGCTGGCCCAATTTGCTACTTTATTTAAATCTTCATTTACGCTTGCGCATAAATTTTCAGAGAGACCAATGGGTTTGGACATATACAGTTGCAAGTCATCGGCATAAGCATGCATGGTAACATGATTTTATTTACTAAATATGTCATTTACAAACATAGTAAACAGAATCGGGCCTGAAACAGAGCCTTGCGGAACTCCACTTGTTGCACGTTTATAAGATGAGAAGTTGTTTTTTATCCTTACTCTTTGAGATCTGCCATTCAGGTAGTTGAACATAAAACGAACAGATGTATGGGAAAAACCAAAGTTAGACATGAGCTTTTTACAGAGCAGAGAGTGATCCACAGAGTTAAACGCCTTAGAGAAGTCTAACAGGCAGAGTAAGCTCAAATGGCCCATATCATATGGCACTCTAATGTCATCTAAAATTTTGACCAGAGCAGAGGAACAGCTATGTCCAGGTCGGAAACCTGACTGTACATTATGCATAAGACCGAAAGTGTTTAAGTGGTTGAAAATTTGTTCAGCCATGAGGTGCTCGCATACTTAAGATAACGATCCTAATAAGCTTATTGGCCGGAAATCGGATGGCACACAGGCATTTGACTTTTTTGCTATGGGAATGACATTTGCCACTTTCCATATCTCAGGATAACTAGACGTAGTAGTAAAACAATAGTTTATGATATAAACTAGTGGGCTCAGCACATAAGGTAAAATACATTTAATACACTTTATGGAGATACCATCAACTCCAGTAGCATTAGATTTAATCTTATTAATGCGTCGTGCTACGTCCATTTCACTTACTGCGTTAAATTGAACCTCATGAATGTGATGAGTCGTACTTACAAGTTCATCAGCAAAATCGGATATAAAGGTGGTCGTGGAAGTAGATGTATAATTAGCTACAAAATAATCATTTAAGAAGTTGGCGTCAATTTGACACGATTCAGTTTCTTTGTAACATACATTTACTGCATTATTCTGTATCACGAAGAAGCACACCAACGATGAGAAAGACACGAGAAGCAACACAACTTTGTATGGAAGAAAGTATTGCTTCTCGTGTCTTTCCCATCGTTGGTGTGCTTCATCGTGATACAGAATAATTCAGTTAGTGTCCTGAGGTTGTTCCAGAGCTGTTTTGATGATAAGGTAAAATCTAGTTTTGACATAAAGAACATATTTTTGGAGAACTTAATAGAATTGGTGGCTATATTTCTAGCTTGTCTATACGCTTCCCAGTTAAATGAATTTGGATTGCGCTTCCACCTGCTATATAATCTGTTCCGCTTTTTAAGCGCCAATTTGACAGAATGAGAAAACCAAGGACAGTTGTTATTGGTAATGTTTTTTTTTCATTTGCAACTAAGCTTAAATCGGACATCGACATTTCTGTACGAATTCTGTACAATTTTTTTTTCTGTCCGCCGGGTAAAAAAATCCGGGTCAAAAGATAAAATCTGTACGGTTGGCATGCCTACTAATGCACAATCTCTTAAATAAATTCCGGTCATCTACTGCAACATAGCTTCCGTTAATACTTAATATTGAATGAATCACATCGTAATTAGTGTGAAGGGTTTTGGTGTAGTGGTAAGTGTGTAGAACTCTCGATCGAGAGTGAACGAGTTCGATTCTCAATGCTTACTTGCAAAAATATATTTTTAATTTTATATACTCTTGTTGTAATAGACGCAAGTAAAAAAACAACAACAATTCTAAGAAAAAGGTGCATGGAAAAAAGTGTCATTTTTCAGATTTCACTCAAGCAAATCACAAAAAGCTTTGCTTCAATAATAAAAAAAAAAAATCGCTCAACTGCGATATTGTGGAATTTTCCGACTCTCTAAAGTAAAAACAATACAAACAACTGTCTGAGTGAATCGCAGTCGCAAATACAAAATGGGGCAAAATGGGGCTGACCTACGTTCAAGTACATATTTTAATAAACATACTGGAGGAACAAATTATTCAATATCTGGTAGAACATTTTGTTATCGTCATTCGGAAGAAGGTCCTATCTTAAAAATCAATGGTTTTCTTTTAAGCTTTATATTACTTTGGATAGTAAAAAATTAAACAGCGAAAGTAAATTAATATTTTTATAATATATAAACATAAAAGAGTATTTTATTAAAGAAATAAAAATATTTTAATCGATATTTAAAAAAATATCACATACTTTATAATTGCATGCACAAACAAATTTCGAATTAATTTTCAACTTTATATAACTGTTACTAGGCCTAAAATTTTTTTAATAAAAACAAAATTTTGGCGTAGTCTATATACAGTATCGGACAAAACTAAAGCACGGAATATTGCTTACTACTATGTAGTTCAAAAAAATTGGAAAACTTGGTTGGATTTAATTTTTTTTTATTATTTTATAATGATTATACACTAAGTTTACAAAAAAAATAAACAAAACATAATAATATTCTTTATTTTAAACAAAAAGAATCATATTTAATTGAAAATATTCGTTATCCTTTAAAAAAAATTTATTTATCTAATACTTGGTTGCGTAACCCTTATTTTTCATAACTGCTGCACATCTGCGTGGCATGGACTCAATAAGATTGGACAAGACATTCCCAGAAATACCTTTCCATGCGATTTCTGCTTGACGGAAAAGCTCGTCCTTATTTTTGCAAGTTTCGCGTAATATTTTATGATCTACAATTTCCCATAGATTTTCTATGGGATTGAGATCTGGCGATTGGGCTGGCTACTTTAAAACATCGATCTTATTATTAACAAACCACTCTTTCACACATTTTGCAGGTCGTTATTGGGGTCGTTATCCTGCTGAAATATCCACTTTAGTGGCATTTCCTCCTCTGCATGTGGTAGCATAACTTCTTGCAAAATATCTTTATACATAAAACGATCCATTATACCGCTCATCTTATGGATTGGTCCGAAACCATGACCCGAAAAACATCCCCAGACCATTACATTCCCTCCCCCGTGCTTTACTGTGCCTTTAGTATAGCGTGGGTCAAGGCGTTTTCCTCTTGGTCTACGCACTAGCTTGAATCCGTCAGAATCCTTTAAATTGAATTTCGATTCAGTTCCTTTGCAAAATCAAACCTGGCCTTTACATTTTTATGGGAAATAAACGGTTTTTTTGAGCTTCTGTATGTTGCGAAGCCACCATCACCACAGCTCGTCTTTGGATGGATCTGGGCGTTATGTTTAATTCCAATTGATTTGCAATAGACCTTGCCGATACAACAGGATCCTTTTTAATAATCCGAATAATTGCCTGGTCTTCGCGTTTGGTGGTTTTTCGCGGTCAACCACCTCCACCTCCGTCAACGAACCCAAAGAGCTGAATCGGCTTATAATCCGGGAAATTACGCTATGGTGAATGCCAAATTTCTTAGAAATGCATGTCACTGATTCACCATTATTAAAATCACTAATTATTTTTTCTCTGATTTGAGTTGAATACTTATTGCGAGCCATTTTGTTTAATAAATTTTAAAAAGATGCACGGCTACTTTGAATGATCAAAGAACACACAATCAAAAGAACACACAATGTTCTTCACAAGATGTTTTCCAAATAACGGTTTTCTTATTTAACGGCACTTGTTGTTGGTAGTTTCTAATAATAGTTTCTAATAATATATATTTAGTATGTTTTCCACATAAAATAAAGAATACAAATTAAATAAGTGTTTTTATTTAAACTTTATTGTATAATTTGGGAACAAGCAGAAGTCCGTGCTTTAGTTTTATCCGATACTGTATATAAAAGAGAGTGGCGTTAGTTACTACGCTTATAACTCAAGAACGGCTGGACCGATTTCGAAGATTCATACCAATTCGAACTGGTCTCCGGTCAAACAAGAAGAATACCTAAAAAATTTCCGAAAAATCCCCGAAAAATTAATTCTCCCATACATTTTGTATGGAGCTACTTTACGATGCATTCTGGATGATCGATGACTTTTTTTTGTAGCAATTTTTTTTTTGTCACACATTAAAAACGAATATAACTTTAAATGCTGGTTTCGTCAGAATTTTTCAAGTTTTAACAAATTTTTATCAGCTTTCGACAGTTATTGAAATTCAATTTGATTTAATAGATTCTTTTGAAATGATTTTTTGTAAAAACTACTAGCGAAAAATGATTTCATGGAGGTGAGTTGAGTTTCATAAAGTGCACATTGTGAATGGTTGTGTTCTTTGTAATTGCGTGCGCATCAACAATCAATCGAAACGTTAATTTCGAATTGTGCATTTAATTTTTAGGTGCATTACTTTGTATGTATAAAATAGACGTTTTAAATACGAATTCGCTGTTTATTTTATTCCAATTGATCATTTTGTGTGCAATTCTATTTTCAAACGGTAAGTTGCCAACGAAAATGTTTATTTTGTAAGGTTATGACATTTGTGCACATGTATGTATTGATATTTCCATAATTACTCTTATGACATTAATTTCTCAGTGTTATTCACAATGCCGCTCCCCAGAAAATATAATATTTCACATTGAACCCGTAATGCAAGTAGAGTTCGGAATATCGCCGATCAATTGAATACGGATGAACAAGAAATCGCACGAGAACAGCGTCGTGTTAGTATGGCACGACTTCGCGCATCACAAACACAAGAAGAAAGACAGGCGGCAAATGAAACGGCTCAGTTAACAATGGCCCTATTCAGCGGAAAATTTGCTACGTAGCTACTCCACAACTTTCGGGCTGAATGGAATGTATCATAACGTGCTCAAACAACATGTTCCCCGATCGGTCGCCATCTTAGGTATCGAAAAAATTGTATGCTAAAGGGTGTTTTTTTTAAGAGGTATAGAACTTCGAATTGAAATAAAACACAAGAAAATCGTTTTAATGTCCATCAATTTGGCTTTATTGGAATGATAATTTTATGCCATTAATGCTTAAATATGATTTCGGGCATGTGGCCACCACGGCTGGCTCGAATAAAGCCAATTCTACAGGTCCAATTTTCAACCACTTTTTCGAGCATATGGGGCCGTATGTCGGCAATAACGCCACGAATGTTGGCTTCCAAGTCCCCTAACGTTTCTGGTTTGTTGGCGTAGACGAGCGACTTCACATATCCCCAAAGAAAATAATCCAATGGTGTCAAATCACACGATCTTGGTGGCCAATTGACAGGTCCATTCCGCGAAATTATGCGCTCATCGAATGTTTCTTTCAATAAATCGATTGTGACGTGCGCTGTGTGGCATGTAGCGCCGTCTTGTTGGAACCACAACTCATCCACATTCATGCCATCCAATTCGGGAACAAAATAGTCGGTTATCATGGCTCTATACCGGTCTCCATTAACGGTAACTGACTCTCCAGCATTATTTCGGAAGAAGTATGGCCCAATGACTCCACCAGCTCATAGAGCACACCAAACAGTCAGTTTTTGTGGATGTAATGGCGTCTCAAGGGTCTCATGTGGATTCTCTTCACTCCAAATGCGGCAATTTTGCTTGTTGACGTAGCCATTCAACCAAAAATGAGCCTCATCACTGAACAAAATTTTGCGATGAAAATCAGCATCGAGATCAATCTCATTTTCGGCCCATAGATCAAAATCACGACGCATTGCATGGTCTCGCGGCTTTAATTCTTGCACAAGCTGGATCTTGTAAGGTCGCAAGCCAAGATCTTTGCGCAAAATCTTCCATAAAGTTAATGGACAAAGCTCCAATTGCTGTGCACGGTGGCAAATCGATTCATTCGGGTTCTCTTCAACATTTTGCTCTACAACGGCAATTGTTTCTTCGGTGCGCACTGTTCGACGTCTCTGCGGATGCGTATTATCACATAGAGTAAACGTAGTGCGAAAACGCTAACCCATGGTTAACCGAATTAATTGCTCTGATGGACGATTATGTCGACCATAAAATGGACGAAGCTTGCGGTAGACTTCGCGAACTGAGCCATTATTTTCGAAATAAATTTGCACGATTTGCAAGCGTTGTTCTTTTGTCAACCTGTTCATGATGAAATGGCAAACCAAACTGAACATAAATGACATTAGAGTTGCCAGATTTGACCACAAAATGCCAGTTTTATCTCTATTCGAAAAACAAACCTCTAAAAAAAACACCCTTTACTTGGGTTGACCTGCTTATGCTCTTTTCATTTTGACAGCTAAAAAAACATGGCTGCAAATTGTCAATTGTTGCTGAAGTTGTGCTGTGAAGTGAAAATAGATAGTTATTAATTATTAGAAGATTATTCATCAATAAAGCTGTTAATTAATGATTTCTTGTGTGAAACGAATGCACAATAGTATAAATAAATTTTAGATGCTAAAAAACAGAAAACAACGAATGGCGAACAGCTGTTTGACGTTTCGCAAAAAAACTTATTCAGCAGAAAGTATCACAATGAGAAAAAGTTGTGCAAATCAAACAACTCAACATTTGTTTTTGTTGAAAAATTAAATCAATTAAAAATTGCACATCTGGCTACCTTTCATATGACAGAGCATTTATTTGCAAAAATTCTTCCAGTTAAGCACAAAAATTATATTGCTGTTTTTATCATCAAAACATCTCTTAGTTTTTTTGCGAAATTTATTTTTTCCAAAATGTTGTTTTTATATTTTTTACAAAAAAATTAAAGCCTCCAAAATTATTTATGTGAAAAATTACTCCAATTTTTCTTTCCAATAAAAGTTATGGCTTTTATGATTTATCGAATAGCTTTGGAGTTATAGCTCGCACAGCTTTGGAATTCAGTAGTATTCGACCACAATTTAAACATGCTGTTTCACTGATAACATTTGATGGGTGTTTGGAAACGGGGGCGTGGCAGCAACGCGTCAGGTTACAGCTAGTATATAATAAATAAATATCGGTTCTCAGAGTGGCATACTCAGTTTTTCCAAAATTAAAAAAATACTTTTGGCCAAAATACATAGCCAGTGGCCCCACAGTGAATTGTAGAAACAGTATCAAATGTAAATTTGTTTGATTTTATTATTGATACTTTACTCGGTAAAAGAAAACTATCTAATAAAACTAAAAATATCTTTTCAACCTTTTTTGTTGTAAGCTATTAATCCAAACAATTTTAAAACAAAACTAACTCCACAACGTACCCTACATATGTATGTATATCTAATCGCCGCAATACGAATTCATTTATTTTTAATGATCTCACAATTTGTTAAATGCCTGCTTTCCTGGGAATTCTTTTATGTGGCGCTGTGCAGCTGTGATTACTTTGACCTTTGGCTTTGTTTGTACCTGGTTTGGCGTCAATGTTTGATTAAAAATAAATATTTAATTTTTGTTGTTTTTGTTTCCATTTTGTTTTTTAACAATGGTAACGTGGTTCACAAAAACTACTCTGAAGTTTTGTGATTACTTTGTAAACAAGAACGATGTATTTGAGCAGTTTATAGATAGAATCGAAATCAATTATAAATATATTATAATTGTAACTTAGTGGCAAAATTATTGCATATAATAACTTTTTCTTGGCAATGAGGTAGGTTGCGCCGACATTCTGTCTAATAGATTATTCAAAAGAAGAAACATTAATTTGCTTAGTTCATGAACGAAGAGCTTGTTAACGGTAATAGAATTAGAGGCAGGCCCCTAGCCAAATGGGGAGTTTTGGGGTTGAAACGCATCATATGGTCTTAAGGTACTATATAAAATAACTATACAAATAAGACTATAAAGTAATAAAAGCATAATTTTTACAAAACGATTTAGTAAACTATTGAAATATTTTTAAAAAAAATCTCAAGGTGCCTAAATATAGACTTTGAAATATACAATTAAGACCAAAAGTTCACCATTCTAGTATTGCCAGTGGCCGAAATTTGACTAACTTTGTGAAATTTCAATCGTTTTTTTCTCATTCTGAGGCGTTGACCTTGCTTTAAGAAATGTGTTAATTAAGGAACATTCAAAAGATCGCAATAATTTTGATATCAAAATAGCCGAAATTTTTTTAAAAATATTACCTGTAAAACCATTACCCAAAAAAAAAAGTTATGTACACCGTTATTTTTCTCAACCAGGGCTTTGCATGCAAAAATACGTTGTTCTGAGAAAAGCTATAGTTTTCGAGATATCATCATAACTTTGATATCAAAAAAGGAGATTTTTCTGAATGTACTATTTGTAAGAAATTTCACCATCACAATATATATTTACACATGTTACATAAAAAAAAATCCTTATTGTTGGGTATCCAGTACTTTCTGCACATATTATCAGTGTCTAAACTTCGATCGTACATAATGTTTTTCCATCTTTTACAGCTTAGCTTTTATAAATAAATACTGTTTTACCGCTCATATTTCGGGTCGAAGTTCACCAATCAAAAATGCAATCATACTGTACAGCTAGACCTTTCATATGATACCTTATTTACTATTCAGACGTTATCATTTTAAAATCTGACATGATTCGGCACATCTATGGTGCAGTAGCTTTCGAATGATAGTCGTTTCATTACCCTTTTCTTCTATATATATAAAAATGGATGTATATATGTGGTTATGAGGGGATGTGGGTATGTGGGTATGTGGGTATGTGGCTATATCACATATAGACACCAAAACCGCTGAACCGATCTTTATGAAATTTTCAGGGAAACTGAAGCCACATCTTGAGAGTGTTCCTGTGATGTTTGGTTACTATTGGACGAGGGGGCGTGGTACCTCCCATACAAGCAAAATTTACGCTATCGATCACAAACCAAAAAAGGATATATATCAGACGGCTTCAATCGTAAAAAACTAAGATTTGGTAATTTTGTTCAGATGGTTACTGTCGGTAACTGTACGAAAATGGGCGTGGTCGTAATATAAAAACGCCCACTTTTTCGAAATCATGGCAATTCCGGAGTTTTACACATTTTTACAGTGAAACTTGCTGTGTTGGTGATCTAAGAGGCGGTCACTATATGTAAATGTTTTCACGCCCACTTTTACCGCCCACAAATCAATATCTATATATATAAAAAGCAAAACGATGTGTGTCTGGCTGTGTGATGTCTATAGACTCCAAAACTACTGAACCGATTACCTGAAATTTTGGCAGTCGATTTGTTTCAGGTACGAGATGGTTTAGGAAAAAATTTGCCACACCCCCTTTTTATCGCCCCCAAATCAATAAAAATGTTATATTTCAGTCGGTTTGGGTCGTATAAGGCTAAAATTTTGTAATTTAGTATGTACGGTTACTGTCGACAACTGTACTAAAAATGGGTTTCCACGCCCCCTTTTACCGCCCACAAATAAATGAAAATGGTTTATTTCAGATGGTTTTGGTCGTATAAGACTTAAATTTGATACTTTGGTTTGTGTAGTTACTGACAGTAACTGTACGATAAGTTGGTTTCCACACCCCCTTTTTGCGCCCACAAATCAGTGAAAATGCTATATTTCAAGCAGTTTTGACCGTATGAGACTAACATGTGATACCTAAGATTGTATGGTTACTTTCGGTAACTGTACTAAAAAAAGGCGTCATCGTTATATAGCCACACCCACTTTTTGAGAAATCATTAAAATTGACTACTGGGTCGATTGAGCTAAAATGTTGGCTTAGTTTGTACAGCTACTGTCAGCAACTAAACTAAAAATTGGTTTCCACGCCCCCTTTTACCGCCCACAAACCAATGAAAACGTTTTATTTCAACGGTTTGGGTCGTTTTAGATAAACATTTTGTAATTCAGTTCATATGGTTACTCTCGGCAAGTGCACTAAAAATAGGCCTGCCCTACTTTAGTTAAACTCACTTTTCGGGGAGTTAGCGTCGAGTGAAGTAAAGTGCGCCAGGCTTAACCTAAATTGAGCTGAAATTTGGGCAGTCGATTTGTTTCGATTACGAGATGGCTCAAGGGAAACATTTTACCGCACCCCTTTTTACCGCTTGCAAAACAACAAAAATGCTATATTTCGCACGGTTTTGATCGTATTAGACCAAAATTTGGTTATTTAGTTCATATGGTTACTTTCGGCAGCTATTCGACATTTTCGTATATGGCAGTAAGGCGGTCTATGGCAGAACAACGTCTGCCGAGGAGAGTGAGTGTTCCTGTGAGGTTTGGTAAAGTTTGGACGAGGGGGCGTGGTACCTCCCATACAAGCCAAATTTGCGCTATTGACCACAAACCAAATAAAGGATATATATCAGACGGTTTCGATCGTAAAAAACTAAGATTTAGTAATTTTGTTCAAATGGTTACTGTCAGTTACTGTACAAAAAATGTGCGTGGTCGCAATATATATACGCCCACTTTTTCGATATCATGGCAATTCCGGAGTTATACACATTTTTATAGTGAAACTTGCTGTGTAGGTGCTCCAAGAGGCAGTCACGATACATTAATGTTTTTAAGCCCACTTTTACCGCCCACAAATCAATATCTGTATATATAAAAATGAATCGTGATTTGTTCGGATGCTAAAAACTTTAAAACGACTGAACCAAATTGGATACTTCCAACTGGTTTAGAAAAAATATAATGCCACATCCCCTTTTGTCGCCCACAAATCAATAAAAATGCTGTATTTAAGACGGTTTAGGTCGTATTAAATTAAAATTTGGTAAATAAGTTCGTATGATAGCTATCATTAACTTTGATAAAAATGGGCGTGGTCACACTTCATCTACGTCACTTTTAAGAAAATATCAAAATACTTCGAAACTATTGGTCCGATTGAGCTCAAATTTTGTAAGTACGCTTTGCTTTGAGTACGAGATGGTTTAAGAGAAAATGCTACACCCCCTTTTACCTCCCACATATATATAAAAAATTTTTGTTATCGAATAGCTTTAGAGTTATGGGTCGCACAGCTTAGAAATTCGGTATTCGACCACAATTTAGACGTACCGTTTCAGTGATGAAATTTTATGGGAGTGGACAAGGGGAAGGGGCACCTCCCATACAACCCAAATTTGTGATATCGAATAGCTTTGAAGTTATAGGAATTCAGTTTTGGAATTCAGTTTTTGACCTCAATTTACACATGCAGTTTCAATGGTTTTATTTTATGGGCGTTGGACAGGGAGGCGTGACATCTCCCTTACAACCCAAATTTGCGATATCGAATTGCTTTGAAGTTATAGGTTGACAGCGTAAGAATTCAGTATTCGACCTACATTTATGCATGCACTTTCATTCCTCTACATTTTATGAGCGTAGGGCAAAGGGGAGTGGCACTTCCCATGCAACCCAACTTTGTGCTATCAAATAGTTTTGGAGTTATAGGTCGCACAACGACGTAATTCAGTATTCGACCTCAATGTACACATGCAGTTTCATTGATTCAATTTAATGTTCATTGGTAAGAGGGGCGTGGCACCTCCCATTTAACGTAAATTTGCCATATCGAATAGCAGCGTTAGAATTCAGTATTCGGCCCCAATTTATAAATGCAGTTTCATTAATTACATTTTATGGGCGTACAACAAGGGGGGGTAAAACCTCCTATTTAACCCAAACTAGACATATTTTTATTTTATTTTATTTTTTATTTTATTTTTATTTATTTAAAGAAAAGGTTCACAAATAAGACAGAGTCTTTTAAATGCACTTAGAATATAGATTCATAACAAAATAACAAGTGATAAACAACAAAAAAAATAATTAAAAATTTAACTTAATACAATTAATATCATTTAACTAAAAGATCTAATCAATATAATAATTAATTCAAAATTAATTCAAACAAAAATCAAAAAATCGATAAAATCAAGAATAATAACAAATAAAGATTAAGTAATTTTTTTTAAAGTAAGGTTTTTTAAATACAATTGCATAGAATTAGTGAAAGAGAGATACTTAAGAGAAATGTTGGAAAATTACATGCTTAAAGTTGCGTTTAGTTGTAATGCTTTTTATACTTAAAGGCAGTGAATTTCACAATCTGATATCAAATAGCTTTGGGGTTATAGGTCTCACAGCTTTGGAATTCAGTATTGGACCTCAATGTACACATGCAGTTTCATTGATTACATTAACTATAAGATTACGTATAATCAGCCAAATTAAACCTCATACCTGTTTTTGGCGCCATTTTCAAAACAAAAATTGAAAAATTACCTTATTTTTCTACATTTCTAACGCTTTAAAAATTCGAATTTTAAGTTTTTAATAGATAATTGTAGGTAATAATCTTAGAGATTTTACAATAATAAATACAATGCAAAGCAGTTTCAGTCACAGCCACGATAGCTGGCGGGATGGTCGTACATATAATATTGTGTTTAAAATATATTTATAATCTACATAATATATTTAAGTTGATACCTTGTACCTGGTAAAAGCATTTGTAACGTGGATATATATTTATTTCCAAAACTTCATTGACTATTACTGTTGCACAAGCAAGCAAAAATTTTTCTCACCAAGTTAGAACATAGTGAGAACTGCAATCGATTCGAATCGTATAATTTAGTTTACAGAAACACTTCGTCCATCGAGTTCCTTTGAAAGTCGAATAGAAACAAGCGAGCGAGTCATCGATTTTTCTCATTTTATTACAGAGACAGTGCAAGTGAGAATATCCGGTACCCCAACCCATTATCATTCCTATATGTACTTTCAGCGCTCGTTGCACATCTGTACTCAGTTTCCTCCTATATTGTAAAGTTTTCTACAATAAAGTGTTAAAGTGTTTTAAGTTTTTGGCACGTGTTTAAAAAAAATAACATAAAAAAGAATATTTTTTATTTTAGAAAAAATATCAATTTTCCAAATGCTGATAGTATATGCATATCCAGTATTAAAGAAATGTGTAATCAAACCTTGGAACTTGATGCTGCTGGATTTAAGTTTTTTGTATTTAATATCTATTGTTTTCTTAAGCGTTACTTTTAATTTACTACAACTTCTAACCTTTCTCATTTCTAAACACCTGTTCTAATGTATATTGCCTATATTTTTCTTCCTTTTAATGATACTTTTTGTTAGAACCTAATAGGCCGTTTCAGGTGTTATGTAGACAACATGGTGATCTTAATGTTGTCCATTTTAATGCCCGAAGTTTAAATGCGGCTAAACTGGATTATATAAGATATATTTTAGAAGAATCATCGGTTGACGTTATTTGCATTTCTGAAACGTGGTTGTCTGATAATATAAGCGATGCAACTTGCAGTATTAACAATTGCAATGTTTTTAGAAATGACTGTAAATCTTATCTGAATTCCAAAATTGTAAGTAAATCAAGTGGCACTAGTATTGAATACATAAACATCTGTATTTCTGATAATAGCAGCAAAATCCTCTTGTCATGTGTGTATAATCCCAATAAATGTCATACTGTGGACCTATTGTTCTGTGAATTGTCAAACCACATTCTGAATTAAGACACAATTTTGGTATGCGGCGACTTCAATATCAACCTCTTTAATAATGATCCGGTCTTTCATTCCTAAAAAGATGACAAGCATTAAACCAAAAGATCACGCATAGTTTAATGAGACTTGCAGGATTGCAGTCAGGTCCAAAGAGGAAGCCTTTCAGAATTGGCATTCTAACAAGTATACTAATACAAAAAGATTTCGCATTGAGGCAAGGAATAGCTGTAATGCAATTTTGTAATGCAAAAACGCGAAAAGTGTCTGTACGAAGCTCGCATTCGAGAACAGGTACTTCTCTGCCTCAAAGGGAGCAAACATTTTTGGTCATTTGTTAAAAGAGTAAAGGATCAGACATCATCATCGATTCCAACTCTTTTAAAAGATGACCAAATCTTCGCAGACTGATAAAGCGAACCTGTTGCCTAGATTGTTTGCACAAAATTCCACTCTCCTAGATAGCAATCACCACTGCCTTTTATTGAGGGTGGATCTTCTGCAATGCAGGAGATCTACTTTCGAACGAGAGCAGTTAAAAGAGTCCTTACAAATCTCAACGTAAACAAAGCCTCTGGCCCTAATGGCATACCACTAATTGTGCTTAAAATGTGTGCTTCTTTGCTGGCTTGGCCTTTGCGCAACCTTTTCAACATCTCGAACATCACCAGCCGGTACCTAAAAAGGGCGATGCCACGAACCCTGCAAACTACCGACCCATTGCGATATGCTCTACGCTTTCCAAAGTTATGGAGAGCGTAATAAACTTCAACGTTATGAACTATCTGGAGCACAATCAACTGCTCAGTGATAGTCAATATGGTTTCCGTAGGGCTCGCTCTACTGGTGATCTGATGGCGTTCTTAACCGAAGAATGGAATCAATGCGTTCATTTTTTCGGCGAGAGCAGAGTTGTTGCTCTAGATATTTCAAAAGCGTTTGACCGAGTGTGGCATAAAGCGCTCGTGTCGAAACTAGTTGCATATGGTTTTGGGTAGAGCTTTGCACGATGGATCACGTGTTTCCTCAAGGACAGATCGATTCGTGTCGTAGTTGACGGTATTTTGTCTGAGGAACACGCCATCAACGCAGGAGTACCGCAGGGTTCAGTTCTATCGCCAACCTGGTTTTTATCAACGACCTTCTGTCGTTGACGCAAAACCCAATACATTCGTCTGTTAACCCACAAGCGGGTGGATTGCCCCTTAGCTCCCCTCAATATGAATGGTGTGAATCTTGTGGAATCAGCTGCTTTTGACTCTGTTCTGGGCATATCGACCCAATGTGATCTTCGTTGGAATGATCATATTGTCGATGTGTCGAAAGAAGCGGCCAAGTGCCTAGGCTTTTTAAAACGGTGCAAAAAATATTTCACTTCAGCTGATCTTCGCATGATCTACACCTCATATATTAGGCCGAAAATGGCGTACAATTCGCACATTTGGGCAGGGGCTTCAAGATCTTATTTGGAGCTTCTGGATCGAATTCAACGTCGTGCGATATATTTGATAGGGGATGAAAGTATTTCATCCACTCTCAACTCTCTTGGGCATCGACGCAATGTTGGTTGCCTAAGCCTTCTGTACAGGTACTACCATGGGAAGTGTTCAAGGGAGATACATGGCCTGACTCCACCAGCTCGTGTGTTTCCCAGGTCCACTCGGGCAGCTGTTCAATCCACCCCTTTACCATTGCCTCGATGTCCAACAGAACCTCGCATTACCGAGAGAATTCGTTTTTTAGTCGCACGGTAAGGTTGTGGAATAGTCTCCCTGCGAGCGTATTTCCCGGCAGTTTTGAGCTGTGCAGATTTAAAACAAATCTTCACAGATACTACTCCATCTATCCACCCTCCAACTAACTATTACCTATCTTTCGAATCAACACAATGCTTATGAATTTATAGGGGGCATCCCCTGAGCGTTGGTTTAGTCTAAAAAAAAAAAAAAATTTGCGGTAGCGGAGCAAAAATTTTGAGATTATCCAACGAAATATCAACAAATTTTGTATCTGTTGTTTTAGCGGAGCTGAAATCGTCCAAATTTAAAATGTCTGTTTTTCACGTAAGAAAATACTTAATTAACAGTTTTTTCTAAATTCTAACTTTGAATGATAACAGTTAAAATAAGAGATACAATTGTTGATATTTGTTGATATTTCGTTGGATAATCTGAAAATTTTAGCTCCGCTACAGCACATGACACGAAAATGGTTTATATATTGATGGAAAAGTTAATATTTTTTATAAAGTACAAAATATTATTTTTTTAATTTATGGTGTGTAGTTTAAATTCTAGATCATTAATACTAAACACGTGCCAAAAACGTAAAACACCCTGTATCTTGAAAATTTACAACATAGGAGGAAACTGAGTACAAATGTGGAACATTAGTACATTAAAGAATGCTTACGGGTTTACCGGATACGAAATTTGCAGACTAGTATTATTTATTCAAGAATGTCTGAATATAAGAGTACTGCTATTTTCTCGTTCGCAACTGTATACCAAAAAGATATGCATTAAAGATTTGTAAGAAAAGAAATAAAAAAGCATAAAAACAAGAAATATACAGAAAAGTCTTGTTGATCGTTGCGCCTTCTTCATTATCATTCAGCAGTGCTTCTTATACACTCACGCAAACATACATACATTGTCAGGCAATGCATAAATACATAGGCACCTCTATACATGTAAATATTATAAATATTCTTTATTGTTATTGTTGTTGTTTACACGACAATTTCTCCTTGCAGTGGAATACCACCTTCTCGTAAATACTCAACTACTTGAGTTTAAAACGCAAAAAAAAATTGACAAAGACCCTTTTTAAACGTGCTTAAGTTATATGCTTTCCATACAATACATTGTCAACAATCAATGTTATATGAATGTGGGTGGGGGATTTGAAAGAGGCTTAAAGCTGATTGCCTGACTGCCTGCCTGCTGGTAAATATTTATAAAATGTTGCTTGATTGATGATATCCGCTTTTGTTTGTTGTTTGCTTGTGTTTGTTTGTCATTGGTATACCATAAAGATTGCATTATCTAATAAAATAATAAAAGTTATAGTGTTTAAAATGTGTTAAAAGCATCATTGGTAAAGGGTTAAGTGGGTTAAATTAACGCTACGATGTTGATGATAATGTCACTTAATCAGTTTCAATGATGGCATGGCAACCTTGACAGAAATGTGGAACAACCTTTATTGTTATAAACTGTTGACATTTGCATGGAAAAGTAAGTACACAATAATTAATGAAGTCTAGGAATATCGGCTAGAATACTTGTTAGTTAAATTGACATGAGATAACAAAATGAATTGTTTAACAAATGCATACTGTTTTAACGCGTTCTCTGCACGTTTCACTCGTTTAACTTTTCAAGTTAGAATACATGCATATTCTTTCTCAAAAAAGTTGAAACTTTTAACTGTTTAGTCTAATTTTTTAACCATAAGGGTTGAGTATTTGAACCACAAAATTGAAAAAACAATACTGGGCATTCCATTGGGACTACTGGGACTTTTGACTCTAGAGTTTGACCGACTTTAAGTTATAACGATGTCGTTATAACTTATACAGCAGTGAAATATATTTTAAAACAGAGATAAATATTTATTGTGTTATGTTCCTTTTTTAAAAAAGCCAAATAGTTTCTATGTATGGTGTAACTATTATTTGAATGAATGTGACTACTGGGCCAATAAGAAAAATTCCACTTATCTACATTATCTACATACGCTTTCGTATTCACAAAGAATTAGTATGCTTGTTTTTGTAAAAAGAATTTTTACATATTGTTATTACTGGGACATGTCTTTGTGACTTGCTGGGCAGTTAAAAATATGAGGAGATAATAAATTAGTCTTAATATATAATGGCTTTCAGCCTAATTAATGCAGTTATTCATATATTTTTCTGTACAGCATAAAAAAGATATTAGAAGTTACAAAAAAAAATTTTTTTTTGCCCGAAGTCGACCTTAAAATAAATTTATTTTCTCTTTTTCAGTTTGAAATCTTCTATACCTAAGACGCATTGAGAGTGACTTACAGTACCTGAATGGTATTTTGGGCTTATACTTGGCAAAACCATATCTTAAGGTTCAACATTCAATTTCTGTTCACTGTCTGTTGAGTACACATCAGAGTAGTTTAGTTTCAATCAATAAAACATTTTCGAAATTATAAGATGTTCCGATTTTTTTTTATATTATACTAATACTCTGGGGATACCAGGCACCCTCCGGTACCTTCCAGCCTTACCCGCGCACAGGGACCTCAGTGGGGGTGGACCTTCCTTTGTCCTGCACTCGTGGGAATTATATGGAAGAACCAAACAAACAAAACAAACAAAAAACACCAGCGGCCGCCGGTGGACACAGTGAAGAGCAATCCTCACTGCGTGCCGCCAGCAGTCACACCTCCCCTATGGTTGGAGCAGGCCATAGCGGATGCAAAGCTACTGCCAAAAATGTCACCGGGGCGGGAGCAGGCCCGGGCATAAAGACAACTACTGCCAAAAATCCACACTACTGCGCAAGGATGTCATAGTCGATGCAGACTCGGACCACGATAGCGCAAACTTAGTTGAGGACAGGCTTCTCCTCTCTCTGGATAAGTCAGCGGGTTCCAGCACCTCCCGCAAGGTAGGGCCCAAGACCAAGACAAAGGAGGGGTTGAAGGCTAAGGCCAACTACAAAGCGGCCCTTAAAATCTGCAGCCGGCTGTCAGGCAAGATTGATCTCTCTTCCAAAGAGAAGGAGTCGCTCGCCTGGGCTAAGCTAAAGGTGGAAGAGGGTCGCATACACTTCGCGAGCAGACCAAGCTTTGCACCTACGACTTCGCAGTTCGCGAACAAAGTAGAAGAGCAGGCTGCTCAAAAACGCCAAAGATCGGTGGAAAGTGCGAAAGTCGGAGCACCAGCAAGCAAACGACAGAAGCAGAAACCGACCACAAACACAATCCCGCAGCCTAAACAGGAGGTAAGAACCAAGGCCAGTGACGTAACTAAACGACACCTGATCGTAGCATTGATCGACCGGAGTGATCCGCAAGGCAAAATGACCCTCGAGAGATGGAAATCCATAGAGATGAAGCTTCTCGAGGTGATGTTCGTGAGGTTGGAAGCCCAACCTGACGTTCCCATGCCCACATTCGATAGAGCGGGCTGGCTCAATGGGGTTAAGATCCTGAAGTGCAACGATGATCCAACTCTGCACTGGGTGAAAGCAGTAACCCCGGCACTCCAACGCCTATAGGAGGGTGCCCAACTGGAAGTAGTGGACAGGACTAGTATCCCTTCCCTGCCAAAAGCGAAGGTGCTCTTCCCAAGAGTAGTGCCACAGGAGTCCGCACTGACGCTTCTACAGAAACAAAATCTGGACGTGCCAACAGCTGATTGGAGGGTGTTGAAGGTTGCTGATACACTACCTGATAGTAGTGGGGCAGCACTACATCCTCCAAATCAACAAGTTGGTAGTGTTTATCTGCGCCTCAAAAAGCGCTACCCCAAGGACAACAACAGCAACACACTAGAGTCCGAAGAGGTGGTAAAAGACCTCGGCCTAGAAGCCGTGACCGACGCTGCCCAATGACTCAGTCTGGAAGATGCGGGTGACGGAGACACACTCACAAAAGTTGACCCCGTAAAGAAACCTTCAGCCGAATGGAGTTTAAAGTCCTTCAAATAAACCAGCATAAAAGCAAAACCGCCAGCGCAGAACTCCTTCTCGTATTGGAGGAAGGAGGCTACGATGTGGTTTTAGTACAGGAGCCGTGGATTGCCTTCGACGCACCACCAGACGAGCTACAAAGAATGGTAGCAATCGCCGGCGGGAAGAACCAAGCAGTTGTCATCGGAGCAGATGCCAATGCACACCACCCAGTATGGGGCAGCCCAGACATAAACGATCGAGGTGAGTCCCTACTTAACTTTATTCTACAATATTAACTTAGCGTAGTTAACATCGGCGAAGAACCCACGTATGTAGACACCACCTCGTCGAACGTGTTAGACCTAACAATATCCTCCGACAACAACACTCTGGTCACAAATTGGAGGGTGCTAGCACAGCCCTCCTTCTCTGACCACAATTATATTAGCTTTAGTATAAGCTTTGACTACACTCCAGCTCAAAAGATCTTTAGAAGCCCCAGAAACACTAACTTGAAGCGCTTCAGAAGCATCATTGAGACCAAATTACCAGCTACTAAACAAATTAATACGGAAGAGGGCATTGAAAAGTCCCTGAAGATTCTC
This sequence comes from Dichetophora obliterata, assembly GCA_963920525.1. Lineage (NCBI taxonomy): Eukaryota > Metazoa > Arthropoda > Insecta > Diptera > Sciomyzidae > Dichetophora > Dichetophora obliterata. The sequence continues at coordinate 308,090,909 of OY986435.1, forward strand.
TCTGCCCATATTCTCAAAGCCTATCATGCCTCTTGTAAGCCCACGCGAACAAAGCGTAAGATCAGACCACCATGGTGGAGTCCGAATCTTACAGAGCAAAGACGCGACCTAAAAGATTTCTTTAAACTAGCTAAAATAGCTGACCAAGAGGAAATTTGAGGGGAATACAAATGTAGGCTCGAACTTTTTAAAACAAACGTACGCAGAGCAAAAAGAAACTCGTGGAAGAACTTCTGCTCAAACATAGAAAAAACTGCGGACACAGCAAGGCTCAGGAAGCTACTCTCAAAGCAGCCCTCCATTCAGAGCCAGCTACGCAAAGACAATGGCCAGTGGACGGAGAGCAGTCAAGAATCTCTCGAGGTGCTTTTAAAGGCGCATTTTCCTGGCTGTACCGAAGCTCCAAGCACTGCTACAATACGAGGGCACAGGACAACCCCGCTACAGGTTCCACACGACTTAATAACTTCGGACGGAATCGTATGGGCTATAAACTCGTTCTCGGGATACAAATCTCCGGGACCAGACGGTATAATTCCTGCCATGTTGCAAACGGCTGAATCGCGAGTCGTCCCATGGCTGAAGAATATATTTAACGGATGCATCAGGCTAAACTATGTACCTGTGGCTTGGAGGACAGCGAGGGTTGTATTCTTACCGAAGGCAGGTAAGAGCAGCCATCCCTGTCCGAGAGACTACAGGCCAATAAGTCTGACCTCCTTTGTACTCAAAACGCTCGAGAAACTGATTGACTTGCACCTAAGAAACAATTCAATCCAGTTATCAACCAACCAGCACGCATACACTAAAGGGAAATCGGTTGAAACGGCACTACATTCCCTAGTAGTAACCATAGAAAAAGCCCTCCACCACAAGGAATACGCACTCGGGGCGTTTCTAGATATCTCAGGTGCATTCAACAATGTATCAACCACCGTGGATTACGACCAATCTTTAGTGGATTACGTGCAATAGAGGCACCACCGGCAATAAACCTATTGTTAGACAAGTTGCTAAGCTGCAGAAAGGTGCGGGCTGAGTGGGGCACTAAATCCATGGTAAGGGAAGCTCACATTGGGACACCTCAGTGAGGGGTCCTCTCGCCACTACTATGGAATCTTGTGGTTAATGAGATACTCGAAATGAGTTCCCAGGTAGAGCCCCGAGGATAACTGCCTATGCAGACGACATAAGCATTATTATAGTAGGGAAATGTCTATCAACAGTAAGCTCCATAATGGAGAGCACACTCAAAGATGTACTTAGATGGTCAAATTCAGTCGGTCTTAGTATTAATGCAGAGAAAACGGATCTGGTTCTGTTCACGAAAAGGTACAAGATACCACAGTGGATACCACCGAAATTGAACGATATACGTCTCATACCGAAAACTCACACAAAATATCTAGGAGTCGTCCTAAACAGCAAGCTGTCATGGAAAACCAACGTGGAAGAAAGGGTGAAGAAATCCACCATTGCGCTATACACATCCAAAAAGATGCTAGGCAGTACTTGGGGTCTCTCTCCCTTTCTGATGCACTGGATCTATGTAACGGTAGTGCGTCCTATTCTACTATATGGGATTATTGTGTGGTGGCCGGCTGTGAACAAATCAACATTCCTCAGGCACTTGGAGAAAACTCAGCGGCAGGCAGCGCTATGCATCACGGGGGCACTGAAGTCAACTCCAACTAAAGCGCTTGAAACCATTCTAAGTACGGACCCCCTGGACATACACGCAAAACTAATAGCCGGAAAAACGGCACAATGCCTTACGGCAGCAGGCAACATGCGCATTCAAAATTTTGGACATTGTACAATTGGAAAGGATCTATCTAGTAGCACGGACTACATGGTGCCTCGAAAGGTAGTCAATTCCAAAGCACGAACTCTTCTGGGACCAAATGACTGGTGCAAAGGTATAGAACAAGCACAGCAGGCGGTCAACATATTTACCGACGGCTTCAAAATGCCTACGGGGGTAGGTGCGGCGGTGTATTGCGCAGAGCCTAATATAAGGCAGCCATATAAACTGCCGAACCACTGCAGTATCTTCCAGGCGTAACTATTTGCCATAAGGAAGGCTGCTGAGATAGCCCCCAGCATGGACACACAACACTCTAACATCAACATTTTCGTTGACAGTCAAGCGGCGATCAAATCCATTCGCTCCGCTAGCATCAAGTCCAAAAGTGTCTTGGCTGGCAGAGATGCACTAGATGCACTTTGCGCTTCGAAAAGAGTGCGCATCTACTGGGTCCCTAGCCACCAGGGCATTGCGGGAAACGAGATGGCAGATGGTTTAGCAAAGTAAGGCGCCGGGCTGGAATCAGAACTCGCAGAACATGTACTTACTCCACTACAAGAGTTGTACAGAAACCTCGAAAGAAGAGCCACACTAGCAGTGAATCGTAGATGGAGAGATACGACATCGTGCAAAATCTCGAAAATCATGTGCAATGCACAATCCGAAAAACGAACTCTGTTCACCTTGGCACACCCGCGCAAAGATTGCAGGACACTAGTGGGCATGCTCACTGGTCACTGCATGACGGCAGCCCACGCGAGGAAGCTTGGCATCACCACGGATGACAACTGCAGGAAGTGCAAGGAACCGGGCACAGTGGAGACCCTAGAGCACCTACTATGCACATGCCCCGCCCTACATAGATCGAGACTAAAATACCTAGGCTCATCGACATTCCCATCGCTTAAAGATGTAGCCAGGGTGTCTCTAGAATCCCTCCTAAGGTTTGCGAACTCAACGCAAATCATTAAAGACTTTTAAACAAACACAAAGGTTCCTTTTGTTCGCTACCGTTACCACTAAGGACCTGAAATGGTCTATGTGAGCCTTCACGAAGGCATCCGGTTTAACCTAACCTAACCTAATGCTCTGGGGATGCCCTCTATTAGGTTAGGTTAGGTTGTGGACATAAAAAAGCTTTAACTATTTTTTTTCGGGTTAGAAAATAAATTAAGCTATAAACAACGGCATAGAAATAAAATCAGGTTTTTCACGGAATGTGTGACTACCGTAACTACTGGGACACATTTTAAAATAGTCTCGAATGCATAATATGATCGCCTTAAATGCCATGGCAATGTTCATCTTTCATGGCAATGTAAAACTTTTTCAATAAATATTAGGGTCGTGCGATTAGTCGAGTATTTAATTTTTTGATTAATCAAATTTACGGTTAACTGATTAATCGATTACTCAGAATAATCAGAAATCGTTGTTTTCAGAAAATGAATAATTTTGATCAAAATTATTTGAAATTTTTGTTTGCATTTAAAATAAATAAAATAACATGTCAAGAACAATATGACAATTTTCAAAATGGTGCGACTGCAATACAGAAGAACATCGAGCTCTTTGCTGTACCATATTAATAATGTTGTACTAATATTTACATTCGCTAAATACTTAAGTTAGGTTGCAATAAATTGTTTGCAACCAAAACTTATTATTAATTCGCTTTATATTGGTCTATATATGCTTTTAAAGTTTGGCAATTACTTCAGTTATTGTATTTGTCAGCATTTTTGAAAAATTTGCTTTTACTTAAACAGCTGCTATGCATGGTAAGATTTAAAAATGGAACGATCTTCTTCTTTTTCTGCTTTTTTCTGCTGGAACTTCGTTTGCAAACAAGAAAAATAATGTATGGATTGAGTGTTTTAACATTTTAATCTTTAAGTTGTGATAAAGGAATATGTTGAACATTCAAATAATTACATGCATGCTCTTATTTTATTATATATCATCAAACAAAGTTTGAAAATTTTCACACTTGTTGTATTTGTTTCATTTTTTCACTGCGTATTATTTCACCACTGCGGCATTTTATTTTCAGAGTTGACAACTATCATTGTTTTATTAATAAATATTTTCATAAAGGCTGTGTGTCAAAAGAAAACTTTTCAGTCGTGGTAGGATAGAAAATATCAGGTTGAATAAAATTTCTGTGTGTTGAAATAAATTTGTCTTTTTTGCTGTGTCAAATGGACGATGAAATTTTGACACTTACAAATTTTGACGTTTCACATCTCGGTCGTGTTTTAGCGCATATATTTTTTTAATTTGCATTTTATTCAATTTGCGACATATTTTATTCGAGTGCTTGTACTTGCAACTTATTTCGTAAACTTTTAATATTGTTAACTTAAAAAACTTAAAAAATAACAAAATAACAAAAATAAAAAAACTAAAGTGTTTGTGTTTGCGTATGTGTGGGCCAACGATCTTCCGGTCCATCAGCAAGTGTAGCAAAGTTAAATTGGCTTTCTTTGCTGACGAACTTTCTACAAGTGCCACCACCAGCAGCACAAGCGAGTCCAGTGCAAAATTTTTTGCTAGCCAACATCCTCCAAGTGCCATCACCAGCAGCACAAGCAAGTGCAGCGAAAATGTACTGATTCTTTTGCTTGCCAAAGTTCTCCGAGAGTCGCCACAAGCAGCACCAGCAAGTTTAGCACAATTCAATTGACTGGTCAACTCTCCAATATTTCAGAAGCACCATTTCAGCATATCTCAAGCGCAGAGGCAAATTACTGCCATTATACTCCGGCGTGAATTAAATAAATTAAAAGCAGAGAATTTGCGCTTCATTTGCTTGTGCTGTTGCTGGTGGCACTTGTTGGCACATGTTGGCTAGCAAGAAATTTGTGCTGCACTTGCTTGTGCTGCTGCTGGTGTCACTTGGAGGACGTTCACAAGCAAGGAAAGCCAATTTAACGTTACTGCATTGGCTGATGCACCGGGATATCGTTGGCCCACGCACACACAAAATCAAGCACTTTCGTTATTTTTTTGAAGTGAAAACTTCTTTAGGCTCGTTGAACGATTTTGGTAAAGGGTAAATCTTTGGTTTGCGTCATCGTCATCGTCATTTTGCGAGTAACTCTCGTCATCAATACAGACAGCGAGTAGGTTTTTGAATGACGCTCTTGGATCTTGACTACAAGGTGCTCTGCAAATGTAGCAAGCAACCATCAATAAGTTCCTCTGTTGACGCATCGTTTTTTACCCTCCCTTTGCTCCGCTGCGAAACATTGAATGATATAGCTTTTTCAATGTATATGTAGAGCTGCTGTAGGTTAAAATAAAATTAATTTAAAATTTTTTGATATTTGGTTTTTGTTTGACTGGCCGTGAAGTCCCTTTTGATGCCACCACTCAGGTAGGGTTAGGGCTGAATGTGTTCTCTTTATTAGTGACCATAACTGTCAAACTCAGCCATTTTGGTGTTTTGGCCAATTTTTGCTTTCATATTGCATTCTCATTGGCTAAAGATTTTGTATGAAATGTCAACTTCGTTTTGACAGTTTCGGTCACCGGCTCTCCGCTTTAACAGTACCTTGTCTAATTTTGCCATTTCACCACTTGAGATTTTGCTACCAGGCAAACAGAAAGCATAGCAAGCAAAATGCGGTTTATTTTCTGACGCCGATTCGTTCATCCCCTCTAACGTTGCGCAACCACTGTGAACATTTTCATTCTCACTGCGTTGTTGATGTAGATATGCAATGTAATTGTTGTTGTGCAGCTGGAATATTTTTAGACTTTTTTAGCTACAGTCGGCATATGACAACTGATTTATTTTAGATAAGAGTTTAAATCAATTCTTGAAATTTTGTATAAATGGATGAAACTATTTCTTTTAACAAAATGTACTACCATATCAAAAATATAAACATACAATTCATATCATTTATTTAAATTATTTCATTATTGAATTAATTTAAAAATTTAAATCTTTTTTATATCATTTTATATAATAACACAATATACATGACGCTATATATAGATTGTGTTGTGTATTAAAATAAGAATATATAAGAAATAGATATATTAAATAAATTATATATGATTTATTATAATAAATGTACGCAGACAGTTTAACCGCCTAGTGTTGTAAATTGAAAACGTAAACCAACGACAAGCAAGACACGAGAAGCAATAGAATTTTGTATAAAAAAGGTGTTGCTTCTCGTGTCTTACTTGTCGTTTGTTTGCATTTTCGATTTACAACATTAGGCGGTAAGAAATAGAACGCTTATGATAAGCAGACTGTAGTAATTCAATTACAACTGTAAATATACATTTATTTTGCAGGTTTTTTGTGTAAGTGTTTTAATGTACATATATACAAAACGTTATAAAATGCTTCAATTGTCATTTGCCGACTGTAGCTACCAAATAACATCTACAAAAAAATTAAAGCTAACTGCACAACAACAATTACCAAGCAAATCTACAACAAAAACGCAGAGAGAATGACATGATCACTGCGATTGCGCAGCGTTAGAGGGGATGAACCGAATTGGCGGCGAAAAATAAATAGCACTTTGCTTGCTATTTTTTCTGTTTGCCTGCTAGCAAGATCTAAAGTAGAGGCATTAAAAGAGACTTCACGACAGTCAAACAAAATACAAATATGATAAATTGACATTTCATTTTATTTCAGCAGTTAGCTCTGAAGTCTCTTTTAATGCCTCCCTCCTCTTGAGATCTTGCTAGCGGGCAAACAGAAAATATAGCATGCAAAGTATTGTATATTTTCCGCCGCCAATTCGGTTCATCCCCTCTAAAGCTGCGCAACCGCTGGGATCTGAGCGGTTGTCTTGTCATTCTCTTTGCGTTGTTGTTGTAAATTTGCTAAGTAGTTATTGTTGTACAGCAAGTTTTAATTTTTTGGAGATGTTTATTTGTAGCTACAGTCAGCATATGACATCGAACTAATTTAGAAAACAGTTTATACATATGAATTAAAGAGTATATATAATATAGGTAAATCTATTTGTTTTTTGTAAAAGTGTTACCGTATCGGAAATACATACATACATATATATGCATATATACATATATATATATAGTTCATATATATGAACAATTTAGCTCATTGAGGAAATTTAAAGAGTATTTATGTATATTTATATAATAACAATTACGTAATAAACCTGCAAAATAATTAAAATTTTCCGTAGTAATTGGCTAACTAAAGTCTGCTTATCCTAAGCATTCTATTTTTTAAACTGTTTAGCATCAATTTCTAATATGAATTATATATAATTTTTATGCTGTAGATATTTCTTAATTTTATAATATTCTATTTTTAATACACAACGCAATATAGAAATGGTGAACATGTATATTGTGTAAGTGTCATGATATAAATAGATATAAAAAAGCTTTAATTTTTTATATTGATTCAATAATGAAATAATTGAAATAAATTACTTAAATTAATTAATTTAAAGAAATAGTTTCAGTAATATTTAAAAATTTAATAAATTGTTATAAGCTTTTAACAAAAATAATTCTAGTTTCATATGCCGACTGTAGCTACACAATTAGTATTCACAACGTCTACAAAAAATTTCCAACTAAGTGCGCCAACAACAATTACCAAGGAAATCTACAAACAAGGACGCACAGAGAAGAACATGATCATGGCGTAACTTTTAGAACTTATTGTACCTACATGTAGTATGAGCTGCAGTATGAGCTTTCGCACATTTCTACATGTCCATCCGACCAGTCAAATCCATCCTACATGTAGGATAGTCCGAAACCCTATATTAGCATGAAAATTCTTTTATAGCAGTAAGGCGGTCGTGGCAGGACAACGTCTTCTAGGGAATACTAATATTTTATGTATAGGTTTTCGCTTCGGTCGGCAGTCCCCTCACTGCTATACTTTTTTTTTTAATGTATGTACATCGATAACTCCTAAAGTACTTGCCCGATCGTCACAATTTTTTGTCAACAGATAGAGATGTTAGACGTGGAGGTGCCCGTCTAAAAAAATGGGCGGTGTTCGGCACAGGGGAGTGGCAATATAAGAAACACTTTGTATATCGACTAACATTAACACAAGAGTACTGAAATTTAGTACAGGGGTTGGCACAATTATTAAAAGTGACGTTCAAAAAAGTGGGCGTTATTCTATAAAAGGCGTGGCAGTATAAGAAAAACGCTGTAACTCGAATAATATTAATACTAGGATACTGAAATTAGGTACAGGGGTAGGCATAATTAAAAAATTTACTGTGAACAAAGTGGGCGTTATTGGACAAAAGGGCGTGACAACATAATAAAAATACTGTATCTTAGTTAAAAATGACACTAGAGTACTAGAAATTGGTACAGGGTTAGGAACAGTTATTACAAATTATAATCAAAAAATTGGGCGTAATTCGATAAAGGGCGTGGCAATATAATAAAAACGCTGTAACTCGAATAATATTGACACTAGGGTACTGAAATTAGGTACAATGGTAGGAATAATTATGAAAATTTACTGTGAAGAAAGTGGGCGCTATTGGACAAAGGGGCGTGGCAATATTAGAAAAATACTGTATCTCAGTTAATATTGACACTAGGGTACTGGAAATTGGTAAAAGGGTTGGGACAATTATTACAAATTACAGTAAAAAGTGGGTGTTGTTCGACAAAGGCGTGACAATATTAAAAAAATGCCAACTCGAATAATATTGACACTAGGATACTGAAATTAAGTACAGGAGAAGCATAATTATAAAAATTCACGGTCAAGAAAGTAAGCGTTACTGGACAAAAGGGCGTGGCAATATTAGAAAAATACTGTTTTTCAGTTTATGTTGACACTAGGGTACGAAAATTCGTTACAAAAATGGGAAAATTGTTATCATAATCTCTAAAAAGGAAGAAATATAAACTTTTTAACAAAAAAAAAAAAAACCCCCAACTTCAAAACCACTACAAAGTAAAAAATAATTTTAAATTACTTTTCACATAATTTCATGGTCAAATTTGTTAATTTATTTATATATATTATTAAATTGGATATCTTATTACTATACATTTTTTTCTATTTTGTATTATTATCATACAAATATTAATTTCTCCATGAATATAAAACCTTTAAAGTCGGCGCTTATGTAATCAGACTTTTATAAAATAAACGCTCCGGCTTCAAAGGTTTTATATTCATGAAGAACTTAATATATTTATGATAATAATACAAAATATAAAAAAAATGCATAGTAATAAGATTTCCAATTTAATAATATATATAAATAAATTAACAAATTTGACCATGAAATTATGTGAGAAGTAATTTAAAATTATTTTTTACTTTGTAGTGGTTTTGAAGTTGGGTTTTTTTTTTGTTAAAAAGGTTTTTAGAAAGAGTATCTTTTTTGGAGAGGTAATGACTTTGACTGATCGGACTCTATTGTTAAATGAATGTGTTTAAAAATTGGCATTTTTACATTTTTTAGTACGTAACAAACGAAAAAGAAATTCTTTTAAAATATGACTAAAATGACCTAAAATAAATGCTCCAAAACTTAAAAATGCCCAAAAATGGCAATAAAATAACTTAGAAATCGTTAAAAGTTATCAAACAATGCCATAAATCTAATAAAAATGACCTGAAAACTAAAACCGATAAAAAACAATGAAAAATGGCAATAAAAAAACCTAAAAGCTTTTCATATTTGGAATTAAGGAAACATAAATGGACGTTCTAAATAAGCAGGAGATGTCTTAGAGGCAGCAGAAAAAAATGACATGTCATCGAAATCTTATCCCTGATTATGAGCCGACCGCGTCAAAGCAGGAAGCGCACTATGTTTAAAACTTTAAAAGTGTTTTCTTTAAAACTGCGTTTTCGAGCTTGCGAAGTCAATTTTCAACGAATCTTTATGTTGTTTTTTCAAAATATGAGTTATTTAATTGTCAGTGGATAAATTTCATATTGGAATTTTTATCAACAAAAAAGAAACGAAAATATTCAGCAAAAATGACAATAATTATTCCATAATCACAGGAAAATATTTTTATTTTTGTTTCAAATGAATTTTGCGACTTTTGGGAAGGTCGCCAGTTCAGTTCGTGTTTTAAGCACTGATCCACGTCGCCCCGTGGCTTGCTGCAGTATACTAATTAAATAATTATTGATTATAATCTGAAAATTTTATACAATCTTCTTCAAAGTACTGTAAATATACCTAAAAAGTTTAGAGTACCTATATTATTTACTTTTTCCAAAAAAGATAAATGAAACTTGCATACTTTTCGGCCTGTTTAACCAGACTGGACCTTTAATGATTGCCGTTTTTGACTGAAATTAATAAATAACGAAAGCAAGGCCTAAATTTAATTATTTTTATTACTTGAAAAATATTTTGTTAGTAATCGGCTTCGGCCAAAAATCCACATTCGGTCGGACCCTAATTAAAAACCAATAGTGACTAAACTTTCGAAGTGACTAAACCTCGTCTACCAAATCGTCTTCAAATTGCAAAAACAAGTTCAATACAAAATAAAAAAAAAAGTAAAAACAATAAGTTATAAAAAAAACAATAGATACACACAATCAACTTAATGTAGCTTAGTGAAGCTGCAGTCCCAGCATAGACAAGAAAAAAAAAACAACAACAAAATAACCTAACAAAAATATCAACAAACAACTGCAGTTTAACTGTTTTACGTGCAAAGTTAAAAAAAAAAACAAACAAGCAAAACTAACAACAAAGTGCAGTCATATATAATTAAATAGTGCCTTAACAAATATCAACAATGAAAGAACCGCCTAATATAACTGATGATACAAATCATCCTATATTACAATGGAACAAGACAACAACACCAATTTTTTCTACACCCGGCCCAAAATACTTAATCATGGCCAGAACCAACAATTCTAATACCCTTGCCAATGTTTCACCTTTCCTTTTAAAAAAAGTAATCGATTACACTTGTGGCGGCGAAGTCGATGAATGTAAAAAAACTCGAAACGGCAACGTCTTAATTAAGACAAAGAATTCAATACAAGCTAACAAAATTATATCATTAACAGCTCTTGCAAACACAATAACAGTTGAAATTACCGAGCATAAATCTTTAAACTACTCTAAAGGTGTAATCTACTGCAACGACCTTCGTGGCATGCCGGAAACTGAAATTCTTGACGAACTTAAAAGCCAAAACGTATCCGAAGTAAACAAAATTCTAAAAAAGTCGACAATAACTTAACTGAAACCGGACTATTGATCCTCACATTCGCCTCAACGATACTTCCACCTGAGATTAAAATAGGTTATCAAAAAGTAAACATTCGACCCCATATACCCCTACCTCTCCGTTGCAATAACTGCCTTCGTTACGGGCATATGTCTAAATTCTGCAATAAGTCTAAATTATGTGCCATTTGTGCAAACGAATATCATTTAAATGCAGAAGATAAAGAGGAATGCGATAAACAAAAAAGGGCATAAACTGTGTAGAATCAAACATTACCCCCAATAATCACGCTGCAATTGATAAAAAAAAATGCCCAATTTTTATTAAGCAACAGGAATTGCAAGCGATTAAAACAACACATAAAGTCGACAACAAAATGGCCTTTGCCATCTACAAGGAACGGCACCAGCACGACCTTGTAACCTATGCTTCAATTACTGCCATTAAAACAACAACACAAAACAATTCAACAACAAACCAAGTTTTCAGCCAACATCAATCCAACAATAAGCCCACGAATCCAGCCAACCCTGCATAACCCAGCCGCTGTCTGACAAACTATGACGACATAATGACAACTGATTCCGATACTGAACCACAATCGCTACCGTCTACTTCAAAAAAAAAAAACCACAACAAATTCAATTCAGGAAACTAAAGTAAAAATTCTTCCAAAGAGAACATCTAAACGACTTTTACAGCAGCTAAAAAAAAAATAAAATAAACTTAAGTTATTACCAACTGTAAATCTACCAAATTTTAAACTTATTTTGTCCATTCTTTCTACTATCTTCTTTTCACATTCTGGTATAAGATAATTGTATTTAATTTCTCTATATATGAATTATAAACTACGAATTCTGCAATGGAATATAAAAGGTTATATTAATAATTATAATGAGCTACAAATACTTACTAAAAATCACAAACTCAACGTTATTTCCCTACAAGAAACTCATATTAAAAATAAATATCCTATCCCTATGAATTAAGATTATGAGCTTTAGATCAAGTGAGTTTTCAAGAAGGCAACAACAACAACAACAACTCTGTATAGAGTCAATCACTTAGCTGACTAGACAGTCTGTTTCGGAAATCGCTACATATTCCTCATCAGTAGTCTTTGAGTGATTAAGCTGTGATCAACTCACTGTTTAAACTAGCATATGAATGTGTAGATCCTCTAATTCATTCTCATGAATTGTATTTCTGCTAATCATATGACACTTCAAAGCAGTAAGCCATTTTAGATCACCGCCATCAACTCTATCAAGGGTTGCCATCTGTTCTAGTTGCTTCTTCATCCCTATACCTAACAATTTTTCCATTTACACACAAAACACCACTAACACATATGGTGGTGTCGCTTTGCTTGTTCACAACTCCATTCAACACAAACAAATCCCAACTAATAACGACTTTGATGCTGTCGGAGTCAAAATATACTCAAAAAAAAAAAATTCACACTAATATCAGCATACATATCACCCCATAAGAACTTTAACACTTTCAATTTACTAAATGTCTTTGGAAACTTTAATAACTCAACCCTTATTACTAGAGATTTTAATAGTAGACATGCCAACTGGGGATCAAACTATACCAACCACAGGGGTAGAGTTCTTGCAAACTACATCACACAATCTAATTTTATAATATTAACCCAATGTGCCAAACGGATCTGTAACGAATCCGTAACGAACTCACTTCTTCGTACATTTTGTCCGAAACGGATTGCGTTTCGCATCCGGAACGGATCCTTTTTCGTATGAAATTCCTCTCTCCGTTACGGACTTCAGTTACGAATCCGTTTCGGACTTCAGATACGAATCCGTTTCGGACTTCAGTTACGAATCCGTTTCGGACTTCAGATACGAATCCGTTTCGGACTTCAGATACGAATCTGTTTCGGGCTTCAGATACGAATCCGTTTCGGACTTCAGATACGAATCCATTTCGGACTTCATATACGAAACAGACGTTTCAGACTCTTTTTTTTAAAAAATGCGAACTCGCAACGGACTCGTTTGACGCATTTAGCTACATATGTTAAAAATATAGGTTCTCTAAACAAGTTTGACGCATTCAAATTCGAAAACTTTTTGCAGGAAATTAAACGTAAATTAAAACAAAAAAATTATTTTGTAATAAAATTTATAAGAGAGTAGTGGAGGCTAGTTTAAATGGTAAAAAAAATAATTCAAAATATCAAACAAACGAATACAATGTTGGTGAGTTCCAGGATGGCTCATACTTGTTTCTTCAAACAGCTCAACATTATTTTTCATTGAAGCATCCCAATAACTTTTACTGCTATAATGACAAAGCGTACCAAATTCACGCAATTAAAAAAATTTTCGAAAAATATCTTGTGTACGGCTATCCTATAGTCACATTTAACTTGATCACTAATGATAATTATTTAAAAATTCTGACAAGTACTTTTCTTCGATTTGAAGGAGAGCTTGAGGAGCACGAGCTTAGTGAAATTAAAAAATTGTTTAAAATAAAAATAAGTACACAATTGTATTTCGTATCCCTAATCCACTGAAAATAAAATAAGAAATTGTAAAACAAATTTAAGACTGTCTTTTATGTTAACGTTGTGGTAATTTTTTTGACGGATTCGTAACGGGTTCGTAACGGGTCCGTCAAAACATAAGAGCGATTCCTCTCAAAAATACGAATTGCTTTTTCCATTTTTTCGGATCCGCCTCGAACTCAGAACGGACTTCAGAAACGAATCCGTAACGGACTTCAGATACGAATCCGTTACGGACTTCATATACGAATCCGTTTCAGACTTTTTTTGGCGGATTCGTAACGGGTTCGTAACGGGTCCGTCGAAACATAAGAAAGCGTAGTGCGTACTGACGGACTCGTAACGGGTTCGTAACGGATCCGTATCCGTTTTTGTGCACATTGGGAAATGATGATTCACCAACACATTTCAGTACACACAACACCTTCACATATATAGATATATCTTTCTGTTCCGCAGATATTGCAATTGATTCCAACTGGAACACCCATAACGACCTCTGTTCAAGCGATCATTTCCCTATATTCATAAATTTATTTTCCGACCACACTTTAAACAATCAGACATCCAAACCTCGCTTCATCATTAATAACGCAAACTGGCCACTCTACACAATGAAATCCCACGAACACAATATAAATACACCTGTATCACTGAACATCAATAAAGAAGCTGCCAACATAAGCAAAATAATTCTGCAAAGTGCACATGCATCAATCCCAAAATCCAATCCTAACTCATTTACATATAACGTTCCCTGGTGGAATCCAAGATTGCAAGAACTGCGTAGCATAAAAAACCAAACGTGGCACATTCTCAAACGCAATATCAGCCAAGCTAATATTATCCAATACAGAAAAGCTAACGCCCTATTTAGACGCGAAGTAAAACAAACAAAAAGAGATTCTATGAACAAGTACACAGCGGAAATTAATCCCAATACCCCAACTAATAAAATCTGGTCTAATATCCGTCGTTTTTGTGGCTATAAAATTAAACACGACATACACTGCCTAAATAACTCTAACCCTTCGTTACCACCACTAACCGATAATAAAGACATAGCCGACCAATTTTCCAATCACTGGTCACAAGAGTCCGTCCAATGATTGCAATTTTCCATCCTTATTTAAAAATAGAAAACAAATCACTATCAACCAGCAATTTCCCCCAACATCTAACCATAATGCACAATCTATTGAATGCGATATCAATATCATAGAATTAAAGTCTGCCTTAAAAAAGCTTAAGGGTAACACCCCTGGGCATGACCAAATATCATATCATATGATTAGAAATATACATCCTTCAGTAGAGAAAAGACTCTTAAGATTCTACAACAGTATGCTCAACTCGTATCTTCCTCAAATATATAAAATCACAATAATCACCCCAGTTTTAAAACCTTACCTCATACAGACCAATCTCTTTAAACCCATGCTGTGCGAAGGTCCTTGACAGAATCATAGCTAAAAGGTTATGGTGGTTTGTTACCAATAACAAACTTATCAATGACAATCAAATTGGCTTCAAAAAAGGAAAATCAGTAACAGACGCTCTAATGTATGTAGACCACCTGATTGCTGAATCTATATCAGTAAAAAAACACATTTCAATTATTTCATTAGATTTTGCCAAGGCTTTCGACAAAATTGGAATCCACTCTGTAATAGACCAATAACAAAAATGGAAAATTGGGCCCCGAATATGCAACTATGTTAAAAATTTCATGACCAACCGGAAAATAAAAGTCAGAGTTGGCAACCTATTTTCCCATACAAAACCTTTATATAATGGGATTCCTCAGGGCTCTCCCTTGTCGGTAATTCTGTTTATCATAGCATACAACAAGTTATGCGACACAATCAACATCCACAGGGAAATTTCCTATTGCGCATATGCAGATGATTTCTACCTTCTCTTGAAACTAAACAAAGAAAAAAATATCACTATCAATCTCGACCCCATATTCCAAGACATCGAAGCTTGGTGTAGTTATTCTGGAGCGTCTCTATCACTATCTATGTAAACACTTACACGTTTGTCGCAAGATTAACTGCACATGCACTACTCAGAGCAATAACATTCAATTCCAAACAACAGATAATTTAAGAATATTGGGTTTAATTTTTAATAAAAAGTATAAATGGAACACCCATATATCAAACCTCCACAACGACCTCTCAAAAAGGCTTAATATTATTAAATGTCTTTCAAATTTTAAATTTAATTGTAATACGTTGTCCTTAATAAATGTAATAAAATCACTCTTAATATCTAAAATAGACTATGGACTTTACCTTTATGGTGTTGCTCCAAAAAGCCTCATTAATAAACTCAAAACTATTATGAACGCAGCAATCAGAACTGCCTTAGGAGCATACCGAACAACTCCAATATACAACATGTTGCACGAAGCTGGTCTTTCCACCATAAAATCTAAAACAGACTTTCTAATAAATAAAAATTTTAAAAATCTCCTGTACAGCACGAATACTCCGCTTAACAAAATCGTCCTTAAATATAAAAAAAACAAAAAGTCGAAAAAAATCCAATCCACCTTATGTAGAACAATTTCCAATTGCAAACGTTGTAACTTTCCTTTCCTACCTATTAAATCGATAAGCAGTCTCAATCCACCATGGTTCTACAATAAAAGCATAACAAAAACACGTCACTAAATAAATTTAACAAATCCACAACCCCACAAATAATATTTCAACAAGCCTTCCTAGAAATTAAATCCAGTCTTGATAACTATACCTTTATTTACACAGATGGATCTCAAACCCATAATAGCACAGAATTCAGTGTCACCACGGAACATCGTGCCATCATTACATCAAATCTTGCACATTTTAGCAGTATATATTCTGCTGAAATAATTGCAATTATGTCGGCCGTAAATCATTTCAAGAACATAAGTGGTAAATTCGCAATTTGTTCTGACTCTCTATCTTCAATAGAAGCTGTCGCCAATATAGAAAATCTTGAGTTCTATCCCACAAAAATAAGAAATACCATCACCGATATATACCCAAAAATAATTTTGATTTGGATCCCAGGTCATGTGCAAATCAAAGGCAATGAGCTTGCTGACCACTTTGCGAAATTTGCTACTACCGCGCCAGTAATTACGACAGAGAATCTTAATATAAGGGTTATTAATAAATTTATAAAAAATAAATTCAGGGAAAATCATCAAGTCAACTCATGGCAAAACTCTTCCCCTTGGTACAAGACCATAAACCCCCAAAAATTCACATTAAATAACTTTATAAAAGCTTTTCAAAACCTTAACTTCTCCAGACTTGATTTGGTAAAACTAGAACGTCTACGCCTTGGACATACGAAACTTACCCATAACCATGTAATCGATAGCAGTATATCAAACATATGTTCCTTCTGCAATACTACATACAACTATTTCTATACCACATATACTTTCTAACTGCAATTTATTTAACACCCACAGAAACCAAATTTTCCAAAACATCGATCCAATCCAATACCTCACCAATCCTAATATCACCAATATAAATAAAATAATACAATTTCTCAAATCAACAAAACTATACCATAAAATTTAAAGGTTAAATTAAATAATAATCACTTTAAAATATCTTCAATAATAATAATATTGTATATACTTCATTTCAAAACATAAATATAAACTTGTAAAAACTTGTAACTTGTATAAATAAAAAATCAATATCTTCCTAGCTAGAAATAAGCTGAAGGCCCTAGCAGCCATAGCTCTTTATACTTTGCTTATAATTTATTATATGCCTTAGTAAGTAATAAATAAATAAATAAATAAAATAATTAAAAAATAATGTAAGTTAATAAAATTTACTGGTGGGAACATTATTTTTTTTTTTTTGGTAAACATTATGGTATTTAAAATGTTTTAATTTAAAAAATGTTTTATTAAAAAAACCATTAAATTATCCAACTTATGAAACTGCGCAAAACCTTTGCTTCTCTCGTGTGTCCAGCGACGCATTTGTTTTTTTTTTGTTATTTCCTTTTTTTATTTTCTCTGTATTAATTCATTTTGAATAATTTCGTTTTTTTCTTGCCTGCAGCTTTTGTTGAAACATATAAATAAAATGTTTTATTGCTTATTGGTCACGGTGCAACGCGTCCCAGAGGATTGCGTTGACCAGATTACTAGATCCTGACCAACTGGCACACAAGTTGTAGATACTTTTGTTGTTCTTTATTTCGTTTTATCCTCCATTCGCTCTCGATAATATTTTGTGCGTATTCAACAGATAAATAATAAATACTCAATGAATGGCTGACTCGCACTTCTATAAATTATGGGACCGATAACATTCCATTTATTATCATTGGCTATCGATAGAGCAAACAAAGAAGCGCCTGTGTACTGATGCAACAGATTTACGGAGCTTCACAAAAGCTGGTCATCCGTTACGCCATGGCTGGTTGTGGCCAACTTATTGCCACATGCTTATTAAATTGCTAAATTAGTAAATCTTCATATGGCTTAGAGATGAATGTTTCAACTTGTCTGAGTTTTATCCAGGAGGAACTGTGTCCATTTGGAAATATGTACACACAGAGAATTATATCCACTATCGCAACCGAATTAATGCCCTACCGCCTTTGTCGATTGCTGATAACTTTTGAAAGGGTGATAACCTCAACTACCTGGTTTTCAATAGCATTGCTTGTAGCACTCCGTTGTAAGCACTGCGCCCATATTTTTATGAACGAACCCCTTAATCCTTTCAACCTCGATTCAGTTGAATGAACGAGCTTTTTAATCGTTTTAACCTAAACTCAATTGTGCGAACGTAGAAGTTATTCATTTTAACCTACATTCGATTGTATAAAAGGAGCTGTTGTCCGGTTTAACTTCCACTCGGTTGTACGAATGAACTTGTCAATAATTTTGACTTAAATTCGGTTCAATGAATGGACCCATTGGTCGTGACTACCTACACAGGATTATTGGCTATAGGCACAACAATCGACAATATCGCATACCCTCTTCAAAAGAGACATTACTCAAAATTTCCAAATTTTTCCTTTTTCACGTAAAACAATTTGTAGTGATCATTTACATCGGCTGTCTTCGCTTTGCAACATATTTTTAGTCTTTAAATAAAAAAATAATAGTTTTGTCTCTTTGTATAGAGTTTCCCTTTAGGAAAAAAAGACACAGTTTCGATAGTATCGTAAGTATAGACGTAAAATTCCTTTCTATACAGTAATAGAAAAAAAGTCTGGTTTTTTCATATATATTTTTTAAAACTATTTTAAAGAATTTCATTTTCTAAATAAAAATTATTCAAAAACAAATTCGTTGTTCTTGTTGCCTTCTTCAAAATTACTTGATCTAAAATGTTCACAATTATATTCATGTAAAATTTTTTTTGTTTTATAAAAGGTTTTCGTTTGATATTTTTAGTGATAAATTTGTTGTTCTTGTTCATTTTTTATATTGGTTAAGGTAATTTAAAGTTGTGGTAAATAAATGGAAATGAATATCGTAAAAATTTGAATTATTTGTTCTTCCTGTATTTAAGAACATATACATATATGTATGTTTTAAAAGTAATTTAAAATTAATATTTTAGTTAACAAAATATATTTTTAATATGGAAAAAATATAATACATAACAAAAATAGCTCGAATTTATTATTCGATTTTCAAAGAATAACGCATTCTTTGCAACGCATGCGTAAACCTGCGTAGTAATAACACATACTGGCTCTGTAGCTACACTAGAGTGGACCTTATTTTGAAAAGACCACCCCAAGGGCTCAAACTGTTGTAATTGACGATAAAAAAATTCGTGAAAAATTTTATTGAGATCAAATGCACATAAACATATGCGCACACGGCTTAAAGTTTGCACAAGTTACTTACTTACTTTCTTAGTTGGCGCTACAACTGTATGTCGGTCTTGGCCTCATCTAAGAATTTGCGCCAGCCATTTCTGTCTTTCGCTTGCTGGCGCCAGTTGGAAATTCCAAGCTTCGTCAGGTTGTCCTCTACTTGGTCTTTCCAACGAAGATGCGGTCGTCCTCTTCTGCGTTGACCACTGCTGGGTACCGAATCGAATGTTTTCTTCACTGGAGTATCGTCTTTCATACGCTGAACATGACCAAGCCGGCGAAGCCGCTCGATTTTAATGCGCTTGACTATGTCGATGTCAGCGTACAGCTCATACAGTTCATCATTCCACCGTATTCGGTACTCGCCATTGACGCAGAATGGTCCGTAGATCTTGCGAAGAATCTTTCTCTTGAATGTTCCTAAAGTCTTTTCATCTAAACTGCTCAGCGTCCAGGTTTGTGATGCATAAAGTAGGACGGGCATGATGAGCGATTTATAGAGCTTGATTTGCTACTCAATTGCCTACTGAACCCAAAGTAACACCTGTTGGCAAGAGTTATTCTTCGTTTGATCACAATGCTGATGTCGTTGGTTGAGTTTATGCTGGATCCCAGATAAACGAAGTCCTTCACAACCTCGAAGGAGGTATTGTCTACGGTAACGTGGATTCCAAGACGCTGGGACTATTTGTTTGTTGACACCAAGTATTTCGCCTTATCTCCATTCACTGCCAGACTCATTCGACTTGACTCTCTTTCTAATCCGGAAAATGCTGCACTGACTTCGCGCGTATTATGGCCAATGATATCGATGTCATCAGAATACGCAAGCAGCATAACACTATTGTAGTACATTGTGCCACTATGTCTCAGATCAGCAGCTCGGATGATCTTTTCCATCATTAGGTTGAAAAAGTCGCACAATAAGGAATCACCTTGTCTGAAACTTCGTTTGGTAACGAATGGTGGTTAGAGGTCCTTCCCGATTTTAACTGCGCTGCTGGTGTTGCTCAGTGTCATCCTCCAAAGTCGTATTAGTTTTGCAGGAATACCAAATTCAGACATGGTAGAGTACAGGTGCTTCCTTATAGGGCTGTCGAAGGTGGCTTTGTAGTCGACAAAAAGATGGTGGGTGTCGACTTGTTTTTCTTGAGTCTTCTCCATGATTTGTCGTAGCGTGAAAATCTAGTCGATGGTGGACTTTCCAGGTCTGAAGCCACACTGATAAGGTCCGATCAGTTCGTTTACTAATGTAAATGGATTGGGCTTCAATCTTTCACATAAAACGCTCGACAGGACCTTATATGCGATATTAAGAGGGCTTATCGCACGGAAATTGGCACAGATAGTGAGATCGCCTCTCTTGTGGATTGGGAAGAGAGATTCCAATCGTTCGGAATGCATTCTTCCGACCATATTCTGCATAGAAGCTCGTGAATGCATTTAAGTAGAGCTTCGCCTCCGTTCTTAAACAGCTCAGCAGGTCAGCCATTAGCTCCCGCGGCTTTGTTATTTTTAAGCCGAGCTATAGCTGTCAGAAATTCATCATAGTCGGGCAGCGGAACCTCGAAGCTGTCATCCGCAATTGGGGTTTCCAGAATATCATCTCTATTGGCGGGATTGTTGTCAGCGTCGCCATTTAGAAGCTTAGAGAAGCTCCATAACGTTAGTGTACCCTGGACATCTGTCACTAGATTCCCGTTTTCATCCTTGCAGGAAGAGGCCCCGGTTTTAAAACCATCGGCAAGGCGTCTTATTTTTTCGAAAAATTTTCGGGCCTCATTCCTGTCACCATACATCTCAATCTTCTCCTGCTCGCGCTTTTCTGCCTCTCTTTTTTCCACCTGAAAATATGTCTCTCTTCCCTCCTCTTTTCTTTGTATCGCTCCTTAGCAGCGCGTGTTACAACCGACTGCAGGGTGGTTTTGTAGGCGGCGTCTTTCTCTGCAGTGGCGTTGCGACACTCCTGGTCGTACCACTGGTTTCGGCGAGGGCGTTGGTAGCCAATCACCTCTTCAGCAGCCGCACGCATGGAGTTGGAAATGTGTGTCCACTGCGCGCATATATCATCGATTGGAGGAGTGCTTTGAAGCAGGAGTCAGAGTCGAGTGGCGAAAGCATCGGCTGTCTGTTTCGATTGCAGCTTGTCGACGTCTAGCTTTCTCTGTGTAGGGTTGCTTGTATTCTTCGCTGCGCACAGACGTGTACGGATCTTGGCTGCAACAAGATAGTGATCCGAGTCAATGTTTGTAAGCATTTTCAAGGCGCTCGTAGAAAATTTCCTTGATCTCATTGTCCTTGTCTTCTGTCGGAGCGTGGGCACATATTAGGCTTATATTGAAAAATCTAACCTTGATGCGGATTATGGCAAGTCGTTCGTTCACAGGTGTGAATCGCAGGACGTGGGGCCGTAGTCTCTTGCCAACTACAAATCCGCATCCAAACTCGTGCTTCTCCGCATGGCCGCTGTAGTAGATATCACAGGGTGCATGCCGAATGCAACCCTGTCCCTACCATAGCATTTCTTGGATAGCAGTGATATCAGCTTTATATCTTTCCAGCATACGCAAGCAGCATAACACTCTTGTAGAATATTGTGCCACTACGTCTCAGATCAGCAGCTCGGATGATCTTTTCCATCATTAGGTTGAAAAAGTCGCACGATAAGGAATCACCTTGTCTGAAACCCCGTTTGGTAATAAATGGTGGGAAGAGGTCCTCCCCGATTTTAACTGCGCTGCTGGTGTTGCTCAGTGTCATCCTGCAAAGTCGTTCAACCCGAGTTCAACTTAAGTGTAACTCACACCGCCCTTCCTGGTCTAACCACAGTCAGAGCGAATTTTACCCCGAAGGACCATGCCCAACGACAGTCAATACCTGGGCTCAAGGCTCCATCAGACAAGGCTCTTCAACATCCATTACAGACCATAAGTTCTTAGAACAATTATATTTGACTGTGACACCTTCAGCCACTAGAATTTTACATGACCAGGTTAAAAATAACCATTGGTTTCCCAGGAAAATACCGAGTAAACCACAATCCTACTTACGCAATTTCGATAGCCTAATTAAGGTTTAATTAAAAGCCTCTTTCGGAAAACTAGGAAGCGTGAGCCGTAGTATACCAATTGGCTTATACTCGGTCGAAAGATTCAATGTTTCTTACATAAAACCTTCATTCTAAAACAAGGTCTGCAGAACAACGATAGATCAGGTCTCCTCATCATTGATGGATGACTGCCCCCGCTCTTCATGTTATGTTGGATTGATCGTCCATTGAAAGCATATTACAATAACAATGTTATGTTAACTTAATATCAAAACCACGCTTTCTCCAAGATTTGGCGCCAACAACCAAGGCTCAAGGTAAACCTTTTTATTTTACTGTTATCAGATGAACATTCAAGAGCCTTGCCTCAAGAATGAACTCATTATGAGATCAGTTCATGGGCCGTGCCCCATAAACTGCCCACTTAATAACAAACTATCACCCTTCTATTCTTGGCTTTGGACAGGCAAATACCCCTAAGAGTATTTGGCGGGTTTTTTTACCTTAGGATGTGCGACTGAGCGTTTCAAGGCACATTTCGATTTTAGAAAGTCGTAAATTTTTTTTCTTGGCTCTGAGCGCCAAAATATTTTACGCCAACTACCGCTAATGTTTTCTAGACGTAACAAAATAAACTAAAAAGAATTTGCATTACTTTCGTAGAACAAACTTATCTGTTTTTATAATAAGGCCGTAAGTGTTCCTACTGGGCCTCACGAGGCCCGTCCGTAAAATGTATGGGAAATGTCTGTAAGCTACTAAGCAAAATATGTTAAAGCGCAATCGACCACGTTCGACGACTTTATTACGCTATATGTGTAAAGCTTTTTTTATGCATATGGTCACATTACATATTTATTTTTTTATAGCAAGTAATATTTGAAATGTCGAAAATAAGTGACAAAGTGTGGGAAGAGCTTGATATTGTTCTCAATTTTGTAGGCTGCTGACAGCAGCTCGCTGAGGACAGGTTTTTTTGCTACTAAAAACTAGAGAATGAAGAAAACTATCTTTTCGGAAAACAAGCCTTATAAAGTTCAGGATTACAACGAAAATAAAGCAGGTGTCAGCACTATGGACCAGATGCTCAGTTGCTACGCAATAAACATCGTGAATTTCTAAAGGTTTTGACAATCCAGTTTGTTACTTCGCACATGAAAAAAAAGACAATGAATAGCAACGTTTAAATTTTCAAGTCTTCAAGTCCTCAATTGCACAGGCAAGTGCACTGAATCGTGAATACCCCTAATGGCACTTCTTGCACTGTTCTTGCAGATTTTTCAGCTGGATTTATGTCGATCAACTGTTAACGTCGATAATATTGTTACAGGTTGCTGTATATACTATAATAAAAATTAAAAAGCGACTGCTTTCTTAACTTACACCTTTTTGCTAATTTACATTAAAAAACGACTGTACAATTTTTCGTATAAAATAGGAATTCAGAAGACTTAAGAAATTGCATCAACTATCAGACTCAATTTATATTTATTTTAAATTTAGAGGCAATCCAATTGTTTTTTTCCAACTGAAAAAACTACTAAAAAATTTTAGGAAGATTTTTAAAAATATGATTTTGATTAGCGAAGTGCAAGTAACATGCTTACCAATAACCAGTTAATTCAGTTTACAACTAAAAAACAGTTTTCGATTGTGTAAAAGCAGTGATAAAATTATTTCTTCGTTAAAAAAGCTTGGTAAATTTTTTAACTAATATTTTTATAGTGGTCTCAAACTTAAATTCAACACGTTTTTACAAAATTTCAAAATTTACAAAAACATATAATCGAAAAGTGTATATTAAAATGTTTATATAAATGACTCTCGAGTAACACCGGTTATATCAGCTAGTAAATACATAAAAATCAAAATTAAAACTAGTGTTTAATTTTTACGGCCAAAGCCCACAGAAACCAATTATAAAATAATTGTAATAAAGTTAAACATTTTCCATTTGTTTGACATCAAAACATTCTCATATCTTGGAATCTATAGAAATTCCTTGCATAATAAAGTTTTGAATAAATTTTTAATATTATTTCAAAAACCACCCAACAAATTGCAAAGTTGTTTTTGTCGTAAAAACAATAACTGAAAATTGCATTTTGTATACTCTTTCATATGACGTATCATTTTTAAGAAAAAATTGTTTCTGTTTGACACTAAATTTGATGCTCCATTAAGAAAAATGTAATGGTAACCCCTTTGATTTTTGTAATGATTTGAATTTTCTTAACAGGTTATTTTTATAAGTATAAAAAATGCTTAGCCTTGAAGAATAATTTCTGGTTATTTTTCGTATGCAGAACGCCATCTGCGGGAAACAAATTACAACTATTATAAAATTTAACTGTTCAAATCATAATAATATATTTATGACTCTCGAAAATCCTCCCTATTTTAAAGGAAAATTCTAATAAAAACTGCAAAAAAAAAGTTTTAAAAAATATTAACATTAAAGAGTAACAACGGGTTACTATCAGCTAGTCTTAAATAATATTAAACTGAGTTTTTTTGAGTTTTTTTTTTTTCATTTTCGGCCAAGTTATAATATCTTAAACCACCTCCCCCCCACCATTACTTAGCGTAGTGTTACATTTCAAAACCTTTCCCCTCCCCCGAATTGGTAACGTAGTTTACAGGGTTGTCCATATTCGAAGCGCCCCTCTGGCAACACTGTAACTTTCCGCAGTGATGCCAAATCGACTAATGACATACCGCATTTGAAGCGTCATTCCAAGCATATGTTTACAATGGAACAGTACACGCCACGCGAACGCTCTAAAATTGTTGAAATTTACATTCAACAAAACAAGTCAATAGTGAAAACTCAACGTGCTTTCAAAAAATGAGCGATGAAGCTCATTTTCAGTTGAACGGAACGGTAAACAAACAAAATTGCCGTATTTATGTCACTGAAAATCCACAAGAGATTCAAGAGGTACCTCTTCACGATGCAAAAGTCACTGTTTGGTGCGGCGTTCGTTTGTGCTAAAATGCTCATTGGGCCGTTCTTTTTCGAAGATGATAATGGCCACAGAGTTACTGTCAATCAGGAGCGTTATCGCGATATGATAAACAATTTTTTCATGCCAATCGTTCGTCGAAAGCGTATCAGGCACTACTGGTTTCAACAAGACGGCGCGCCACCACACACAAGCCGCACTACAATCGATTTTTTGAAGCAATTGTTCCCTGGCCGTTTGATGTCAAAAAATGGTGATTTCGATTGGCCGCCAAGATCACCAGATTTAACGCCTCCAGACTTCTTTTTGTGGGGTTATTTGAAATCAAAGGTTTACGTCAACAAGCCAAAGACCCTAGAAGAGCTGAAAACCAACATCCGTCAAGAAATAACCGCCATTCCCATCGAAATGTTGAAGAAAACCATGGAAAAATGCTGCAAAACGGGCACAATATGTCGTAGAGGCCAATGGCGACCATTTACGACTTATCATATTCAAGAAATAATGTAAGCAAATCCACTTGAACCCAATTAAATGATATTCATGACGAACAGACAAAAAATGTGGTTTCACTACAATCGATTATTTGAAGCAATTGTTCCCTGGCCGTTTGATGTCAAAAAATGGCGATTTCGATTGGCCGCCAAGATCACCAGATTTAACGCCTCCAGACTTCTTTTTGTGGGGTTATTTGAAATCAAAGGTTTACGTTAACAAGCCAAAGACCCTAGAAGAGCTGAAAACCAACATCCGTCAAGAAATAACCGCCATTCCCATCGAAATGTTGAAGAAAACCATGGGAAAATGCTGCAAAACGGGCACAATATGTCGTAGAGGCCAATGGCGACCATTTACGAGATATCATATTCAAGAAATAATGTAAGCAAATCTACTTGAACCCAATTAAATGATATTCATGACGAACAGACAAAAAATTGTGGTTTCTTTGATTTATTTAAAAATAAAATGGGCCCTGTATGAACGACCCATAAAGAAAATCTCGAAAATTACATGTACATTACGGTATGTTGCAAAAATAGTAGTCTGGATCATTGCGCTTATTTAGAATTAAATTTTAAATGGATTAGACGGAAAATTAATTTTTTGGCAGGCATTTAAAAAATTTTTCTGATATTCGTTAAATTTTCATGAAGGTGTAGATATAAAATAAATTTCAGAAATGGTTTAAGTTATTGCTTCTTCGATGTGTGTCGGTTGGAGTTTCTCGTATGAAATCACGAATCTAATCACTAGCTGGGCCTGTGATAAAATACGTGGCATATTCGATGGGTTGAATTCTTCTCCACTTTATTGTGCCGACGCGGTCGATTCTTCTGAAATACGCCGTCGCTTTTTGCTTTTTAGAACGGGACAATCCGTCTTGTCACTGACGGCACAACGGCATAGATCACAGTCAATAAACGCTGCCCTTTAAATCCAATTAACTGAGTCAAACAGGTGTAACACAGTCGGTTTCTTGATCTGTTTGCTCTCTCCAGGACATTGCCACGCCAATTGAAAATTTTCGTTTTGTTTCTGAAGTCCACGCTTGCAAAGATATTCGGCAATTTGTACACAAAAGGTGCGACACCCACTTTTTATCTTGATGCAAAATGGCAAACCCAAAGTAATTCAGATAAGCTATTTTTAATGCATCTGTTATACTTTGTGTCCTTGTGTACTGAAAATATTATCCAGAAATATTGCAAAACCTGTCAGGATTTATCTTGCACACAATTTTCGGCATTCCACTTTATTTTTCATACAAATGACACGAACTGTTAAGCGCTGAATTAATTGGCAAAATAACCATTTAGGTGTCTAAGTACATCATCGTACTCCGTTAATAAGCAGCGATGGGGAAAATTATCTTTTCTTTCGGAACCAACATTGACTGTGACATGTACGGAAACTCAAATGGACCCATCTCGACGCAATCTTTCACTAAAATTGCCTTTTTCCAATGTTCTTCCAATTTCGATGAAAATGAGAAAATTTACTTAAATGCCTGCCAAAAATTATGTGTTCGTCAGATTTATTTGAAAATCATCATTTAATTTAGTTTCAAGGTTTAATTCATACAAATAAAAAGTAAAATTTAAATTTATATTTATGGAACATACTGTCACGCACAGTTAAATTGAGACTTTCTTAGTTTTTTTTTCACATAAAATCCAAGTGTGCAAGCTACACTTTGGTGAATAGCGCCGAAGTTATCCATCTGATTTTCATTATAAAGTAGTTAAGGTATGCGCCAAACACTCCTATTAAGTATGATTAATATCCTATATAAATCGACCAATTAGGTCAGACGCTAGAGTCGCTCAGGTAACATAATCTTTAAATGAAAATGGCAAAAATTTCAAATGCAATTATCTCAAAAACGGCATCGTCGATTTTTAAATCCATTAAAAAAATTATCAAATCAGTTAGTGCGAAACGGCTGTTTGGTAGTGTAATTATATGGGAGTAGAAATTTGCTTTTAACGTTTTCTAGGATCCACCCTCGACTTTTTGTTCTTATTTGTGTTGTATATTTTTTCCACTTTCCAATATGTTATTATTTTTTAAATACTTTTTTGTATTTTCTATATGAGACTATCAGAAAGCTCAATTTTAATTACACAGTTCAAACACCAAAATAATTACCGGCTTCGATCAAAGGTTTCAGGTAGGGGAGTTACAAATAAATACACGTGTATCCGCATTTTAAAAGTTTACGCTTACGTAATTTTTAATATGGTTTTTAAATTAACTCTAACATGAGATTAACTAACATGAAAAGCAAGACAACTGCCTAATATATGCCTTTGTCAACATAGTTGTTGTGTTCTGAGGCCTTTAGTGGAATTTTATCAGAAATATTTTTACATAATGTTTTAAGCATGTAGCGCCCTTTTTTGTGTCTTTTTGTAACCTTTTCGAAATGATGATTTAAAATAGTGTCTTAAACGTTAAGTTGAAATTATTTATAAAAATTGTTTTTTAGTAAGTTTACTATATGTCCCTTGGGGCAAGAATTTTCTGCAAAAAAAAAATGTGTAATGTACAATTAATTGAAATATGTAATGTTATTAAGTTTAAGGAAATCCATTATTCTAAGTATGAACCTTTGTGTAGCAAAAGAACTTGTTGTTATTATACTAATATCTGCAACAAATAAATAAATCTTTCTTTAAAAAAAAATCAATTTAATAACTCCCTAACAATATGCAATGAAAGTTCTTTCGATGATGCATTGTTAAAGTGACTATTTCTTTCACTTTCCCCATTATTATGTACTAGTATCGCCTGTGGCCGAAATTCTGCCATCTGTTTCTGTAAGGTAACGAAATTCAAGTTGTTTTTCACATATTGAATCGTTATTAATTTGCATGGAAATTCTTAAGGCTTACCTGGACGCTATGAGGAAAATAGTGGTAAAGGACAAAAAAGGAAGCATATATGCGTCAGTAACAAAAATTTATTCAGCATATAATATTCATTTAAAGTACAAAAATAAATTAAAAGTAAAGTAAATAAGTAAGTAAAAGTAAATAAACGGTAGAAAAGTATTAGAAATAAATCAAGATAAATGATAATTCCATATTAAATAAATGAATTAATGACTTAAAGTTTCAGTATAAACTATATTTTTTGTAAACACTCTTTCATCGTTAGCCAAATGTCCTTGTCCATCAATATCAGAAACATAAAAGCTCAGGCTGTCAAACGATCAAACTCGACTTGTGGCAACATACAGTTGACCATGCGAAAAAGCAGGTCGTCGTAACAAAATTCCTACTTTGTTGAAAGTTTGTCCCTGTGCTTTATTAATTGTCATTGCGAATGCATTGATCACTGAAAATGGCGTTCTCTGGAAATCAAATGGCATTATTGTTCCACAAAAAGTTAAATTTATGCGAGGAATCAAAATTCGCTTGCCGTGAGCGATTCCCGTCAATACTTCACAATCGATAGCATTATTATGTAATGCTTTTACGCGCATATCTCTATCATTTGACCAAAGTCCATCATAAAGTTTATTAAATTGTGTATTTTGTGTTAATGGTGGGACATTTACTTTGCCTTTATGGCAACACATAGAGAATGACGTTCTTTCGCGCATTGTTATTTCTGACACAAAATGTTTTGCCTGACAAAACCTACATACCAAATTCATTAAACCACTATGAAAACTATCGAAATTATTTGGTTTTTCATGTAATGCACATTTAAATGAATTTTGTAACTCAACAAAAGGATTATTATTATTTTGATCATCATTTTGAATGAAATTTAAATCTCTTGTGTTTCTCACATTTCGAGTACTGCTCAAAATTTGGCGGTCTCTATTCCTTTGTCTCTGAACTCTCCCCGTAAGGGTGTTGTTACGGTGGTCGTCATATGATCCCTGGTTATGCCACTTTTTACTTTCTTTTTTCGTTTGATGAGCTGTGTGACGAAAGTATGTTATGCTGGTGGTCATATGATTCCTGAACACCAGTACACTTTTTGCTACTTTTAGTATTTTTTCAACAGCTGAGTGTTGCTATTAAGCAGGTTTCCTTAGACCCCTTTCACATTGGTCAAGAATTGAATTCAATTTTCAAAGTTTGTAGGCAATTCGCCGCAAATCGGAAGCGACGAAAGGGAGAAAAAGTTGACGGTACCGGTATCTCTGTACTGTCAATTTTTTGGTGTTTCTTTTGTGCTTTTCTCATTTTTTGCAGATTGCTTCATTTTCTTTTTTGTGTATCGGCGTGTGTTTGATGTACTGAAACTTAAATATAAGTTATTTTGTTGAATTATTTTCGATATTTATTTATAATAAGCATATTTCCAACGCTTATGAATTACACTGTGCGACAATTTCAGGGTCAGTTGAAATAACCTCAAATATCTCAATGGTTTCAAATAGTGCATGGTCTATATATTATGCCCACATACTCAGTTTTTTCGGATTAGGTCAAATAAGAGAGAAATTCAAGGTCGAATTTCATCTTTAAGTCACAAATTTTTTCTTTTAACTCTTAAACTAAATTCAAATCCTATGTAGTAATTGCATCTAAATATTTGCAATGGTTGGTTCTTTACATTTTGAGACCATTTTTTGCTCAAAAAGTTACGTAAGGGGGTTAATATTTTCTTCGAAAACATGGCTTTTTAAAAAAAAAAAAAAATTTTCAATAGTTCAGTTACTTTGTATTTATCTTCAAAAACAATCAGATTTTGCTGAATTTTTGCATACATTGAATTTTTTTTGTAAAATAAAATAACCGATCTCTGAAAAGATCACAACAATTGCATGTGCGCATCCAAAGATATTCGGATTCAAAGATTACCAAAGATGGTTACTTCGTTAATGTAAGCGCTAGCGTAAAATCATTCAGATGAAAATTATAGATCCAACAATTTTCTTCAAAATTGTCCTTAAAATTTTTACCGAAAGAGTTACCGTTTTTAAGATATGCGCGTAAATGTGTAATTACAACATATGCGAAAAATTAAAACGGTTAAAATAAAAATTATTGTTATTTCTATTTCTTCTCAAGTTCCAATTTAAACCAAAGTGTTCACCGAAAGTAAACTGCATTAGGCCATTGAACAACACAAAAATTAAAACTATAGAAATTAATATTTATCTTATTGTTATTATTTATTTAAAATGACTTTTTTAAACAAGGTTAAAAAATAATGAATTGCTTAACCTTTTAATGATAGTTGCAATTATGTTTTTTTTAATAAAATTGTAAATTATTTAATTTTCATGTCATTGTTATCTTCATCATCATCTTCAGCATAATATTTTTTGTGCGACCACCAGTCCACATTTTTAAACCAATTAAAGCATCGAGCTTTTTACCATTATAGCGCTTTTCCATAGGCTTGGCTATTTGGAGGAATCTTTCTTCATGTCCGTCTGATTCCGATGCTAATTGGAGTTTGAAAAACTCAAGATGATAATGCAAGAAATAAATCTTGAGAGACATAGAAACACCTATTCTTTCAAATGATCTAAGCATTGCTGCTACTATTTGTGGGTAGTTTTCTGATCGATTTTTCCCAAGGAAGTTTTCTATAACTTGTTACCAAGAAATGAGCTCTTCATCGGAAAACCTTGCATCAGAACTCTAGCTCTTCATGAGCTTTCGGATATCAGGTCCATTTAATACACCTATAACGACGGGAATAAATAACTTTATAAGTAATACGCCAACTCAATCAAATATCTTTCTAAATTTATTTTACAAAAATAAAGAGTAATTTTTTGCACTTGTCTGCCTTAATTTTTGCGTCGCTTAGTTTAGGAAATACTGTTTTTAAGCAATAAAAATTTTCTGATCTTCAAACAACAGTCTCAATAAAATTTTTTACTATTCCCAGTTTAAAATGAAGCGTTGGCATCAAAATATTTTCCTTTAGAACAAGTGGAGGACGAATGGCCACTATTTAAACAGCTGCTTCTTGGCAGCCAGTCATACTTCGCATATTGGTTGTCTTTAAAACGGGTATCCCACAGACAAAGAAAGCACATATGTTTTGTGTAGCCTGCTTGTAGTCCGCGCAACAAAGCTGCGATTAATGTTTTTGATACTCTACTTTGTCAAGCATGATTTGCATATTTTGGAATTTTTCTTTCATATCTGTACTGTAAGCAATCGGAATGGATGGTTTCTTATTGAACTTATGAAGCAGAACAACTTTCAAACTGGTTGTTGGCGAATCTATGAATAATCTCTAATCTTGCGAATCGTAAGACACATCCATTGCTTCCATCAATTTTTCAAAGCTGTGACAAAAAACAAAAGTATATTCAGGATTGACTGTGAACAAGATTTGAAACCACCTTTGTTGATTGCGGTATCCAGTAACCTTTACTCCTGGAGCTAAATTATTTCCCAAATTTAAAAGAGAAGCTTGTTTTTCTGATTTTCGTTGCGACAAATTGAGCTCAGCCACCATAATATCCATAAGTTCTTGCGATACTGGAATCTGTCTATGGGATGTAGATGGTACTGGTTCATAAACCGAATAAAAGTCAGCGTGAACTGTTTGTGTTTCATATGAAGCTATATCATAACAAGTTGGAGGTATTGGAATTGGAATATAATTCTAATGTGGCAAAGGCCTCTGCGCACTCTGAACGCTTACGTATGCAATTTTTCGTTTTTTGATTTTGTTTTGGCCAAAGAAAGGGTTTGCACACACATTACAGTTCTCGCTTACATGCTCTCCAGGATCCATCCACAGCATAGACACTCCAAAAGGCAAAGCAGCCCGTTTTTCTTTTAACTATGCCAGAAGGTAAATATAGCAACTTCGATATAATTTTTTATGTGTCCACGTCAAGTTTTTTAGTATTGGCTCTCCGAAATATTTTTCATAAGCCATTTCAACTTAAGCACTGAAGGAAGCAATGCTTTTTGTAAAAGGTATTTTACCACAAACATAGCAATACAAGTTTAGTTTATTAATGCAGAGACTCATTATCAAAAATCAATTTAACAATATGAAATTATTTTAATACACAAAACTTTTGAAAATTTCCGACTCAAATATATCAAATGAATGATCGTATTTCAAATTTAGTTTTGACACCTCACTTAAAGGCGACTACAGCACAGGTAGATAGGAGTAAGCTCATTAAAGATCATTAAAAGTAGGGGTGGTGGGCAAATCTTTTGTTGTAGGGTTGTGATCTTTTCAGAGGTGGGTTATTTTATTTTACTTAAGGTGTATGCAAAAATTCAGCAAAATCTGATTGTTTTTGAAGATAAATACAAAGTAACTGAACTATTGAAAATTTTGTTTTTTTTAAAAAGCCCTGTTTTCGAAGAAAATATTAACCCCCTTACGTAACTTTTTGAGCAAAAAATGGTCTCAAAATGTAAAGAACCATCCATTGCAAATATTTAGATGCAGTTATTACATAGGATTTGAAATTAGTTTAAGAGTTAAAAGAAAAAATTTGTGACTTAAAGATGAAATTTGACCTTGAATTTCTCTCTTATTTGACCTAATCCGATAAAACTGAGTACGAGGGCATAATGTTTAGACCATGTATTACTAGAAACCATTGAGATATTTGAAGTTATTTTTTCGTGTCGCACTGTGTTATAATTAATATTTTATGAACAATTTTAAGCTGTTGATGCAATCGCTTTTTTTTTAAGAAAGCAAGCATAGATGACATGCAATTGAATTCAATTCTTGACAAATGTGAAAGCTTTCGTCAAGTCCAAAAGAGAACGTAAAAAAATTGAATTCAATTTTTGAACAATGTGAAATTGGACTTACTGCTTTCATACATTTCGTACTAAAAATGTACTATTTTCGTGCCTAAACACAAATGCTGTGCATAATTCGACAACGCAACACTGCTTTGATCCCATGATTTCATATTTTTGTCGAATCATTTGTTGACCATGGTGGTGAAAATTTACTCTCTTGCTCTCGCTCTCAAAATTTTAATTTGCATTGAAACAACAACAATGCATGACCATGATGAGCCCATGACCGCCACCGTAAC
Organism: Dichetophora obliterata; assembly: GCA_963920525.1. Classification (NCBI taxonomy): domain Eukaryota; kingdom Metazoa; phylum Arthropoda; class Insecta; order Diptera; family Sciomyzidae; genus Dichetophora; species Dichetophora obliterata. Next base: position 308,124,866 of record OY986435.1, read on the forward strand.
AGGGCACTAAGCGTTCTTTGTGGAGTCATATTGTCATATTATTTTCAATTAATTTGTTTGAAAAATACAATATAAAATAATCTCTGTCTAAACCACAAAGTATTGAACAAAACAAACAATTATCAATGGCTTGGCGTCAAGTGTAACTGCTTTTTCAAAGCTGAGAGAAATTAAGAGAAAGTTACAACAACAACAATAATGCTACTCAAGTATTATATATAAATTGATTCCGCCTTGCGCATTTCCGCTCTCTTTGTGGGCACGTGCATGTGACGTCAGAAGTGCAAGAGAAAAGAGAGTCAAACTGACTGAAAAAAAACGAAGTAAACAACTTTTAATAGGGGTACTCCATTAAAAAATCTCCTTATTTTCTTATAAAATCTTGGTTTTTTAAAATAACTAATTTAAAATCAAAAAACAACGCTTGTACAGAAAAAATTTCAATAGTTTTTATTTCAATCTCTGATAAAAATTTTTTATCTTATTGGAGTGTTAACTTCCGTGTTTACCCCTTCACAAAAAATAGCTATGCTGCTTGATTTATTTTGAAAGCAGTTTGACTGTTTCTTTGTGTGTGTTTCGTTTGCTTCCCAATTAGCCAAACAGATTCATTTGCTTAGTTTCGTTTGTTGTTTATGTGATATTTTTGTTTGGATGTATTTTCACTTATGACGTAGACCTGCGCAGTAGATTTCCATTTCTACGCACTTAAGGCGTGATCTTCTTTATATTGTTCTTGAAAGCTACTCAGCTCTTTTTAAGTGTTTGCTTGCTTTTGTAAGCTACAGCAGCGATGTTCAACAGAGCTTTGTCGCTTTGTAGTTTCTTATTGTCCCATTGGTAAAAAAGCATTTTACATTTGCTCAGTTTTTGAATAAAAAATTTGAATAAAATCTATATTGTGCAAATCTACTCGAAAATATCTATCCATCGATATAAGTATTATGTGAATATGTTGAAGGTAACACAGAAAAAAAGGGAACACAAACTTTTTTGTTTGCGTATTAATATATAGATTACCACGCATCTTAACCCATTAACCGCGGCTCTCAAACGCTTAGTACGAATTCTTTTAAATTGCGTGTACTTTCTGTGATCAATAATCACAGGAACTACCACATCAAATTTCAACTTTGTACCTTTCACCGTAATCGAGATATGAGTTGGGTATAAAACCACCCAACCGTCGTTAATGGGTTCTAAATGGCCACAAAATCCTTCTGCAATGACAGCGCAGTTTTATATAAGGAATTTTCTACCAATAGCAGGTAATGTTGGTTAGTTTGCTAAGATAGATTTTACATTTTTTTTATACAAAAAATTTTTTACTAATTTTTAAACTTAAACACTTTTGACTTTGAAAATGTTGCAGGTAACGTAAAATTTTCTTGACACACTCCAAAAACAATTTATAGCTCTATGCTTTCTTAACCAGAATCACCCTGAGTAAATTTTTGCAAATTTTTAAAATGACCTGTTAAGGCAAATATAAAATGGTTTAAACTAAAATAAGCACATTTTAAGATTTCGGGTTAAAGCAACAAACAAAAAATTAAACACTTAGCTGTTAACAATCATGAAATATGATCACTTCTGCAGAAGCATTTTACCAGAATTGATTACAAAATCAAGAAAACAAGTGGGACAAAGAGGGCTGCGTAGCGCTGAATGTCTTAATTTTATTTTATTAGTTCTATCAATTTCTTTTTGCAAAACCTCTTAAATTTTTTCTATGTCCTTAAATAATCAAAACTTGCCAGATTCCCTCCACCATGATGCATCTTCCATTTTTCAAGAAATCCTGGAAGCAGCTACACATTCTTCCTCGGCTTTTTCTTTTTCTCCAACTCCGGCCTCTCTCTCCGTTCTCCCGTTCTCCCGAATGGGATAGCAGGATCAACAAATTAAAGAGCGTGAACGAAAGTTTTAAAACTACATTGTTTATTAAGGGTGTAGCATTTAAAACAAGCGTATCCTCGATGCGAAATTACTTGGGAAATAAATTCGGTATCGCAATTTCTAACTGCTTTCCTGTGACAACCTGACTATACCACAGTCTTTTAAGTTTGAAACGGTTAGTGAAATTGATGTTGGAAACTGTGTTATGCAGATAAAATCAAATGCAGTTGCAGAAGATGGCATTCCCATCAAATTCTTTAAATTTTACTACCTCACATAATAACTTCTCTTATGCACATTATAAATCATTGCTTTATAACATCCTCCTTTCCTGAGATGTGAAAAATTGCAATCGTTACACCTACAGCTAAAAAGCAAAATCCATCTGGTGCGAATGATTATAGGCCTTTAAGTATACTGTCACCATTTATTTATTTATTTATTTATTTATTTATTTATTGGCCAAACAAGGCAATGCAAATTACTTATTCTAACTTATTCTAACAGGATTTGTTTACTTATTACTAAGTTTTTTGTTTTTCTTCTCCCCTTTCCTTGTTTTAATTTTATTTTTTATTTGATGCTCTTAGTGGGCATACTCCGCCCACCGGATTGACATGATTTCAAAAACCATGTCAAAACTAAGAGAAGAGGAGGAAAACAAGAGAGACTATATACACACTTTAGATACGATGTATATATATTATTCTTAAAGACTATAAGGACGTAAATGGGAGATTTGGAGAGGGATGTTAAAGAATTTTGATTTATTAAACTAAATGCTTATACATATAAATCCATACATGTATGTAGTTTATCTGAGGCCTGTGTTAATTCTGATTACTGAGTGATTTATATAGGGTTTGCTTGAAAGAGGATTTGGACATAGAAGGTGAGTAGTATATAGAGATATTATTAAATTCTCTGCAACAACGATTGATGGGTTCATTATTTGCATATGTAGTTTGGTGCTGATATTCAGTTAACAATCGAGTATGCCTAGTGCACCTAATTGGATCGTTAAAGGAAATCATATTAGAAATATATTCGCTGTGAATAGCACCATTAATTACATCAAATGTGAAGCATGAGCCCAATAACGATCTTCTTGTTGATAGTGGCATCAAATTTAAAAGTCTGAGTCTATGTTCATATGATGGAAGGCTACAATAATCATGGGGGTTGTACATATCTCTAAGCGCGTATAGTAAGAACTGCTTTTGAATAGACTCAATTCTTTCTCTATGGGAATCGAAAGATGGATTCCAAATTATGCATGCATATTCAAGTATTGGGCGCACTAATGCACGGTACAAGGATATAGTTAGTGACCCATATATTCTTGAATTCATTTGCACGTCTATATATTTGGTTTTATAAAAATAAAACCGAGCTGTTTGCTGGCCCTGGACACAATTTTATCATAGTGCAGATTAAAGCGCATCTTGCAATCTAAGACAACTCCAAGATCCACTATATGGTTGACCCTTTTTAGTTCGATACTATTGAGGTGGTAGGTATGTAATGTTACGTTGTTTTTACGAGAAAAGCTAATAACATTGCATTTATTGACATTAAGATGTAGTTGATTTTGAAAACACCATTGCTCAAGAGACAACAATTTTGATTGCAAAAAATTTACACATACATAAGATGTGGGATATCGTTAAGAACTTCTGACAGATCGGATATGAATATGTTGAAAAGAAGAGGACCAAGATGACTACCTTGCGGAACTCCCGAGGAGACTGCAATTTTTTTCGATAGAACTCCCTGGAATTTAACAAACTGGGATCTGCCGTTTAAATATGATTTTAGCCAACTTAGTATGGACCCTGCAACACCAAATTTTTCTAACTTATATATAAGAATGTTGTGATCAACTCGATCAAAAGCTTTACTGAAATCAGTATAAACAGCATCTATTTGGTGCCCTTTTTCCATTTTGACTAAAACATCTGATACCATAATCATGAGATTAGTGGTGGTAGATCGCCCTTTTCGGAACCCGTGTTGCTGCTCATTTAGACGAGGGTTAATGAAACTTGTTAGCTTTTCACAAATAAGTTTTTCAAAAAGTTTTGGAATGGCTGACAAGATTGCTATGCCTCTATAATTTTCAACTGATCTTTTATCACCATTCTTGTAAATTGGCGTAAGATGGGATGATTTCCAATATGAAGGAAATGTCCCACAAACCAGTGATTCGTTAAAGATTATGTGTAATGGCAATAGCAGTTGGTCTAAACATCGCACCAAAAAGCTTGTAGGTATTAAGTCTGGTCCTGGTCCCTTTAATATATCCAGTTCTTTTATTGCATTAGAAATCTCTTCCTGGGTTAAATATAAACTATCAACTATAATAGTTGAGCTAGGAGAAGTTTCAGATAAGGTGGTAGGAAGACAAAAGACCTCCTTAAAGTGATCGGCATACAAGTTGCTTATTTCAAGAGAATTGGACGAAGTGACATTACCTTTAAACATAGACGATGGATAGCCACTAGATTTGCGCTTCATGTTAACAAAGTCAAAGAATTTTCTCGGCTCTTGGACAATTTTTTCTCCGATGATGTTCGTGTACAACTTGTACGCTTCTTCTGACTTGATATAGAACTCTCTTGATAGCTCGTCATATCTAAGCTTCAGTTCATCGCTTATATTATTAGTGTTTTTGAGAAGTTTGTAGATTTTATTTCTTTGATTCCTCAAAAATCTGAGATTGTTGTCTAGCCATGGTTCTGTGAGCTTATTCTTTTTCTTTATTCTTGGCACATAACTTTCGATAGCGGTAAAAATGTGCTGATAAAATATAGAGACAGCACTGTCTAAATCTAAATTGAATAGAATATGATTCCAATTTAGAGAACTAAGATAACATTTTATTCTTTCATAATCGGCGTTGAGGTAATCGTACGTAATGGTGTTATTATAAGACTGGGTAAAGTTGATGTCATTAGCAGAGAAAACAACTTTTAAGGCTGTATGATGAACAGTGTTGGTTAATAAATTTTCTGCTCCCATGCATGGACTAACCTTCACTTCTTCATACGAGTTAGTAAAAATTAGGTCCAACCATCTGCCATTCTGATTTTGTACAGAAGAGACTTGCTGCAAATCACTGCCATAAAAAGTGCTAAGTAAGTTGAAGTCTATGGCATTAGAAAGATTTACAGGAAGAAGAAAGTTGTCGTTTTCGTCGGTGACAAAAGATATATTTGGGCGATTGAAGTCACCAAGAATAACAACTTTATCTTCCTCTTTTAGGGAGGAGGTAAAGGTGGTCAGTGTTTCACATAGCTCGTTGTATGTTGTTTCACTTGAGCCGGGAGGAATGTAAACGACACCTATGTACACATTGAGACTTTTACCTGAACAAACTCTAAACTTGTTGATAAACACAAAAAACATAAATAATATTAATGACCAGCACATTGTATTAATTTAACCCTTTCTGTGGGTTTGCCAAATATATTGGACACGTCAGAAAGTAATTTTCATATGTATTTATTTTGCAAAGCTTTTTTTTTAAATCAAATCGTTTGGTTCTATGAAAAAAAAAAATGAACCAACAAGATAAAATTAAATAAAGAGATATATTTGACATTAAATGCAGTTGGATTTTCGCTTTTGTGGCGAAGAAAAGCAAAAAAAAAATTTGTTTTGCCAATTTTATAAGAAAAAATCAACCGGACAAAGATCAAATTTATGTTTTTTTATCTTTTTATGGCTTTTGTTATAAGAGTATTAGGACCATTTAAAAAACAAATATCTAATGGATTTAGAAACCTTTAAAAGATTAAAAAAATACTTTGTGCCGAACAGGAGCAAAACAATTTTTTCTTTGTACAAGCTTGTAAAACTAAAGTAGCGCAGGTTAAAATGAAAGGTATGTTTTTTTCATCTTTTAAGGGAAATGATAGGAATATTACCTCAAAAAACCTATTTTGTTCTTAGTTTAGCCTAGCCATTGAACAAAAAATATAAAAAAAGACCGAACAGTTTTAAGTATTACTATATTAATATTACACTTTTTTTTTGTACACCGTTTTCATGTTTTCTTGTGTTTAAGGCAAATTAAGGTTGAAAAAGACTTTTCATATTAAATTTTTTTGTTTTAATTATTTTTAAAGTAATACATTAAAAAGATCAACTCGTTTTATTTTTTATTGGAGAGTTTCTTTCGAATATCATCTATATATATAAAATTGGATTTATGTATGTGGGTATGTGGGTATGTGGCTATATCACGTATGGACTCCAAAACTGCTGAACCGATCTTTATGAAATTTTTAGGGAAACTGAAGCCACATCTTGAGAGTGTTCCTGTGAGGTTTGGTAACGATTGGACGAGGAGACGTGGTACCTCCCATACAAGCCCAATTTGCGGTATCGATCACAACCAAAAAAAAAGATATATATCAGACGGTTTCAATCGTAAAAGACTTAGATTTGGTAAATTTGTTCAGATAGTTACTGTCGGTAACTGTACAAAAAATGGGCGTGGTCGTAATATAAATACGCCCACTTTTTCGAAGTCATGGCAATTCCGGAGTTCAACACATTTTTACAGTGAAACTTATTGTGTAGGTGCTCCAAGAGACGGTCACTATATGTTAATGTTTTCACGCCCACTTTTACCACCCACTAATCAATCTATATATATAAAAAGCAAAACTATGTGTCTGTGATGCCTATAGCCTCCAAAACGACTGGACCGATTGACCTGAAATTTTGGCAGATGATTTCTTTCAGGTACGAGATGTTTAAGGAAAAAAGTTGCCACACCCCCTTTTACCGCCCCCAAATCAATAAAAATGCTATATTTCAGTCGATTTGGGTCGTATATGGCTAAAATTTAGTAATTTAGTTTGTACGGTTACTGTCGACAACTGCACTAAAAATAGGTTTCCACGCCTCCTTTTACCGCCCACAAATCAATGAAAATTCTATATTTCAGTCGGTTTGGGTCGTATATGGCTAAAATTTAGAAATTTAGTTTGTATGGTTACTGTTGGTAACTGTACTAAGTGTGTGTGTTACCGCCCACAAACCAATGAAAATGCTTTATTTATTACGGTTTTGGTCGTAATTTGGTAATTTGGTTTACTGTCAGCAACTGTACGAAAAATTGGTTTCCACGTCCCCTTTTTCTGCTCACATATCAGTGAAAATGCTATAGCATTTATATTTAAAGCAGTTTTGGCCGTATAAGAGTAACATTTGATACTTAAGTTTGTATGGTTACTTTCGGAAACTGAACTAAAAATGGGCGTTATCGCTATATAGCCACATCCATTTTTTAAAAAATCATTAACATTGACCACTGGGTCGATTAAGCTAAAATTTTGGCTTAGTTTGTATGGTTACTATCAGCAACTGTACTAAAAATTGGTTTCCACGCCCTCCTTTTACCGCCCACAAACCAATGAAAATGCTTTATTTCAACGATTTGGGTCGTATTAGACAACAATTTTGTAATTTTGTTCATATGGTTACTCTCGGCAAGTACACTAAAAATGGGCCTGTCCCAATTTACTTAAACTGACTTTTCGGAGGGTCAACGTGGAGTGAAGCAAAGTGCGCCAGGCTTTAGCTAAATTGAGCTAAAATTTTGGCAGTGGATTTGTATCGAGTACGAAATGGTTTAAGGGAAATAATTTTGCCACACCCCCGCTGTGGGGGTGTGTTTTACCGCTTACAAAACAACAAAAATTCTATATTTCAAACAGTTTTGATCGTATTTGACTAAAATTGTAATTTTTAATTTAAATTTGTAATTTAATTTAAATTTGTAATTTGTAATTTAATTCATATGGTTACTTTCGGCAGTTATACTGAAAATGGTGAATATTTTTGGCGTTTATTGACATTTTCGTATATGGCAGTAAGGCGGTCTGGGGCCGAACAACGTCTGCCGGGGAATACAAGTCTTATGTAACCACTCTTGATGTAACCACTAACTGCAAAAACGGGTCGACCGATTTAAACAATAATTTTAGGGTACTATGCCTTTCATCATACAATGAAATCAATTAAAAATTGCACATCGGCGTACCTTTCATATGACATAGCATTTATTTGCAAAAATTCTTCCAGCTAAGCGCAAAAATTATATTACTGGTTTTGTCATCAAAACAGCAAGGGTACCCTTTTTGATTTTTTTTTTTTTTGCGAAGTTTATTTGTTCCAAAATGTTGTTTTTATATTTTTTACAAAAAAGTCAAGTCTCAAAAATAATTTATGTGAAAAATTACCCTAATATCTCTTTCCAATCAAATTTACAACATTTGCTGCCAAAGCCTATATCTCAAATAATCCAAAGTTATGGCTAAACATCTATTTTTTCATACAATTGACTATCTATAGCAATAAAACTCTTTTTCTGTTTGTTTGTTTGTTTGTTTGTTTGGCCTTTATACAAATCTAAACGGCTCAACGGATTTCGCTCAAACTAGGTACACATATTAAGTTCATCCCAACTTAAAATGTTACATACTTAGTTTTTGCCACGCTCCCTCTAAAATTTTTTAACTAACGGTAATTGTGTTATTGTAAAACTTTTTTATCGGAAATTTTTGTGTATTTAATTTTAAAATTTTTTTGTTATTTTGACATCAAAAACACTCAGATATCTTCAAAATTGGAGAAATTTTCAGTACAGCGACTTTTTCATAAAACATCGTTACCTAAGAATGAGAAAAAAACGACATGAAAATCAAAGTTTGGTTTTTCGATGCAAATATCTCCGCTGTCCATTAATATATTTCATTCAAATTTTTTTTGTTTAAAAGTTCAATAAAATTACTTCACAAAAATAGGTTGAACTGTACCGTTAAGTCAGTGTATATATGTTTTATGATTATGTCATCAAAGGTCCAAAATATTGACTTTTTACTCAAAAAATGTCTCAAAAATTGTTGTTGTTGTAAAAATGAAATCAATTTAAAATTGCACATCTGGCTACCTTTCATATTACATAGCATTTATTTGCAAAAATTCTTCCAGCTAATCGCAGCCCTTTGATTTTTTTCGCGAAATTTATTTTTCCCTAATGTTGTTTTTATATTTTTTACAAAAAAAGTCAAGTCTCAAAAATAATTTATGTGAAAAAATTACCCCAATATCTCTTTCCAATCAAAAGTTATGGCTTTTATGATTAAGTTACTTTATGATTTATCGAATAGCTTTGGAATTATAGGTAGCACAGATTTAGTATTTAACCACAATTTAAACATGCTATGTTCAATGTTAACATTTGATGGATGTTTGGAAACGGGGCGAGGCAGCAACGCGCCGGGTTTCAGCTAGTTACAAATATAACCCGCTGAGGAGAAGCACCGTTCTGATTCTATGCCAGTTGGAGAAATAGTTGCACAGTAGTCGTAAGCAATTTGTAAATTTCGATCACGATTGCCTTCACCATAAAACAAAATTATTTTCTAAGTCAGAATATCTGACAATTTTTAAATACATAGCCGACTTCCAATGTAGCAAATTCTTCTAAAACTTTGCAAAGTCCTTGCTCCAGTCATTCACACACATCGTCCTAACAATCTTTTTCAGCCTCAATAAATTTTTTTTTAATTCTATATTCATATCAACTTCAAATGAAATGTTTGCCTTTACATGAATATTTGTAATATCAATGTTTTATTTAAAAGTCCCAATCGCCCAGTCCCAGAAAGTCCCAGAAAGACAATCCTGGGATTTGATCGCTTAAATCGTCCGAGATTTCGGGATGCCGGGTTTGACTTTCCTAGTTGCTACGTTTAATAAAAATAAAATTGAAATTTTTCGGAAAAATTCACTGTGTAGTTGTGTTGGTTTTTATAAAATATACCGTCACATAAATCTTCGAATTATACATCAGAATTTTTGCTGTAAAATTGTTCAAAATAGAAAATTTACGTAATCAAAAATTCTTCCTTCTGCTCTTGCAACACGGGGTAGTGTGAGTTGAAGTTATCAAATTTTCGAAAAAGTTTAGTCAAAATTTCACTTTGTAGTTTTTTTAAACAAAAATTTATTTAAAAAAATGCAATGCTTCTTATAGTTAAAGATGACAAACTTTATTAGCTTTAAAACAAGTATAAATTAATAAAAATAGTTGCATTAGTTATTTAGTTATATGCAAAACACTAAAGAAGAAATTTCTTGTTTTTTTTTTAAATAATTTATTTTCCGGCAAAAATCCGTGAAGCCGTTTTTGCTACTATTTACCGTTAGTTAACATATTAGTGTTATATACCAAAATTCATGTTTTTAAGAGTAGAATCAAAAATCAAAGTGGCTCGGAAACTTTTCGAAAAACGTTGAAAAAGTGGGACTGTCTAATTGTCACGTATGCTAACCTTATACATATTAAACATTTCTGCAGGTGATAAACTTTTATATGAAGTAATAGTTTTCTCCACAATACGTTATAGACAAATTTTGGGTGAAGATATTTATAGTGAAATTTTCCAATCAACATTTTCATTCAAAATATCTCCGATTACATTTACGTAAATTTTTTGCACATTTTTTCGATAGGGTTTAAAAAGACCCAAGAAAAGAACGCCAGAGGGTTAAATTATTCTACAACAACTATGTTAAAGGCAAAATTTCAAGTTGTCTTACTTTTTATGTTAGTAAATTACTAAATTTTAAATAAGATATAATGACAGCTGTTTAAATTTTCAAAATCTTCTACGTTTTCAAAATATTTAGTGCTCAAAAATTATATTTTAAAAGCAGACAAAATACTTAAAGAGAATGCAAACTTTTATTTGTTTTATTTCTTGGCTTTTGTCTTGGTGGGTTTGTTGATATTTTTTATGTTGTGGCTTGTGTTTGTTATTCTTCGAAAAACAAAAACCAGTGGCGTACGAACTGAAAAGAGGGCTTAGCAAAATAAACTGTTTATGTTTTTCGCATGCAAACATTAATATTTTCTTATACTGACTAGGTTAAAGCTAGACTTGAAGAAATTTTGGTATGAGTAAAAGGACTAGCAACATGGACCACAGCACCCATGTTGGCGGCTTTAATCTATGTACATACTATGTATGTATTATGTACTTTGGGCTTTCATTAACGTATTAAATCCTTTTGCCTTGTCTTTACATTGGGCCGAGTGTCAGTTGGTTTTAGTGTCGCTGTTGTTGTTGTTGTTGCGGCTGTTGCTACGACTGCCTTTTGTTACGTTTTTCATTTATCGTCTTTGCTGTTTCACTTTAATTTAAGTATTTGTTTCGTGCTGGTGCATAAACATTCGTGTTTTTATATTTGGCTGCCTGTAAATTGTTCAGAGAGAATGTGTTAGTGTGTGTGTGTGTGTGTGTGTGTGTAAAGGTATACACATATTTACATAAGACCACTTGCATGTCTTGCCTTTAGCTTTTTTTATCAATTTTATTTATTTCTCGCTCTACTGTTTGACTTTCTAGGCACGCTTAACGTTTTTTGCCCTTGCCTGTGGATCACACGGTTAAAAAGCTGAATGAAATAAAAAGGAAGGGAAAAAAACAAGACAGAAAAATTATATTGAAATTTTTAATGCCATGGTTTGCACTTGCTGCCACTATGGTTAAAAACAACTACATGTTCATACAAACACATTCACATACACACACACACACATATAGTTTGTTGTGCAAAAAAAAAGAAGACAACGCGACACAAAATGCCAAACACAAACGTCAACGAGGTGTGATCAGATCCTTATTCGCTGAGTCTTAAAGTCAAATAAAAGTAAGGCTTTTTTTTATCAAACTAACTGGCAACATTCTTTCATGTTTGCGTGCGCACGATTCACAGGTGGAACATACGTGCAAGATTCACACATAAATATTTGTTTAAATAATTCCAATCTACTGCAACCACAACGAGTTTGACGAACAAATTTTTCAACTCACAAATTTTTATTTTGGATATTCTTTGCCGCAAAGGAATAATAATGCCTCTAAGCATCACAAAGAACATAATTTTTAGAATTTCGTTTAACCACTTTAAATCAAAATAATGTTTTAAGTGCCTAATAATATTTATTAAGGTGGATCCCACGTGCATGAAAAATATGTTTGCTCGAATTGTTAACGCCATAGGCGAAAAATAAAATGCCAGAAACAGGCATTTTGAGGATTTTTGAAAAAAAAAATCAAGTTTCAAGAATAACTTTTTATGCATTTTAGTTGGTGTAATTTTTTACAAAAAACGTCTTAAGACTATACCATGTGATATTATCTGATGTCGTTTTTTAAATTTTGCATTATTGTATTTTTTCGGGAATTTTTTCGCAAAAACACCTAAACTCGAAATTTATAAAATGTTACGCTTCTAATACAAAACTTCATAGCCACAAAGTTATTCATAACCGGCATCACAAAGATTTCTGATGATGCCTTTAGCAGGGCCGAAATTGCAATAAAATCAACTAGTGATGTTTTCCTTTTCATATTGAAAATGCTGTTGTTGTTGTTGTTGTTTCTTTGGAAAAAATTCTTTAGGGCAATTAATTGTACTAACCTTACCTTCAGCTCAATAAACCATTTTAAACTATCAAAAAGCTAGAATTTTTATTTAAAATCAAGTATGATTTAAACTATCAAACACTAAGAATTTGTATTTAAATCATAGTAAATCAACATAATAAATAACAAGGTCATATAGAAAACGTTATTCAATATAATTACATTATTTTTTGTGTTCGTTTTAAATGGTTTTTCAAAAAATATCATAACAACATTTCATTGCAATTTTTTTCAAATTTAAGTTTTTACGACTTTTTTTTTGTTACAACAAGAAAAAAAATTGAATTTTTTTCGAAAAGTAAAACATCACAACTCTGGGAGTTTTTATCCAATTTTTATGTTTGTCAACTCATTTTAAAGAACAATAAAATAAAAACTAAATTGCGTACCAGTTTTATATAAAAATATACGTCAAGTGTTGTTTGTATTTCTTCTTTTATTAAATATAAAGAAAAACTCTTGTAAAACGCTTCTCTAACTATAGGGCTCTTGAGCGAGTTCTAAAAGTTCATCCAATCGGCACGAAATTTTATATATTTTACTTGATTTTAATTATAAGCTATTTAGATCATGTAGGTTTTTAGTTTTATATCAAATTGAATATTCTTAGCCCATGGCGTCAACAAAAATTAAGCTTTTGTAAATAAGGGCCACCTTACTGTGGTTATAACTAGAAGTTTCTAAAATGAACATTGGGGCGTATGAGTAACTTTTAATAAAATAAAATTATTTATATTCGATATTTATATCGTTTTATTTCAAAGAAATCAAGTTATTTAAATTAAGTCAAGCCAACATAGAGCACTATTGCTAATTTATGATTTTGTTTTTGATAAAACATTATATTCACAGCACGATTACCACAACATAAGCTTTATAAAGACTATTAGATGAAAAGACTATTAGATGAAATTTACAAATTAATTGAAATATTTATAGATTTTATTGAAAAAAAATGTTTAAAATGTAAACATTATTATATTACCTTCAACAGATAATTATGTTAACTAGAAATCGATATTGGCCAAAATTCGACCTTTTCACTGTAACAATTGACCTACATTGTGATATGAAATCACTTTCGTTCTCAGATGAGCGTAGAAAAGGGTTAAAAACCTTATCTATTTACATTTTCAGTTTGCCGCTCAGTGCTAACCAACGACTTTTCATACAAAAATACGTTGTACTGAAGAAATCTACAGTTTTCGAGATATCGCAATAATTTTGATGTCATAATAACGGGCAATTTTTGAAGTGAAAACTTCTTTAGGCGCGTTGAACGATTTTGGTAGAGGGTAAATCTTTGGTTTGCGTGATCGTATTTTTCCTAGGAACTCTCGCCATCAATACATAAACAAAGATAGCAAGATAGGAAAATTAGAAAACATAACCTCAAAAAATGTTTGCATGTATTTGTGCATAAAAATATCAACAATTATCGTCTCTTGTTCTTAATCGGCCGCAAGCTCACAAAGAAATCACTTGGCAACTCCTGAAATTAATGCATATAATCTGTTTGTTAGTATATAAATACTTAAGTAAGGTTGCAATAAGGTGTTTGCAACCAAAACTTATTATTAATTCGCTTTATATTGGTCTATATATGCTTTTAAAGTTTGGCAATTTCTTCAGTTGTTGTATTTGTCAACATTTTTGAAAAATTTACTTTTACTTAAACAGCTGCTATGCATGGTGAGATTTAAAAATGGAGCGATCTTCTTCTTTTTCTGATTTTTTTTCTGCTGAAACTTCGTTTGCAAACAAGAAAAATTAATGTATGGATTGAGTGTTTTAACATTTTAATCTTTAAATTGTGATAAAGGAATATGTTGAACATTCAAATAATAACATGCATGCTCTTATTTTATTATTTATCATCAAACAAAGTTTGACAATTTTCACACTTGTTGTATTTGTAAGTGGCTTTTTATTTTCGCCACTGCGGCATTTTATTTTTAGAGTTGCCAACTATCATTGTTTTGTTAATAAATTTTTTGATAACACGGGGGTTACACGAGACAGTACTGTTAAGACAGTGAAAAATACGTTTTAATTGTCAAACTTTGTGTCTTTTAAAAAGAGTACAGACAGTTGGTAAGACAGTTGGCAAGACAGTAGACAAAATAGTAAAAAATTTCTATATTATGAAGAAAATTTTTGTTAAAACTACGAGTACGCCAAAGTATTGCAAATTTTCCATTAATTCCATAAAATTTTCACGTATTCTGTCACTTGATATGCTAAATATCATTCTATTCTCCTAGCTACTGTCCCGCCAAATGTCTACAAAAAACTTAAGACAGTAGCAAAAGTTAGTGTGTGTGTGTTGCGACTGTTTTAACAGTACTGTCTCATGTAACCTCCGTATGAAGGGTAAGTGTCATAAGGAAACTTTTCAGTCGTGGTAGGATAGAAAATATCAGGTTGAATAAAATTTGTGTGTGTTGAAATAAATTTGTCTTTTTGCTGTGTCAAATGGACGATGAAATTTTGACAATTGCAAATTTTGACGTTTCACATTTCGATCGTGTCTTAGCGCAAACATTTTATTTAATTTGCGTTTTATTCAATTTTCGAGATATTTCATTCGAGTGCTTGTACTTGCAACTTATTTCGTAAACTTGTAATATTGTAAACTTAAAAGACTTGAAAAATAGCAAAATAATAAAAAAATAGCGAAGTGCTTGAGTTTGTGTGTGTGTGCGTGTGGGCCAACGATCTCCCGGTGCATCAGCAAGTGCAGCAAAGTTAAATTGGCTTTCTTTGCTGGCAAACGTCCTCTAAGTGCCACCACCAGCAAGTGCAGTGCAAAATTTGTTGCTAGCCAACATCCTCCAAGTGCTATCACCAGCAGCACAAGCATGTGCAGCGCAAATTTAATGATTCTTTTGCTTGCCAACGTTCTCCGAGAGTCGCCACGAGCAGCACCAGCAAGTGCTAATGTTGTAAATTGAAAACGCAAACCAACGACAAGCAAGACACGAGAAGCAATAGAATTTTGTATGAAAAAAGGTGTTGCTTCTCGTGTCTTTCTTGCCGTTTGTTTGCGTTTTCGATTTACAACATTAGGCGGTAAGAAATAGAACGCTTACGATAAGCAGACTGTAGTAATTCAATTACAACTGTAAACTTAAATTTATTTTGCAGGTTTTTTGTGTAAGTGTTTTTATGTACATATATATAAAGCATTATAAAAATAATTCGATTGTCATATGCCGACTGTAGCTACCAAATAACTACCAAATAACAAATAACAAAAAAATTAAAGCTAACTGCACAACAACAATTACCAAGCAAATCTAGAACAAAAACGCAGAGAGAATGACATGATCACTGCGATTGCGCAGCGTTAGAGGGGATGAACCGAATTGGCGGCGAAAAATAAATAGCACTTTGCTTGCTATTTTTTCTGTTTGCCTGCTAGCAAGATCTAAAGTAGAGGCATTAAAAGAGACTTCACGACAGTCAAACAAAACACAAATATGATAAATTGACATTTCATTTTATTTCAGCAGTTAGCTCTCAAGTCTCTTTTAATGCCTCCCTCCTCTTGAGATCTTGCTAGCGGGCAAACAGAAAATATAGCATGCAAAGTACTGTATATTTTCCGCTGCCAATTCGGTTCATCCCCTCTAAAGCTGCGCAACCGCTGGGATCTGAGCGGTTGTCTTGTCATTCTCTTTGCGTTGTTGTTGTAAATTTGCTAAGTAGTTATTGTTGTACAGCATGTTTTATTTTTTGGAGATGTTTATTTGTAGCTACAGTCAGCATATGGCATCGAACTAATTTAGAAAACAGTTTATACATATGAATTAAAGAGTATATATAATATTGGTAAATCTATTTGTTTTTTGTAAAAGTGTTACCGTATCGGAAATACATACATACATATGGCACTAGGAAAAATCGCCCAATGAAAAATGGCCCAAAAACATAAATGAGAAATCACCCAAATGAAAAATGACCCAACTGAATAAAAAATTGCCCAAAAAAAAAAAACGAAAAATCGCCCAAAAAAAAATGAAAAATCATCCAAAGAAAAAAAAGGCCTCAAAAAATAAAATGAAAAATCACCCAAAAAAAAATGAAAAATTACCCAATTATAAAAAATTTTTTCAATGTTTAATTATTAACAAGAACAATAACAGACATTAATATATGGTATAAATCAATAAATTATAAAAGAAATTGTTCAGTTCCATTGACTTCTTGCCAGCAATACGGGCAGTTGTATATGTTAGAACCATCGGCCAAACTTTGCGCTTGTAGCTTCAAGACACACTCGTCACAAAACTTTAAATGTTTGCATGGTAGCAAACCTGTATTTGCCGGTAAATCCTCGCAAATAATGCACAACGGAGTGTTGGAATTTCTGTTCTCATTTCGTTCTTGCTCGTCGTTCTCTTGATCTTGCTCGTCTTCTTCTACCATTTCTTCATCGCCTTCAAAAATGTCCTCATATGGTTCCCAGTCGGTACAAATTTCATTTTTTGGGAACACCATTCTATTTAAAAATGTCATAACTGTTATTTTTCCAACCTCCAGCGCCTCACTTGCTTCCATTATTTTTTTTGACTTTTCTGCATACTCTCTCTTAACGCTTTTGGTCCCAAGAGTGCCTCCGCTCTCAATAAGGAGATGGAAAGCACGACTTTTCATAAACTCCTCGTCCCGGATAACTCGCACAAATTTAAAGAAATGGCCGCTTTTAGGGATTTGCCGACCCAGTATCCCATTATATGCTTCGACTGCACTTGTCGACCTTGTTGTAAGTTTAAACACTGAAAACTTCTCAGGTCTTATCTGGAAAAGAAAATTTTAAGATGCAATCAGAGTATAAGTTTAATATATTTCTCATCCAAAAGTTTTTAAAATAGCCAAAAAATTCATAGAATTTACGGTCTGTAACGAATTTGGATATATCCTCTTTTAATAAACAAAATGCAAGTTTAGTAGATGCCGGTGGAAGCAATGGAAGCGATAAAAATTTGTGATATGCGATCGAAGCTTTTTTTCCGCCCTGATGAATGCAGCAAGTTCTTTAAAGCTAATTGCTATTTTGCGTCGGAGCGCCTGGCAAAAATGAAACCAGCATCCATTGCATTTGGAAGAGGAATACACGTTCCGAATTGAACTCTGCAACGCCGTTTCGAAATCGGTCATGAAGCTTTTCGCTTGTAAATCAAAGATATTGTTGTTAATATATTTGAACACATTTTCGTACGCCTTTTTCGTACGTTTGTCCATTAAAATATAAAATAATAGGAATATCTAAGAAGAAAAACATATTATTTTTAAAAAATTAAAAGTTTATATTCAATATGATTTAAAGATACTTTTTCACCCAGATAATCAATATGAATAATAAGCAGTTGATTGAAACAGCCATGGGGTACAATTTTGAATGTGCCATCAATCAGATAGTTGCGCTGATTTCGCGGTATGTTTGTTTCAATCAATTTTCCAATCCTCTCTGATTAAAAAATGCAGTACGCAAATCCATTCTCCTGGATGCATGCTTTGAAAAAATGAGATTGGTTCTCCTCGTGCTTGCTTAGTCCATATGTTGTCATTACATGTTCTGTGTTGAATGATTCAACGACTTGTAGTGGTGTCATAGGAGACTTTTAAAAACTTTGCTTGTCAGATATTGCAGACCGCGTTGCATTTTTGGAAAGTGCAAATTTTGAGTTGCTTCTTGATGGCTGTGTGCAAGAGTAGAGGTGTGCTAGTGTTTATTGTGGCAACGATAAAAAATAACTTACATCGAATTCACACGTTGATAAGCTGAGCGTATGCAGCTCATTGCATTTGTTCTTCCAAGTTCGCCTGCATTTTCGATGCAGTCTTGCTTTATACTTGATAAAGCTTTCAACTCCAGGAAAAAAGACTCTTGATTGGCATGATTGTGCTCTTTACAATTTTTGCTCTGCACTACACTGCCACCGCCTCCAACAATAAAGTCCACACGCGCACTGCATTGCTTATTGTAACACGTATAATAATGTTTGTATTCGGTTTTGGATTTGATTTTGAATAATTGCTTTTTTTCTGGTAGATATAAAATATGACTGTCCACTTTTTTGCCACGCACAAACTCGAACTCAAAATTTGCCATTTTAATTATTTTTTAAGAAAGTAAACCGTTTTGCGCGTAAACTGAAGTTCGACTGAAATTTTATTTTTTCCAAAGTGGCAATTAAAACAATGCATAGCGATTTAAAAAAAAAAATTAGCAAGTAAAAACAATAAGTATTAAAAATGAATAATGACCCAAAATAAATGAAAAATTGCCCAAAAGTAAAATTCAATTACACACAAAATACGAAAAATCGCCCAAAAAAAATGACCCAATTTTGTATGAAGAAATTTTGGGCGATTTTTCATTTTCATTTTTGGGCGATTTTTCATTGGGCGATTTTTCCTAACGCCCATACATATACATGCATATATACATATATATATATATAGTTCATATATATGAACAATTTAGCTCATTGCGGAAATTTAAAGAGTATTTATGTATATTTATATTATAACAATTACGTAATAAACCTGAAAAATAATTAATATTTTCAGTAGTAATTTTATAACTAAAGTCTGTTTATCCTAAGCATTATATTTTTTAAAAT